>RRZL01000080.1:3028372-3053407 GCA_006782975.1 Chlorella sp. Dachan | reverse complement strand
CGCCACAAACCACGCACCATGGACATGGAAGCTGCGCAGTAGGCGCCGCCCGCAAACACGGAGACGGGCAGGCCCAGGATGCGCCGCCCCGGCCGGTCGTGGTGCAGCAGCACATCCATCTCCACTCCCTTCAGCGGCTTGCCCTCCTCCTCGTCGCCGCCCTGGCCCGGGCGCGGCGGGCTGCCGCCCATGTGTTGCCGCGCCGCGTAGGCCTTGACGCGGATCACGCTCGCCAGGGTTGCGGTCGCGTCACCGGCCCGCGCCGGCGGCACCTACGGGTTGCGGGCGGCGGCGGCGGCGGCGGCAGCTGGTCTCAAGAGGCGGCAGGCTGTCGAAGTGGGCATCTCATGAGTTGGAGGGGTAATACAAGGCTGCCCAAAGGAGACCAGCAGCAGCAGCGAAGGCCCTCGGTGGTCGCGATTGGGCGGCGCTGCCGGGCACAGCTAGGTTGCTTCTTGCGGCTTCTATGGCGCCCCAGAGGCCGGGCACCGCACCTGAGAAGCGCCTCGCTGCGCTTCAAGTTTAAGAGCTGCTGCACGCCCCGCAAAGCCTGGTCAGTAGCCTCAAAATAGGTACGACGGGTCGATGGTGCGCCGCAGTGGCTGATTGGGTGCGCCTCAGCCCCCAGCCCATGCAGCCGCCGCACGGCGGGCCGCCATCTTTCCTCCCCGCTTTCATTGGCCAGCTGTGTTGGGCGCTGGCCTACGTCTCGACAGAGTACGAACGATACAGCAAATGTAGGGCAGGTCAAAGGGCGCTACTGTCTATCGCCGGTTGCGCCCCCGGCTGCGGCTGCGGCTGCGATGCTTGCGCCGCTCGGGTGACCGCTCCCGCCGCTGCTCCCTGTCCTGCTCATGCCGCCGCCCCCTGCTCCTGCTGCGCGATCGGCTGCGCCGCCTCTCCTTCTTGCTGCGCTCCTTCTCCCGCCTGTCCCGGCTGCGAGACCGCGAGCGCCGCCGCTCATCACGACCGCGCTCCCGCTGCCGCCGGTCATCCCCCTCACGTCGCCGCTCCTGGGGGCTCCTGCTGCGCCGCCGCGGCTGGCCGCCGTCACGTGGGCCGCCGTGTGGTGGTGGCCGTGTCGGCTGGATGGGATGCAGCAGTGAGGTAGCCGTTGGGACGCGGCCCTCCAGATGGCAACATCAGTTCCTCGATGTTGTGACGGGCAAGGCCAAGCCTAGCAACAAGCCTGCACGCCTCCCCACGGCGACCCACCTGCCGCGGGCGCTCCTCCTCCTCGTCCCCAAGCACCAGGCTGTAGCCGCCCCCGCCGCGGCCGCGGCCATAGCCTCCGCCGCGCCCGCCGCGCCCGCCCATGGGCAGGAAGCGATCCTTGATCTCAAACCGGCCAGACGTGCCTGTGGGTGGCAAACGTGAAGAGTCGGCAATCAAGCAAGCATCAATGCAATGCACGCATGTTGTTGTGAGCGCGCACTGTTGCGAGTCAAAGCGGCAGGCTGCAGGAAAAAGTAGCGCAGCCAACGATTGAGCGGGTGGGCTTGCCACCGCCACCCTCTCCCAGGCCAGCCCACCTGCATCGGCCGCAGGCCGCTGGTGGCCTTCCGCCTCGGCCGCCAGGTCGGCGTTGCCCTTGCGCCCAAACCGCCTGAACTGCTTCCACAGGTGGCTCACAGACTGCGGGTGGCAGCGGGGGCAGTATGTTCAATGGTCATAGTTGGGCACAAACGACGACTGACACGCCTCCGACTTGCCGCAGGATCTCCCTGCCTGTCCAGCACTGGCTGAAGATGAGCCAACGCATGCACACCTGGCGAGCTGCTGCCCTCCCCGAGTCCACAGCCGCAGCAAATGGGCACACCCCTGGCTGGCCTGGCTTGGTGCCCACCTGGGAGAAGTCCACCTTGATGCGCCGGTCGTCAATCAGCACGTTGTTCATCTTGAAGTAGGCCTGCGGGCGCAGAGGCGGTTGGGGGCAGCTACGTTTGTGCAAGCGATCAGGCGAGCCTGGGGCGCCCTGCCTGCAGCCAGCCCCCGCCCTGCCTGAACCGCTGCAGCCCAGCAGCAGCACGCAACAGAATTGCCCTGGTGCACCTGCTCGCACGACTCCTCAGTGTCAAATCCGATGAAGCCGTAGTTCAGGCTCTCCCCCGTCTTCCAGTCCCTGCACGCACGTTGCAAGTGCTTGAGAGGAGTCGACAGCTGGCTGGGCCTGCGTTGCGTACGCCGCCCTGGCTGCTGGGCAATGCAGCCAAGCATGCAGCTGCGGCCGCAACGAGGCTGGTTGCCAATCAGCAAGGGTTCCAGCCAGGGCATCCTGCCCCTGGCCGCACCGGATGATGTCGCAGGAGGTGATGTTTCCAAAGCGGGAGAAGATGATCTCCAGGTCCTCCTCGGTGGTCACCTGGGGAAAGGGCCGTTGATTATGCAATTGGCGGCACTGAGTGTTCCACGGAACGACTCCATGGCTGCTGCTGCAGCCAGTTGGGGATGATGCTGCCTGCGGCCGACCTCACCCTGCCGGGCTGACTTCTGGTCTGGAGTTGCCATCGGTTACAAGCACCCAAACAACCCAGTGGCCTACTTGCACTGGCCACCCACCGGGTTGAGCTTGCAGATGAAGAGCATGTTGGGCGGCGGCTTGGCTTCCGCTTCCGGCAGGTCCCCAATCATCTCCAGCACCACAGCACGGTTGTGCGCCTCCTTCTCCCTGCAGATCCATGGCGGGCACAGGCAGCAGCGGTTGAGGTGACAGGCAAGCCACGGGCAGACTACGGCCGAAATCCAGCAGCAGGCAGGCAGCGGTGCACCCAACAGCGTCATTGGACCTCAACAACCAGCTGCTGGCCCCCAAAGGTGCTCCAAACAGCGCGTGCCGGCCTCACCGGTTGGCTTTTTCGATTTCCTCGGGGTCCCGCGCCTCCTCATCCGGCACCCAGTCGTCCTCCAGCCGCCCGTCATCCGCAAACTGCACCATAGGGGCAGCGCTCGTGGTGCCATGTCTAGACAGCTGGGGGCTATCACGAGCGGACGGCATGCCTGCCAATGCGTGCTGCAGCGCCAGGAGCAGACCCCTGGATGAGCTCATGTGGCCCACCGACCCACCCCACCTGCGGCGCCGGCGAGGCGTCGGGTATGTGCTCCTCCAGGCCGCGAGGGTCGGGGGTGGGGTCGTCCAGGATGATGGTGTGCCGGATGCGGATGTTCTGCACATTAGGCAGGGTTGGTGGCGCAGTGTACGCATGTAGGCGCCCATACGCCGGTTCAGTGCTGCAGGCGTGCTCAGAAGCAGCAGGTTCTCACAGGCTGTGCCCAGCGCGTCTGCGGGCAAAGCCCACCTGCAGCGGGCGGCCCGCATCGTCGCAGGGCGCCTCGTTGATGGCTTCAAGCACGTCCATTCCCTCGGCCACTTCGCCAAAGATGGTGTGCTGCGTAGAGGGCATGGGGGAGCAAGCACGGAGCAGGGTCGGCACAGCAGGTGCTCAGGCTAACAGAGCTGAGGTTGAGGGTAGCGGATGGCAGCGCGAGATGCCGTTGCCTCTGTGGGCCCCTCATGCACACAGGCATTGCCGCCCACCTTCTCATCCAGGCTGTTCAGGCTCTCCCCGGTGGTGATGTAAAACTGCGAGCCGTTCATGTCCTCGCCCGCGCCTGCGGGAGGGTTTGGCAGCAATGGGCTCGAAATGGGTGTCCATGAGGCAGGCGGCGGCACTGCTGCTGAGAATGGCCCAGGCAGCAGCAGGCAGCCTGCAGCCGGATGCAAGCACGGCATCGCCACACTGTGCACGCACCCGCCATGCCCAGCAGCCCCTTGCGCTTGTGCTTGAGGTGCGGCCGAATTTCGTCCTCAAAGTACCGACCCTGCATGGACGGCAAGCACGATTCACACTTTGGCAGCGAGCAGCCAACTGCACGGCAGCAAGGCAGCTGCGGGCACGCCAACCAGAGCTGTGCATGACCAAACACAGACACCAAGTGTGGTGCAAGCAAACAGCTGCGTGGACCTGCCAGCCCACAACCACAGCAAGCGCACCTGCTCGCCGTACAGCACGCCCCACACCGACTCGCCGCCCTTGCCGGTGTTGGTGGGGTCGCCGCTCTGCGCGATGAAGTTGCGCTGCACATTGTAGAACAGGCAGTTGTTGTAGTACTTGAGCTTGCACAGCCTGCAGGCAGGCGGGGGAGGGATGGGATGTCAAGCGCAGCAAAAATGCCGCGTTCAGCGTGCAAGCCGGCAGGTCGGCCAGGCAATGCCAACGGCACAGTCCTGGGTACAAGTGCACCTTTGCTTGCATGATGCCCAGCTTGCACACTGCCCGCCAGCAGAGCAACGCGCAGCACCCACTTGAGGAAGTTGGTGGCCGCCTTGGGGCACTCATCGACGTACACATCCACAACGATGTCGCCTTTGCTGGTCTCAATAATCACGCTCATCGCGCCGCTCCCCTAGCCTAAACGGCTTGGATCAGTGGCTCGTGCTGTAATAGCCGCACAGGCCAGCACGCCTGCAATGGTGGGCCAGCACCGGTAGTGTTTCAGCTGGCGGGCGGCGGCGGCGGCGGCGGCGCAATCAAGGGCGGCGGATGGCCGTGATCTCAAGCAAACAGGTGTCGCCGCATCACAAGGACATGTTAGATTATCCAGGGCAGACAGGGGCCCCGGGGCGCGGCGGGAGCCAGCCGCTCTCTGCTGGGGCAGCGGCGCTGCTGCCGCTTGCGATGAAGAGCACGACACCATTCATTAAGATCGCTCACCTGCGCCCCAAGGCGCGCCGCTGCCCCGCTGCCGACGGGGGCCAACCGCGGCCTTGCTACACTGGGAAGGCCCAAAGTGCGTCTGACAACAATGCAACGTATGTTCAGCACGATAATGAACAGATCGGAGCAGTTGAACATGCCGCCGGCAACCTGCATTTGCCGCTGCGCACGGTCGGCAGGCAACGAAGTCGCTTGCAAATGCCTGGCTTCACAGCATGACCATGGAAACTACAGGATGGGTTTACACAAGTAGATGTATGTACAGATTGATCAACAGATGTCGACACCTGTGCCAGCTGATGCACCACATCGCCGCACCCTCACTCCAGCATGTGCTGCAGGGTGAAGCGAGGCTTGGCAGCAACGCGGGGCGGCGGTGGAGGCTGCTCGTAAGCTTCCGGTGCTGCCTCGCGTGCAGATGGTGCGGCCGGGCGGGGCGGAGATGGCGCCGCCTCCCGAGCATGGGGTGCCACCGCCTGCTTGCTGCCCCCACCGTCGCCTCCGCTGCCGCCAGTGCTGCCGCTGCCACCCGACACCTGCTTGTAGATGCTGAGGGCGGACGCCACCATGCTAGCGGGGTCGTTGGCGGAGGCCGGCAGCAGCATCGTGGTGCCCTGCTTGGCAATCTCGCCAAAGCTGCAGGGCGGACGAGGGGCAGGACGCGATCATTCGTGGGGGGTGCGACGTCCACCAGCAGCCGCGCAGCAGGATGCAGTGACCATCGACAGCAACACGGCCAGAGGCATTATGAAAAGCACACACACACAGCAGCACACCCACGTGCTCACCTGCTGAGGTACTGCTCCGCCACGCGCAGGCTGACGGCCTCGCTGCCACCCTGGGCGCTGATGGCCTCGGCCAGCATGCGCAGGCCCTCTGCGCTCGCCTCCGCGCGAGCCAGGATGGCGGCCGCCTCACCTGTGGCGCAGGGACAGGCCAGCAGGGGGATGGGGGATGCGGCGGGGCAGACACACACTGGTGACCCGGGGAGGCCAGTCACATCCACTGGTGGCTTGCAGCCATTGCCCCACTTGCCCTTGAAAGCAGCAAAGCGCCCTCACCCTTGGCGCGGTTGATCTGGTCCTGCTGCGCTGCCTCGGAGCCCAAGATCACCTGCAGGCAGCCCGCCGGAGGAGGCGCCGGTCAGTGGGCACACCAAACCCCATTGATGCGCAGCATGGGCAGCAGCAGCATGGGCAGTATCCTACAACCAATGCAAAACACGGTGCATTGGGAAGCGATTGAGTGCGACAGGGCCACAGCCACCCTACCGCCTCCCGCCCACCTCGCTCTTGGAAGCCTCGGCCACGTTGATCTTGGACTGCCGCTGGCCCTCCGACTCCAGGATCTGGAGGCAACAGGCAGAGGGCATCCTCAGCGCTCTGTGGTGCAGTGCAGCGCCCCGCTGGGAGCAGGCGGCATGGCTGTGCACGCTGTGACAGCTGAGCACCGCAGGCAAGGACTGGCCCAGGGGCATTGCAGAGGCAGCAGCACACCTGCGCGCGCTTGCGCCGCTCGGCCTCGGCCTGCAGCTCCATTGCGCTGCGCACCGCCGCGGGCGGCATGATGTCGCGGATCTCGTACCTGCGGGGGGCGGCGTAAGCACGATGGCAGGTTTGTCACCAGTGTGCAACACACTTTGTCACCGGTGCACAAACACTCCCTGCAGCTGCTGATAAAAAACAGACAAGCCCACCGGTGACCACCACAGGCGCACGTGGCGCCCTGGCGCCACCCTGTCGCTCAGTGCAGAGCAGTAGCAATTGCAGCTGCTGCTGCAGCGCTCGCCTCCAGGCTGCCGCCTCGCAGCCCCTGTGCAGCTGGAGGCACAGCTCTGTGCGGGGCCCGGTCCGCTCACCGCAGCACCTCCAGGCCCCAGTTCATGGCGGCGGGCTGGATGGAGGCCACGATGTTTTGGTTGAGCGTGTCGCGCTCGCTAAACACCGAGTCCAGGGGGATCTTGCCCAGCTCGCTGCGCATGGTGGTCTGCAGTGTTGGGGGGAAGGCAGAGGATAGATACGTGGCAGCCCAGCTGGCGTGGGTGCAGACGTCGCAGGGTGGGCGTGAGGATGCGCAGCTCACCTGTGCCAGCTGCGTCACGGCGTACAGCGCGTTCTCAACGCCATAGGAGGCGCGGAATGCGTCCACCACCTGCGCAGGGGCAGCCAGGATGCAGTGTGTGTGAGGGTGGTGCAGCCCAGTGCCATGCACCGCCGCTGGTGAAGCCTCCGCGGTAGCTGCCCTGCTGTGCTCTGTTCACTCATCGACCTGCTCATTGTGCTCTGCTCATCACTCATGCCCTTGTGGCCAGACACTGCCGCCCATCCGAGCTCTGCAGTCTTGCCTCGCGGCCGCCCCTCACCTTGACGTACAGCACGCCATCAATGGTCAGGCTGACGTTATCCTTGGTAATGGCTGTCTGGTTGGGCACCGGGATCGTCGTCTCCTTGAGGCTGTGCGTGTACGCGATGCGGTCCACCTGCCAGCATGTGTTTGGCCGAACCAGCGGTGAAGTTGGGTACAAAAACTGCGCTCCTCCTGGGCAGCGTGCAGTCCCAGTGCAGCCAACAGGAACTCCTGCACTCGGGTCTCAAGCACAAGAGCGGCCGCACGCAGCCCAGCTCACAATCGGGATGAGGACGTGCAGCCCGGGCGTCAGCGTGCGGCTGTACTTGCCGAACCGCTCCACCACATACGCTACAGGCAGACGAGTAGGTGGGGAGGGGCATGTGCACCCTTCAGGACATGCGCTGCCGGCCTGGTGAAAGGGCACCAGCCACCTGCAGATGCGGCAGTCGCGCCCTGCATCCCACCTGTCTGCTGCGGCACGATGCGGATGATGGTGTTGGCCGGCGTAGAGCGCGGCGCAAATGGGCTGGAGGGGTCGAACCCATACGGCCCAGCTGCGCGAGCAGCGCTGGAAGTGAAGGCCCGGGCGTCTGCAGGCAGGAGGAGCAGGCGGCGGCGGCGGAGGGGAGGAAGTGGGCACGGCGCATCGCGCGACAAGGTTTGCTGATCAATTGACGGTGCTGGTGCTTGTCTCAGACCCGGCAGGAAAGCAGCAGAGGTTGCCAGCCGTCGGAGACGGCTCGCCGCTCACCTGCTCGCGCCAGGGCCAGACTTGCGGCAGCAGGCGTGATCTCCGCGGTGCCAGCGGCGCGCCTTGAGGCCGCCAGCGCCAGGCTGCGAGCCGCCGACTGTGCCGCTCTCCTCATGGCGCCCTGGCAAGCTCCCGGTGCCCAGCAGTCAGCCCACCCGCTTCTCCACGGTGCCTGATCACGCCCAAGCTGAGCGGGAGGCGAAGATGAGCAGGGTCGGCTGGCCCGCTCCGCCGCCATCCTAGCGTGGCGCCACTATTGCCGTTGACTGGGCTGCGAGACTCATTAACCCCAGGACACGTACGCCCAAACAGCACTCGACAGCACTGCTCAATTGCCCAGATGAGAATGATGCGCAGGCGACAAGGCCATCCATGGCCATTCGCATGGAGCAGCTAGCCGTCTGTGGCCGACGGCGGAGGGCTGACTGATGACCCCATCAGCCAGCCACTGCGAGCTTGAGTCGCCTGCGGCACAGAGGAGACTTGACACAAGCGATCCTGGAGGGGGAGACCTCAGTTCTTGCATGCTTCTTGCTCGGCACACGGCGGGCTGTGGCGGCAAGGTGGCGCCAGCGTCCTGAGCTGAGCTAGCACGATACATCTGCTCGTGCATGCATCTCGACTTTTGCTTGATAGCGGGTAACAAATTCGCAGCTTCTGCACCTGAAGGAGGCCCAGTGGCGCGCGCCGATATGCCATCGCTGGCTCCGGCACCCTTGCCCAACCGGGAGGCCTTTGCCAAAGACTACCTGACTGCAAGAAGGCCGGTGTGCATCGCAGCCAGGGTGCACACTGAGGGCCGCCGCTGCCGCCAACGCCGCTGCCGCGACCGCCGCTGCCGCGCTGCCGTTCGGTGCCTGCGCCATTGCTGGGGATTGAAACTGGTGCGAGCCTTTTCCGCCACTCCCAACCATTAGGGACTGTTTCCCATGTCGTCCGACCTGGCCCACCTGTGCGACCTGTGGACGGATGAACACCTGACGGCTGCTGCGGTGCGGCATTCGGCGTGGGGGGTCGCCGCCCTTCTTCCAGCACCGACTGCATGTCTGGCCACGACCTTGCTGTTAGGACACTGGTTAACGCCTGACTGCCACGGCGCTGTGTCAACTGCCGACAGGGCGAGGCGCAGCTGGAGGTGGAGCAGCGGCGCAGCGCGGGCGAAGGGTTTGGCAAGGGGCACCGCATCCCGCTGCGGTTTGGGGAGGCGCTGCGCCGCATGGCCGCCGGCGACGCCTCGCTGTACCTCACAACCCAGGTGGGAGGCGGTGGGATTGGGGTGGGCGGATAGATAGCTGGGGAATGCTGGCTTGCATTGCTGTGCTTGCACAGGGGTGCCCACTGCTTGGCTGCTTGTGGGAGCGCAACAGGATCAGCCGTGCGCATGGCCATGCCGCAGGCGGTGGGCATGGCTGCGGACGGCCACCCCGAGCTGTATGCCAGCCCCATTGCTGAGCTGGCAGGGGACATCCCCCTAGTGCCGCACATCATGGTGAGCATCGGCCCTGTTGGAGAGTGAGCAGTAGCTAGTGGGCTCCTGAGCGTTTGCCTGGCAGATGGCGGGGCTGGATGCGACAGGGCTGGCGCCACTCGTTTGCACATTCGGGCGGCAGCCTCATCTGCCGGCAGTCTCATCCGCCGGCCCTGGGTCTCCCGTCCTTGCAAGCAAGGTAACATGTTGATTGCCTCACCCATGCACGCAGGGCAAGCTGGTGCCGCAGCAGATCAATGTGTGGATGGGCGCCGCTCAGGACGGTGAGTTGCCGGGCGGCAGCACAGACAGACGTGACTTTGTTTGATGCCATACATCGGCACTGCATTGTTCAGACCCCCATCTTCAGTGGCGCAACCGGCTATGCGCATGCACGTCCCGCAGGCTCTAGCACCGGCCTGCACACTGACTTCCATGACAACTTGTGAGGTCTTGCAGAGTGTAGACTTGTTGGCGTGACTGGCATGGATTGCATGGCGGCTGTAAACAGCAGCCGCAACGGCATGGTTGGGCGACAAGCATGCTTGGCCATTCCATGCCGCTTCCCCTCCCCTGCCCCACCCACCCACAGGTATGTGCTGCTGCGGGGGCGCAAGCGCTTCCGGCTGTACGCGCCTCAGCTGGCCAGCAAGATGTACACGGTGGGCAAAGTGGCCAAGGTTCACCCAAACGGACGGATCGTGTTCAAGGGGCAGGTGAGGTTGCAGGTCGTGCACATGGCTTGGGCTGTGGTGCTGCTGCCACATTAGGCTTGCATTGGCGGCAGCACAACCAGCGCCACAAAGTGCACACGGCTGAGCAGCATGCTGCAGCGCTCTTACCCGCTGTGCTGCCGCCGCGATCCTGTGGGCCCAGGGCGACGTGTTGCCTGATGGCTCGGATGCTGGGGAGGCCAGGCAGTACCTGGATCGCCACAAAGCGGAGCAGGAGCTGGCGGCGGCGGAGGCAGCCGTGGCGGAGGGGCTGCCGGTGAGTTCCGCACTCAAGCTGGAGTACAGAGACAAATGAATGCGACAAGCGCATGCTGCAGTGCTTGGAAGGACGGCACAGCCTTGCACAACCGGCGCGGCTGGCATTGCGTGCCACCGCCTTCCAACCGGGCCCGCCGCGCGCACCGATGCCCTTTCGGCAGGGCGCAGCCAAGCGGCTGCAGGCGGCTGAGGATCAGCTGGACCAGGTGCTGGAGGCGGCACTTGGGGATGATTTCGATGCAATGGACGACTTTGATGCGATGGAGGAGGCGGTGCCGCCGCCGCGCCCGGCAGGTGAGGGGTAAAAGGTGTGCAGGCTTGGGAGCACCAGCTGGCTTTCCAGTGCACAGGTTACCGTGGGCGACAGAGGACAACAACTGCAGTGGTACGCAGGTTAACAGCTGAGGCGCCCTCCTTGTATCCGCCTGCCCCGCAGCCGCGGGCGACCCCGATAGCTTCTGCAAGGTGGACCTCAACCTGCCGCATGCGCAGCTGAAGAAGAAGTTCCCGCTGTTCCCGGCAAGCTGGGACTGGCCTCTGTCTAGCATTGAAAGTTGGGGCAGCCGTTGGCAGGGCTGCAGTGCCAGTGTTGCTGGATGCGGTCCACGCCCAGTAGGTTGAATCTACGGTGCTGTGCCTGCTGGATCGACAGTGCGAAACTGGGTGCTCCGTGCCCCAGGGCAAGGAGGCTGCACTGGAGTGCATAGTGGAGGCGGGGCAGATGCTCTACCTGCCGGCAGGTGCGGGGCTGATTTAAGGAACAGGGAGAGCATGCTGCCGCGCACATCCGCACCTGGAGCGGCTGGCAGGGCGGGGCGCGAGTATGGAGGGGCAGCCTGCATGGCGCGGGTGTGATGAGCCGGGGCCTGCTGCTGTTGGCACCTGACGCGGCAGAGAGCGCATGTGCCCGCCTGGCCTCCCACTGCCGCAGGCTGGTTCCACGAGGTCACCAGCTATGCCACAGAGGGCTGCCCCACCCACCTGGCCCTGAACTACTGGTACCACCCGCCCGACAACCTGGAGGATGCTGCCGCCGCACTGGAGCAGCCGTACACGTGAGGTGTCAGCTGGCTGGACTGTTGCCAGAGGGCTGCAGGCGGACTTGCCAACGATAACCAGTCAGCAAGCCTTGGCATGGCTCTGGAAACAAAGGAAACAGAGGGATCTCCAACTTGTGTCCCGCGATGGCATGTGCACGTGTGCCCCTCCCACTGCAGGTCCGCCTTCTGGCCCGCGGTTTGGGAGGGGCGGCGGGCAGAGTATGAGGCACGGCACCGGCAGCCGGAGCCGCAGCTGCAGGGGCAGGAGCCAGCGGCAGCGGCAAAGAAGGGGAAGAGAGGCAAGGGCGGCAGCGGCAAACCGGCAGGCAAGCAGGCGGCAGCAGGCAAGCCGGCCGCGGCAGGCAAGCCGGCCGCAGGGGCTGCAAAGAGCAAGGCAGATGCGGCCAAGAAGCCACTGCCTGGGGGCAGCAGGAAGCGCAAGGCAGCTTGAGGCCAGGGCAACCAGACCCTCCCTCCACAAAGCCCCCGATGGTGTCATGCAGCAGGTGCCAGACCAAGACATCCTGACTGTCTGTGCTCTGCTTGTTTTGACAACAAGGCAAGTGTGACCTGTTTGTTCTAGGCTGATGCACCACCAGGCGCCACATTCCATTGCTGCCAGATCTTGGTACGCGCTGTCCTCACAATGTCTTGCCGTGAAATCCCAAATAAGTGGAAAAGAAAGTGAAGGTGAATGGTGTCAGCAAAGCACAATGGAAGGATGTGGGTCGACATGATGGAAGGGCGTTTGAAATGATGGCAGTGCAGAATGGGCCGCGGCTTCCAATCGAGGTGCTTGGAAAACGTAGGGAAAAGTGGGTGTCCAATAAAAGAGAGCAAGCACCATGAGCTGTTTACAAGCACAGTCTCAAGGGGCTGCAAGTTTTTTTTATGGGGCTCATTATCTGCTGTCTGGGGTTTGGGTGAGCTGGGATGCGTGCTGTGGGTCAGGTGGCCAGCTTGACTTTCAGGCTGCCTCGATGCAGTGCGGGAGACGTTGCAGGAGTTGCGGGAGCCACGGCTGACATCTCGCGTGTGCAATCTTGCGTGGACCAGTGCCCAATCAACGACCTGTGCACAATGAACAATGAGCTGCACTTTGGTGGGGTTGGCACCAACCCTGCGACTTTTATTGGGTCCCTGCACTGCTACATGGATGTCCATCTCTGGCCCCCGCCACGCACCTTGAGCATACTTCGTGTCCTTCACCAAACACTTCGCCTGGTTGCACTTCAAGCAGCCGATGCCGAACAGCTGCTTGCAGGGCAGCTGGCAGCGGCCATCTGCCGCGCCGGCGGGAGGCGAGCGAGAGCCATTGCAGGTCAGGCACTTGAGGCCGGTGGCGTCGCACTGGGCGCCTGTGATAGGAGGGTGGGGCCGACAAGAGGGTCGCTAGGAGTTGGCGCAGCAGCGCCTGCTGACCTGTGGGCGTGCGTGCGGTTTCGAGAATCTCCCGCATCCCACAGTGCACGGCTGTGCATGCCACCGTGCCCTCCCAAACTCACAGTACTGCCAGTAGGGTAGCGTCGTCTTGCATTTGTTGCCGTTTTTGACGCACTTGCCTCCGGTGAGGGTCATGCCCTGTTGCATTTTGGAAGTGCAAGACAGACTGCTGTTAGGTGGCGGAGTGTTGCAGCAGCATTCGTCACCCTGCCTGCCACCTGGCCAAGTCATGCTGCAGCTCAGCCTCTCAACGCAACCAACCGCGTGATGCCGCTTGTTGTGATGGGCCCTCCTCGCCCTCACGTTGTTGCAGCGGGTACACTTGAACTCTGTGTCCACTTCGCGGCAGTAAGCAGGCAGAACGACGGGCTTGCCGGTGATTGCCAGACCCTCTTTCTGCACCTGGCTCAGCCCCATGCACTGCGAGGAGGAAACAAAGGGACTTGTTTTGAAGGGCGCAGTCGGCCACTGGGGGCTGAGAGCGCAGCCGGGAGAAGATGCACAACAGCGGAGTTGAAATGATCTGTTTTTGGCAGGCTGCCGCACACCCACATGTGCATGTGAGGCAGGCTATGCTCTCTGGTCGCTGCCAACAGCAGACACACACACACGGACAAGATGAGCAGCACAGGTTTGCCTGCCTGCACGCTGCAGCTGCACACCTGGCTGCCTTGCCCTGCTGCATTAATGTAGATGGCATTCAGCGGCACCAGGACGTGGTACTGGTTGGAGCAGTATGTGCAGGCGCCATCTGCAGGTTGGCAGGCAGCGAGGCCGCGACTTGTAAGAAGGATGAGAAGAACAACGATTGCAGTCTCGGCCAGCCAGCCTGCTCACGGCCGTCTTACCAGGAGTGCATGCGGCGCAGGCTGTGTTCTTGCTCAAAGCGCGGCAGCCTGCCAGGGTGTTCCAAGCCGCTTTCTGGCACTGCAGCGGCAGAGCGCACAGGTGGCGTTAGGGAAGAGTGCCAGCTGGCGTTAGGGGTGCTACGTGGAGTGCCAGCTGGCGTGGCAGCAGCGGGGGTGCGGCAGGCAGACATCCCCAAACTTGCTGCCACACCTTGAACTTGGAGTCAAACTGGTGTCCTGCCTTGCACTGTATGCAGTAGATTCTGCGAAGCGGAGGGATGGAGTCGTGTTGACGCATGTGGCAGGCAGCTGGAGGGTCCAGGGTGCGACGCGGGGGGCGCAGCAGCGGGGGGGTGGGTGGCCGAGGGTGGCTCCCTCATACAGGCAGGTTCTCACCCGTCGCAGAGCGCGCAGTTGGGGTCTGCACTGGCCTTTGCGCAGGTAGCCCCGCCTGATGCTAGCTTGCACTGCAGTTGCGTAGGGGGAGGTGAAGGGGTTGTTTTGTGTGGGGGGGGCGCATGGGGCAGGCAGGGGCAATGAAGCCGGGATGCCTGCCGGCCACTACCCGGCCAACTGGTCAAGGCGAACCAACATCACACGCTGCTGGGTAACCAAGGTTCACTGCGGAGGCTGGAGCAGGGTTCACCTCATGCCCACGGGGTTTGCCTAATGGCCACCTAAGGGCGCGCAGGGCGGCGGCAGCTGCCACCGGCGGGAGACCTGCGCAGGCACTTGCTGGGTGGCCGCCCCCTTGTTGCTGCAAGTCATGCCCACCTGGCTGACTGTACCGGTGCCATCCGTCTTCCATACAGAGGCTCGGCTGGGATGACAGAGGTAGCAAAGTGGGGTGGCCGCGCCCGTGGGCCGGGCACACTCTGTGCAGTAGGGCAGCCGGGTGAGCCCCTCGCACGGCACTGCCACTTGGCCATGAACCATCTGAGCCTGGGAAATGAGCGCGACGAGCGCGGCCAGCAAAGACAGAACGCTGGCGGTCTTCATGTTGCTATACCACGGTCTGACAGGCGGGGTGGCTGTAATCGAGCTTGGAGGGTGTGATAAGGCGCGAAATCGAGCGCATCTGCGCAACTGCATGCGGCGTGAGGCCCGGTGCTCTGCTGTGCTCCCCAGTGCTCCCCAGCTGCTCAGCAGCTGAGGCTCAGCTGGCAGCTGCCCCCCAATGACCCAATCATGCGCCCTTGCGACCGAGCGGCTAATTGCGGTCCGGAGGATAGGCTGGGTCGGTCAGGAGACGGGCGGCACCTCACGGCTGCCGGCGCGGTGCAGCCGCTGCGCCGGCTGCCGCTCTCGAGGGCGCCGGCGGCTCGTGACCATACCCGCACTGTTTCAGATCGAACCAGCATTCCAAAGCTGATATGCCGACGAGATGACGTCTCAGGCTGCAGCACAGCTCAGGTTGCAGTTTGCTCAACGTCCAGGAGCTGGCCTGCCCCTCCAGAGCTATTTCCTCCAGCGCGGGCCTCCCACACCGCACAAGGACGCACAAGGACACAGGTCGAGGTGAACCAGTGCAGCTGTTTGTTGGCAGCTGCATGTGAGGGGCGTGCTGATCGGTTGTTTGGTAGTTAGTGGGTCAGAGGGGAGGAGCACATGTACAGCCACGCTGGCTCAGCACCCGGCATTGGCGCAAGGCTGGTGGTGGGTGTGCTGTCATGGGGCAAGTGCATCTTCTGGGCAACCAAAACGGCCAGGCGTGGTGTGCCTCGTCGGTGCATGGCCTCATAAACTGCTGCTTACCAGTTTGGAGGCCAGCCATGCACAAACTGGAGGACGAGGCCAAGAGTGGGAGTCGCCCGCTGCAGCGGACTGATGTTCTTGTACAGAGCAGGCGGCGCTGGCGGCAGCGGCGACAGCAGCGGCAGCGGTGGCAAAGAGGTATGGCAGCGTATTCACCCACCCTACAAGACAGTCGGGCATAAACAAACAAACAGAAGCTTGAGTTGCTGCTTCCTTCTGCACCTGCGATCGGCCCCTTCTCTGCTGCACCGGCAAGCTGATCGGCCCCATGTGACGGCGGGCTGCGGCGTCAGAGATGAACAGAAGGCCTGCTACTGCTGTGGATCGCCCGCCTGTTCTGATCAGCGAGTTGCGTGTCAGTTCGCCGCTGCGGCATCATCGGCACTCGCAGCGAGCGGCCAGGGCCGGTCGGCAGGCAGTAGCAACCTGTGGGGAGGCGGAAGTCCCAAACTTGCAGATCGGTGAGCTAGTTTTCTTTGCAACCCCGCCTTGTGCCGAGCTGAGGCTGCACGCCAGCAGCGGCCACCCTCTCGCAGCAACAGAGGCTTGCCGACTGCTTGCACGACGCTTATGCAGTCCCTGAGGCTGTACTGTGAGCGATCCAATGTCGCCGCGCACCTTGAGCCCCGCAGGCTGGCCGACGCCTGCCGCCACTCACGCCGCCGCTTGCAGGCTCGAAAGCGGAGATGAGCCATTCCTGGGTCAGCCGGGCCAACGCCCTGGCCACATACGCTGGCACGGTGCTGGCAGTGGTGTGCTTGGCGGTCACGGCAACAGGTGCGGCGGCTGCGGACACCGCTTAATGAATGCCGCTTTGCCCAGCAGAGGGGGTGCGATGCATCTCTGCCACCCCCGTACTTTGGCCTGCCATATTTTTGCTTTGCAGACTACTTCCACAAGAGTGCACCCATAGTGCACTGCGACTTTGTGGGCACCGAGGGTCTGCAGAAGGAATTTGGGCACGACCGGGTGCGGCCGCCTGGCTTGGTGCTCGACATGGTGGATAGGTTGTGGCGCCACCTCATTTAGCTTCAGAAACCAAGCCGAGCTCCTGGAGTGCCAACGGCAACCATTGAACTGAGTGTACTCCTCTGCTGCCACCCCTGCTGGCAGGCCTACGTTGTGCTGAACCTGACCGCCGACCTGCGCAGCGAGTTCTCATGGAACACCAAGCAGCTGTTTGTGTTTGTGGTGCGTGCCGCCGTCTGTGCCGCTCCCCTCCTTTCACATTTTTTTGGCTGACAGTTAGGCTGGTAGGCTGGTCGCCTTTGGTTGGGTTGCAGGCTACGCGTCTGCCCTAGGCTTCCAGCCTGCCTGGCACTGCCGCTCATCCTATCGGTACAGACGCCGGATGTTGTGCTCCTCCCCTTCAGAATGTGGAGTTTGCGACACGAAAAAATGCGCACAACAGCATGGTACTGTGGAGCGCAATCATAGAGGACAAGGTGGGCAGAACTCGCCGCTGCAGCTGGTCAAGTTACTTTCCAGCGGGTGCGCATCCGGCTGCTGTCCATCTTTGCTTCATCTGCTGCTCTCAACGCAAGCTTTCATGGCCTGCCCCGCTCTGCAGAGCGCCGCCGTGGTGCGGCTGCCCACGCTGCGGCCGCAGTACCCGTATGCCATCACCGACCAGGGCTTCAACCTGAGGGACCGCCAGTTCAACGTCACGGTGGGTGCCGGCGCTGCTGGGCCTCTGGTCTGGCAACATGAGGCTGGGTGCTTTACCGGCTGGACTGCGACGGATCGGTGTGCCATGGCAGCAGCCTAGGCCGGCGTGGGCCTGCCGGCTGGCCAAGCGCTGTCAAATACGCAGGAGTGGCAAAGCCAGCCCATGCAAAGCCTGACTCAGTGTGGCGCCGCTTCCCACAACATCTGCTCGCGCAGGTGGCCTGGAATGTCATGCCGCGCGTGGGCGCCCTGTATACCCGGCAGCGCAGATTCACGGGTGCGCGGTCAGATGCAAGCATCGCTGCATGGGGGCAGCCTTGCCTGATGGCCCGACGCTGACGATGCCGGCGCAGCGCCCTGTGCGCCCGGACCCGGGCCTGTTGTGCACAGCTCACTGCTGTGCTGCTCCTGCTCTGTCTACTGCGCCCCTCTGCCACGCCTACGCCCCTACTGCAGGCTTCCGCCTGCCGGGCGAGTACCAGGCGCCGGCGCTGGGGCGGGTGCGGCGGCCGGGCAGCGACGTGATTGAGGAGGTGCCTGCCAGCCAGGAGGAGGCGGAGGTGGCCGCCTACCTGGAGGGCCTAGAGGAGGAGGAGGCTCAGGCATGAGGTGGGCATCCTGCCATGCCCGCTCAGCGTGCCGATGCCAGGCACCCTTCTGTGTGCTCTGTCGCCTGTAATGCTCATGCCGCTGGACTACAGGGTGGGTGACAGTGACTGAACACCGACCGGAAGGCGAGGAACGGGCAGCAACAAAAGGGGCTGCTGGCAGGCCCGCGAGGGAGAGGTGTGGATGAGGAGGTGGGCAAGTGGAAAAGAGGCGGAACCTGGCACACATGAAGACGGAGAGGAGTTGACGATGATGAAAGCAGGCAAGACGACAGGAGCGACACATGTGAGAGCGACGCAGATTCACCGGTGCTGCTGCTGCGTGAAAAGTCAGTCTCGGAATTGAGGCCAGCGACACATGTGGAAGCAACACAGATTCATTTGTTTGCAGGCAGCGTCACCGGTCCTGCTGCTTCGTGAGCAAAAAGTCAAAGTCCTCTTGGAAAAAACGCTTGAGGCCAGCATGGCAGTGGGCATGCGCACTCCTGCGCAGCAGATGGCAGGGCGGAGAGCTGGTTGGACCTTGCATGCCGTAGCTGGCCACTGCACAGTGCGGACCAGTGTACTGTTGCAGCGCCCAAGCTGCCCAGCTCCAGGTCTTTCACGCATACCCCCCACCCCACCCCACCTGAAGTGATCCAGCGGGTCGCAGGGGTTGAAGATGCCTTCGCGGAGCTGCCACACGGCCGCCCCCTGATCCACAGGTGCGTCCAATAACCGCCGGGTGCCGGGCGCGCACGGCACATCTGCAGGCTGGTTCATGGCCGACAAGCTTCCGGGCGGCGGCAGCTGCGGCACCCCCGGCCGCGCGTTGAGTAGCTGGATCAGCTCCGTCAGGTCCTGCTCAAAATGCTCCACGCGCCCCAGCCAGTCCACCGCCTGCGGGGAGGCATGAGATGGCAGGCACACTAACGGCGGGCGCCTCCGCTGCGCTGATCCGGCAAGCACGCCTGCAGGCAGCACGGCCTTACATGCTGCTCAACAATCACCAGTGAAATAAAGCTCACCGATTC
This sequence comes from Chlorella sp. Dachan, assembly GCA_006782975.1. Classification (NCBI taxonomy): domain Eukaryota; kingdom Viridiplantae; phylum Chlorophyta; class Trebouxiophyceae; order Chlorellales; family Chlorellaceae; genus Chlorella; species Chlorella sp. Dachan. The sequence continues at coordinate 3,034,757 of RRZL01000080.1, read as the reverse complement.
ATTGGCGGCAGTGGTAAAGCAGTGCGCCTGTGGCAGCACGTGCACGTACTGATGCTCTGGTGACTGCCGACAGCAGGGGTTGCCCGCGGCAGCAGCCCTCTGGCACACGTCGCCCAGGACAAAGGGGTCGGCGCAGAACTCGCTCCAGGGCACCAGAGGGCAGCCGGGCATGAAGTGGGTGAGGTAGCGGTACTGGCTGATGGCGCGGGCAAGGATGTTGCGGGAGAAACCAAACACAAAGTAGTCCTGGGCAGAAGGGAGCAACATCAGGGGAGGCGGGGGAGGCAGCAAGGGTTAGGGCTGCTGTGGGCAGGCCAGCAGCGCGGCAGGTGATGCACCAAAGCCAGCAGCAATCTTTGCATGCCGGCACCCAAGCACCAATCCGGTCCCAGCAGTGCTCACCTGCCACACATCCACAAGGCGCTGCACCTCCGCTGCATTGCCCAAGTCTAGGAACGACAAGCACGTGTCCTTCTGATGTTTCATGCACAGCCCAAAGTACTCCATCTGAGAACAGTGGGTTAGGCGAGAAGCGGACTCGTGGCAGCATCGCCCAGTTTTCAATGGCAGCATGGCACACAGCGCTGCGCCAGGGCTGCGAGACAGGGCAGGCTGCGGCGTGATGGCCCGTCACCACCAGGCGTCTCACCACCAGTGTGTTGCCAGCGGTCTTGGGGCACTTGAGGAAGATGAGGCGGTACCGGTCGTTGTACATGACAGCGCACACCTTGGCGGGGGGCGGGGGGTGGGAACCTGTCATCCGCTGCGCCGCCCAGGGGCCATGGTACGACAGCTCATCCCAGCTGCGCCCCGCTGCCAGGTCTAGCAACAAAGGGACGGGCCCCCGCTTGTGCAGGCTCCCATGCACAGGTGTGCCGGCCTCCAGCTGCAAGTCTGGGGCTGGATGCTGGTCACGGCCCTGCTCGGAGCTGGCCAGCTGCAGCTGGACGCTGCTGTGGGTGCCTCCCAGCTCGAGACCCCATGCCTGGCGGCCAGTGCCGGTCAGCTGCAGGGCCGCAAAAATGAGTGCCAGCGCCGCAGCCGCGATTGAGACGTGCACGCACCCCCGCAGGCGTGCTGGCTTTGTGGGTGCGGCACGCATGGCGCCTGCATGCAAGGCAGAGCGCAACAGCTTGAGAGCAGCCAAGGCGGAGGCGTTGGAGGGATGCAGCTTGCCTGCAGCAGTGCCAGGCCAACATGCCAGGGGCATGTGAGGCGGCGGAGGTGCGTGGGCACGCGGCGCAGGCGGGCGGCGCCTGGTGTGCGCCGCATTCGTTGCAGCCGCTGAGCGCCTCACCTGCGTGGCCACCCCGCACAAATCAACGCATGGGCGCTAACGCCCGACTCTGACCAACGGTAGCCGTTAGCCCTTGCAGCCCAAAGGCGCGATGGAAGCTGCACGCCGAGCCCCCACCGACAGAGGGTAGAAATAGGAACACGCCGTGCCGCCACTGCAAACCCCCGCAAAAAGTTAGTTGGACTGCCTGACTCCCGCGCCATGCCGAGCGGGTCAGTCGCATGACACTGCAGATCCTGGAGAAAAAGTAGACTCACACATCAAGGCACCTGATGGAGGTTGATGAACCTTGGTTTACTGTTGCGGCTCGATAAGGGCGGCACTAACCCGAGCCACGACCATGAAAAGCGCGTGGGCTCCTCACTGCGTGCGCTGCCGCTTGGCGCCGTCGGCTGCGTCGCCCGCGCTGCTGCCGTCGGCTGCTGCCCCTACGCTGCTGGCAAACGCGATGCTGCGTGGCACCCTGAACGAGACGCAGACCATGAGTTTCTTGGGCGCCACATCCCGCACCAAGTGCACCTGCGCTCGGGGGAGGCGGGGTTAAGGCAACCTGAGGGGCGCAGCGCCCGGCCACTCTGCAAGGGAATGCGACCCAGGCTGCACCAACCTCCGTAGAAGTTTGACTCAGAAGTTCAGCCCAGCCGTGCAGCTGCTGCCGCTGCCATGCCGCCGCACCTGCGGCTCTTCGTCCAGCGAGCCACCCAGGTGCGACTCCACGCGCTGCCGCAGGCCTGGCAGGAGCAGGGAGGTGCACGTGGCGGACAGGGACACAGTAAGTCATGACAGCTCCTTGCCGCTGCTCTGCGTCCCCCAGCTGTACTGCACACTGCAAGCCGCCCACGGCGTCCGCCCATGGGCTTGCACACTCGCCTACGGCACAGCCTGCTTGCCACTCCCCGGGCCGAGCATGCACACCGCACCTGCCAGCTCCTCCTCTCCTTTGGTAAACGTGTACACGTGCACTAGCGGCAGCGGCTGCCCCTCCCACAGCCGCGGGCAGAAGGAGCCGTTGAGCGCATCCAGAAACTCCACTGCTGCCGCCGGCAGGTTCATGACCACGTGCTGGAAGAGGGCGCTGCCGCTGCTGCCACTGCTGCCACTGGCGCCTGCCGCTGCGGCTGCCTGTGGTTGCTGCTGCTGCTGCTGCTGCTGCTGCTGCGCAGCAGCACCATCTGCCAGCGGCTGCCCCTGCTGCTGCTGCTCTGACTGCGCCTGCTGCTGCTGCCCCTGCTGCTGCTTGTCCTTGCCTCCCTTGGCCAGCTTGGCAGGCGGCGGCGGCACCAGCGCTGCCGCAGCTGCAAGGTCCAGGCTGCCTGCGGCGGCCTGGCGCATGAAGGCGCGGCCATCCATGTTGAACGGCAGCACCTTGCCGCCCACCCGGTTCAGCTTGATGTTGGTGCACAGGTACTCAAAGCTGGAGGGGTTCAGGTCGTTGGCATACACCTGAGGGGAGGAGGGAGCCGGGGACAGGGGGCATGCTGGCAGTGGATGCAAGCCAGTGCGGGTGGCGGTGCGCGCGGCCCAAGTGCTCGGCCAGTCAAGTACAAATAGTGTGCAGACAGCTCAGCCCCACTGGAGTGCTGCCGTTCACAACTCATGCTGCTGCCATGCAACGCAACCGCCCCACCCCTCACCACGCAGCCCTTCTGCGCAGCGGGGACGGCAAAGGGGCCGATGCCGGCCATGGCGTCCAGCACCACGTCGCCCGGGCGGAACAGGCCCACCAGCCGCTGGTGCTCCCGCTCCAGTCGCGAGTTCCAGTACACCTGGGGGCGGCGGAACGCAGGGAGATCCAGGGGGGACTCAAGCCAGTGACCAACATGCTGGGCACGGCCCACATGTGCGCACGCCGGATGCGCCTCGCCGAGGTGGGCAGGGCTGCTCCTTGGCACCGCGTGTGCACAGCCCCCTCCCCGAGTCGCTGGCGGCAGCGGCAATGCCCCAGGCACCCAGGCCACTCACCTTGGCGTAGTCGAGGCGGAAGCGGGCGCCATGCTGGCGCACCTCTGTCTCGCAGCATGGCTCCCCAGCCAGCACCTCCTGGGGGAACACTCGGAACTCGTTCTCAATGGACGCCACCTGCGGGTGGGGGGGAGGCGGCTGTGCTGGCTGAGCCATGCACATACCTTGCGGCACAGCAGAGGGGGCTATGTGCGCAGCTGGGGCGCTTGTGGCGGGCTGAGGTGCTGGGCGCTGCAGCTGGGCGCTGCGGCTGGTACGGCGCCGCACCTTATTGACCACGGTGCGCAGGCGCGGGTTCTTATCGAGGATGACCTGCGCAGGGGCACAGCACACAAGCAACATCATTCCACTCGTCCACCCGCAGCCGTGAACCTGCCGACAGGGGCGCTGGCTGCTTTCCCGTTGCATGCCATCCGCACGCGCTGCAGGTGTTGCTCAAAGCTGCTCCATGCAGTCCCGCACACCTGGCCGATGGTGTGCTTGTGGGGCAGCAGCTCCTCGCGCAGGTTCAGGTGCGCGATGTGGCCCACAGTCTCAAAGGAAGAGGGCACCTCCATGCCTGGGGGCAGCAGGCGCTGCAACGAAGCAAGGCAAGCCAGCCCGCAGAAACGTCAGCGTTGGCATGCCTGCCACACTCACGCCACCATGCCAACCAGCCAGCCACAGGAACAAGCAAGCCAGCACAACGGCAGCCCGCGGCAGGGCAAGCGCGCACCTGCAGCACCGCGTGGGCAGGCCAGTACGAGTAGTCCACCGCCACTTGGGTGCGAGCCAGGGACAGGCCCTCGTCACGGATGAACTGCGCCAGGCTGCGCGCCGCCTCGCCACTCGTGCCGGACACCTCCCGCCCCTCCAGGTCTGCACGCCATACAAAGGGCAGGGCAAATGGGTTGATCTCCTGCATCTGCTCAGGGCTGCCATCGCGCGCATTGTGCTGCATGCTGCTACAGCTACGCATTGCCCCCCTGTGCACGCAAGCGTGTGACACACCTGCTTCACTGGTCAGGGCTTCGTCCAGCAGCAGCAGGCGGCCGTCCGGTGCCTCGGCATCGTCCATCACGTTCCGCATCCGCGGCTTGTTGAAAAGGTGCCTGCAGTGGTGGAGTTGATGCGGCCGCCAATGGGAATGCATGAGCATCAAGTGCCACGGCAGCCAGGTTGTGCAGGCTCGAGACAAAGCTCCCCAAACTGCCGAGATCTCACTTGGACAGCCGCTTCATGTACTGGTTGGTGCTCTGCTTGGGCACTCGGACCGCCATCAAGTCAACCTGCTGGTTGAACTGCGCTCGCAGCTCCTCCGGCAGCAGGAATGACCGCTGTGCAGCAGCGCCGCCGGCGGCAGCGGCGGCGGCGGCCATCTCCTCGTCGACCGCTGTGCCCGTGCAGGCAGCAACCAGACCTTTAGCGTTCGGCTTTGCGTGCAGCGCCGTGGGGAGCCGCAGGAGCGCTGCTAGCGGTGCTGGGCGGGCGGCGGCGAGTCTTGCGCGCAGCGGCGCGACTGCAGACTGGATGGCAATGCCCAATTTGCGTGCACCGCGCGTCTGGGCTGCCAGCACGCGGAGGGCTCCTCGCCAAGCACCGGCGGCCATCCACTGCTGGGTTGGCTGGTCAGGCCCCTTGCAGCCTCTTGTTCAACCGCAATCGATGCAGTAGACACGAATGTAGATGCATGTGTTGCGGTCTGCATGTGTTGCGGTCTGCGCCGGGGATGGCAGCCCATGACAGCCGCCACCACCCATCGGAACACGGCCGGGGGCGCTGCATCTTACAGTGGTGGGCACACAGGAAGGGACTGAGGCCTGTGATGTCGAGTGCCGAGACCAAAAGGCAAGAGTTTCTGATGGCGGTGAACGATAGCGATACGGTAATGAAAGGACCAACCAAATGGGCATGGCATGAGCTAGGAATCAGTTAGACAGCCTGAGGCTGAGCATTCGTTGTGGCGCGAGAGGCGGGCGTGACACACGGTTGTTGCATGGGATCCAGGCCGTTGCGCAGTCAGGAAGCGAGCCAATGGCTGCGGCTCAATGTGGCCGCTTCACTTCCTCTTCTTGACCGAGGGGTTCTTGCGCATGCGCACCGAGGCGGGAGTGATCTCCACCAGCTGCGGGAGGCGGGGCGGGCAGGCGGCAGTGTGCATGCTTGGTGCGCCGCGCCGCCATTTTGACTCGCCATCGTCACCGTGCTCACCGCTTGGCAACATGTGAGGCCACGCGCACATGCAAGGATCAACCAGCTCAAGATGGCTGGCCAACACCCCACGCCCCAGAGGCTGGCTGATGTACTTTTCACTCACCTCGTCATCGGCAATGTACTGCAGGCAGAGAGGGCGGAAAGGGGCGGCAAAACTGGTCAGTGCCGGCTTGACATCACAGCAGGTGGCCCTGCCGGGACCGGGCCTTTGGGGCGGACGCGTAGCCGCCCAGCAGCACAGAGCAAGCGGCACAGTGTGCCGCACATCACACGTCGACCAGCGCCGCTCCCCACCCACCTCCAGCGCGTAGTCGAGCGTGACGGGGATGGGCTCGCTGATGACCGTGGTGGCGTCCTTGCCCGCCGCCCGCATGTTGGTCAGCGCCTTCTTCTTGCAGGGGTTGACCTGTCGGGCAGGGGGTGGCGGAGCGGGGCTGGGAGGGTGGTTGGGTAGGCCGGCGACGGCTGCCCGCGTACACGGCAGACCAGCGCCTCACTTCACAAGGCATTGGCCCGTCAGCCCGCCCACCTTGAGGTCTCCCTGGCGCTGGTAGATGCCGATGACCTGGCCCTCGTACACCCCGTCGCCGGGGGACACAAACAGGCGGCCGCGCTGCTGCACGCTGTCAAGCGCGTAGGCGGTGACCTGCAGGGGACCGGGGGAGTGCAGGGTGGAACGGAGTGTTGGCTATGGTGCTTGCGCATCTGCACAGGCACAGCTGGCGCAGGAGCGTGTAGTGGCAGGCCGTCGCCGCCACGGGCCGCCGCCGCCGCCGCCACACGCACCTGGCCGGTCTCGTGGCACACCAGGCTGCCGTTCTCGCGGGTCGTGATCTCGCCCACAAAGGGAGTGTACCTGGGGGAGGGCGGGGGTGAGGGTGAGCGGGTGGGTGGGTGATTAGACTGTCAGGGGACGGAGGTGAGTGCAATGCC
>RRZL01000080.1:2998800-3027430 GCA_006782975.1 Chlorella sp. Dachan | reverse complement strand
AGCAGCAGCAGCAGAAGCAGCAGATGCTGAAGCAGGGCGGCGCCCGCCGCCCATGCCGCCGCCCATGCCGCCACGCATGCCAGCGCTCGGCGGCGCCCCACATGGCTTCGATCGCCCCGTCCGCCCCGCCGATCACCCCCTCCCGCGCCACCATGAAGAACATGTGCGCAGCGACCGCCTCCTGGCCCTGGAGGCAGCGGCCCTGAGCGAGGCCCCGCCCGGCCCCCGCACGCGCCGCGCCGTGGAGCGCCTAGCCGACCAGCAGATGCGCAGTACACACCCCTCACGCTGCACACCACAACCTGGCTGCCCTGGGCCCAGCTCACCCGCGGCCCGACACCTCAAACGACTCGGCGCCCTCGCCCGGCTCCACCCGCAGCGCCAGGTTGCGCTCCAGCTCGCGCTCCAGCCGGTCCTGCGGAGGGAGGTTGGGGGGAGCGGAATGGGCTGATGATGCAGCCGCAGGGTGTACAGCTGAGGTCTCCGCCTTCGTCTGCATCTCTGTCTGTTGCCTCGCATCGAGTGATGCACCGAGCCATACAGCAGGAGCATCCAGCAGCAGCTCCAGGCCCCACTGCCGCTGCTCCCCAACTCCTGTGTCCGCCCATGGGCCAGGCGCCTTACCTTGAGGTTGCGGCTGGTCACAAACTTGCCCTCCTGGCCCGCAAAGGGCGAGGTGTTGACGGAGAAGGTCATGCGCACGGTGGGCTCCTCCACCTGATGCAGGCGGGGACGGCAGCATGCACATGAAGCGGTGAGTGTCTTGGGAGCCATACCACGCTGGGCTGATGCCATGCAGCAACACCCGCAGCCCCATGCTATGGTTGGACACCCCAGCCACTGGTCACAGGCCGCAGCCGGAGCGCACCTCGATGGTGGGCAGCGGCCGCACGTCGGACGGGTCGCAGATGGTCTCGCCGATGGAGACAGCACCCAGGCCGGTCAGGGCGCAGATGTCGCCTGCTGCCACCTCATCCACGGGCGTGCGCGCAAAGTTGTCGTACACAAACAGCTCCGCGATGCGGCCCGTCTGCGGCTTGGCGTCGCCTGCGGCAGGCAGGATGCGCGTGGAGAGGGTCCAGAGTCTGGCGAGCGAGCAGCGCGTTGTGCGGCCTGCCTGCTGCACCCACGCATGCCCACTGCAGCGGCCAGCCGGCCGCTACGCCTGCACTCAGCGCCCCAAGCCGCTGCTGGCCCGCCCATTGCACCACCCACCCGGCTTGGTGAACACCACGGAGTCGCCCTTGCGAATCGTGCCCGACTGCACGCGCCCAATGGCGATGCGCCCCTTGTGCTCGTCGTAGTCGAGGTTGGTCACCAGCATCTGCAGCGGCGCGTCCATCTGCGGTTTTTGCACGGGGAAGGGGGACCGATTTTATATAAGAAGGCCATTTTCACGTGCAACTGCCGCCTCGCCGCCAGTAGCAGCCCCGGAGCCTCAGGCGCAGCCGCCACCTTCCACCCTGGCACACCAGCCACGTACGGTCCTGGCCCACAGGCAGCCACCAGCCCAGCACACCTGCACCGCGGGGGGCGCCACCTCGCGCACAATCATGTCAAACAGAGGCTCCAGGTCGTCGGCCAGCTCATCGGGGGAGGGGCCCGCAATGCCCGCAATGCCGCTGGCGTACACCACCGAGAAGTCTGATTGGGGGAAGGACGGGGGGGAAGGAGGGAGGGGGAGGGGGCGGTGGAGGTAGCTGGCGCTGCGGGCGGTTGCAGGCATGAGCGCACACACGCCAGACAGGCAGCCGGGCTGCTCCCAGCCCAACCCAGCACGGCAGGGTAGTTCGCCGCACCCTGCCCGCTGCCCCTGGCTCACCGCACTGCTCGTCGGTTGCGCCCAGGTCCATGAACAGCTCAAAGGTTTGGTCCACCACCCAGTCGGGCCGCGCCGCGGGGCGGTCCACTTTGTTCACCACCACCACAATCTGCGAAGGAGGCCCCAAGCATGAGTGAGGGAAGGAGGGCTCAGCAGGCAGCCGGTTCACATTCCGGCGCTCGCTTGGCGTGCCCTCCTCAGGCGCAGCGGGCAACTGCCCGCACCCTTGCCGCACACGCTGCCGTTGTTGTGCTGTTGTGATGCTGCCGGCTGGCCACGCCGGAATGTTCACATGATGCTGCCCACCTTCTTGTTCAGCTCCAGCGCCTTGCGCGTCACAAAGCGCGTCTGGGGCATGGGCCCCTCCACGCTGTCCACCAGCAGCACCACGCCGTCGGCCATGTTGAGCACGCTGCGGCATCAACCGGCAGGCAACGGGAGGGGCTGTCGTGAGGGAGGCCAGGTGCGCTGCAGCCGCAACGCGCGCCGCGGTGGGCACACATGGTTGGGTGTGCATGCCAGCTGGGTGATGATATGATGCTGCAGCGTGCCGTGCCACCGAGCAAAGGTCATTTGGCGCGCAAAGCGAGCAGCTGCTCACCGCTCCACCTCCCCGCCAAAGTCGGCGTGGCCGGGCGTGTCAATGATGTTAATCTTGGTGCCCTTGTAGCGCACAGCCGTGTTCTGCAGGAGGAGCGGGGAGCGGCGCATGGCGGGGGCTCAACAAGCATCCACACAAGCAACCGCAAGCGTGGGTGTGTAGCACAGCATACATGCCATGTGGCCCCGGCCCCCTGAGTGTCCAAGGTCCCCCACCTTGGACAGGATGGTGATGCCGCGCTCGCGCTCCAGATCGCCGCTGTCCATGATACGCACCTGCAAGACAGCAGGCGGCAAGGCGGGCGGTCAGCAGATGCCGCATTGCAGGCATTTGGTTGCGGGGCCATGCATCAGCGCTGAGCGGCACCCACACCCACCATAGGCAAGCCAACTGCCCAGCACTCAACGGCAGCAGGGGCCGCACATAGCCCCGGACAAACGGGCTGCGTCTCAGCCCTCCTTGAGCGCACCTCCACCGCCTGGTTGTCACGGAACACCTTGGCCTGCTTGAGCATGGCGTCCACCAGGGTTGTCTTGCCTGCAGCACCAGGCGCAGAGGCCATCAGCCGAGAGCCTCAGCTGGGCTGCTGCAAGGTATGCTGGTTCCGGGCCATTGCATTGCGTGGCCTCCCACGTGCTTGTCGACCAGCATCAGCTGAGGCATAATTCAACATGGAAGGGGCGGCGCACCGTGATCGACGTGGGCAATGATGGCCACATTGCGGATGTCGTCACGGGTGGTGGTCTCGCCGGCAGCGGCAGCAGGCGGCGCTGCAGGGGCACAGGCAGTCAGCAAGGGTGGGAATGATGGCGAGAGCGCACACTGCTCGTTATGCTGCTGCCTGCACAACAGCGGTGCCGTGGCAGGCAGCCACAAGGACGTGCCAAAGCCCTGCCGCGGCCTCACCCTCGAGCGTGGCAGCGGCGGCGGCGGTCAGGCGGCGGGAGCTCCGCTGCTGCTGGCGCTGCTGCTGCTGCGCGGCAGCCGCTGTCCGGCCCGCATGGCGGCCAGGGCGCTGGCCTGCAAGGGGAAGCAAGGCTGCATGTGTTATCTTGGCGCCCTTGGTTGTGGACGCCACCACGGGCAGCCGCCCACACCCGTCCCTTATACTTGTACGCACCCTGGGAGACAAATGCCGCGGCCGGCGCGCCGGGCGCCGAGACTGGCCGGTGCGCCACCGGCTGCTGGCGCACCACAGCGCTGGAAGCTGCGCAAGCGGTGGCCATGGCTGCAATATGCAGTAAAAGAGGGTCTGGCGGGCGCTGTGTGGTTCCTTGAGGCCACGTGATGCGCGGCGGCGCCGGATGCGCATGCCGGCGCCCATTCGGCTGCAAAGCCCGACCCTCTTGCTGCGACTGAGGAGGCCCCTCCGCCTGAAGATGTCTTGTGCACCACAGTTCTCATGCGTTATACGGAGGAGAAGGGCAGCTGCAGCTCTACCATCTGGGCACCACTCCCCTGCAACCGTATTGAGCCATGTGGTGCATGTGCTCAGGACCTGCATCAGCATCCACTGGTGCATCTCACAATTTCGGGTTTGGGGTCAGAGCTGATTTATGAGCAAGGTCAAGCGGCAGACATAGCAGGAAGTGAACATGAAGGAGACACACGCACAGGGGCGCGTATTGCGTGCCCTCACTTGCCCTTCTTCTTGCCGCCGCCGCCGCCCCCTTTGCCGCCCTTGCCGCCCTTGCCGCCTGCTGCTGCAGCTGGCCCCGCCTTCTTGCCGCCCTTGATGCCGCCATCTAGCCGCCCCTTCTTGTTGATGCCCTTCTGCTTCATGCGGTACCGCTCGTCACGCGCCGCCGCCTGGGGCAGAGCGAGTGAAGCCGCAGGGTCAGCTGCTGGAGAGTGCGCGCCTGAAACGTTGCAAAGTTACAAACGCACATCCTGGAGAAGAGGATCGCAGGGCTAAGAGCCATGTGAACCCGGTACCCTGCTTACCTCAAACTTGCCGATCGCGCGCTTCACATCCACAATGTCGTCCGCGTTGGCCGCCAGGATGCGGTCAACCGCCTTGGACGTCAGTTGCCGCTCTGCGCCGCCCTGCACACCAGAGAGGGAGCCAGCACGGCAGCAGGACTCAGGTTAACTTGCTCACACTGCACGTGTGGAGCAAGCCTAGATATCAGTGCCAGCGCCACCCACCTTGTCGGCCGTGGGCAGGAACTTGCGCTTCTTGCCGCGTGCCGCTGCCCGGTCCTCCTTCTTTTCGCCGCGCGCCAGCCGGTCAAACTTGCCCATCGAGGCGGTTGACACTGTGGCCTGCCGTGATGCTGCCTTGAGCTGCAGGCGTGGGCACGGCAGGGGCGCGTCGACATGGCACGGTTGGGCAGCGGCTGCAGGTGTTGTAGCAGCCGCAGACAGGTGCAGAGCAAGCAGGTATGGGACCCCGCACTGCGACGCGCAAATGCTGCAGCCAAAAGCACCCCACCTCGTGTTTGAGCTCCTTGCGCTTTGCGGGCCGCCCCTTGCCATGCTCTGGCAGCGCCGCCGCCAGGCGCAGCGTGGGTGGTAGCGCGGGGCTGCCGCCCGCCTTGGCCGCTGCCTGCAGCAGCCCCAGAATGAGGCACGCTCAATAGATGGCCAAGCATGGTGCATGGCGCATCAATGTCCCAAGCTGCCAGGCACTGGGCCCTGCCAACACGTAACCACCGAGGCAGCGCACCTTGAGGTTGGCCAGCTGCTGCTTCTCCTGCTTCTTCACCCGCTCCCGCTTCTCAGCCCGCTGCCGCGTGAACGGGTCCTCCACACCCGTCTGCAGAAGCAGAGGGACCGGCAGCGGCTGGATGTCACTGGGCAGGGCAGGCATGGGCCCCCAGGCCCATCCGCAGCATGTGGAACGCGAGCAGCTGAACGTAACTACACTGCATGGCAACCCCACAGGCATGACGCCCTCACTGTGGCACCAGACCGCCAGCTGGAGCAGTCAGGACGCGAAACCATGCAGCAGCGGCAGGAGCAGGGCCGCACCTGCTCGTCTGGCCGCGCCTCGATGACGGGCACCGCCGCCTCGTCATTGGCCCGCTTGTAGCCGTACCGCCGCTTCCACTCGCCGCTGGCCTCGTCCCACTCCAGCTTGCTGCGCTTCCGCTTCTCAATGCCCTTGCGCTGCGGGTGGGAGGGCGGTCATGGAGGGCAGCACAGCCAGTGGGAGGGCAGTCATGGAGGGCTGCACGATCAGCAACCGCAGCTGCATGCCGCAAGCATGCTGCGTCTGTTTGTTTGCAAGTTGCCGCCAGCAGCAGAGCGGGTCCAGCAACCCGGCAGGCCTGCCCGACAACGAGGCATTCCTCCCCGGCCGCACCTGCGCAAAGACCTCCCACTTGGTGGGCGGCCGCGGCTTGGGGATGGGCTTCTCGCGCGGCAGCACCGTGGCGGGCGCCGGCAGGTGTGCGATGCGGCCCACGGGCGCTGCCTCTGAGGGCAGCGCAAACAGGCGGGCCGCCAGCGACTGGAAGATGGTCTGGGCCAGGTGGTGGCAGGCGGCGTCAGTGGCGGCGGGCCCGCCCGCAAACGCTGCTGCGTCAATGGCGCTGACATCGCAGGCCATCAGGTTGCCCAGGTCCAGAGCCAGCGGGCCATCGTGCGCCTCCCTGCAGCAGTGGGCGCAGCGGCAGAGCAAAGGGGTTGCTGGCGGCAGGGGGCAGGGAGCGGCGGCGGCAGTGGCGTGCGGCTGATGAGCCGCTTTCACGGCTCTTAATAGGCTCTGAAATCATGCTGCAGCTATCCACATGCTGGGCAACAGCGTAGAGGCTGCAGGGAGGGAGCATGCGGGCGGTCCCAGCCGCTGGCAGCCTTGCTGCGGCGCCCAGCATACATGCATGCACGAACACGGGTCCAAGCGCACCCTGGCTGAAGCCCAAGGTCTGCGGCCGTGACGTGCACTACTTCCGGCGCCTCGCCCTCCATCCTCTGGACAGGCTGCACAGCTGATGCACAATCCCGACAGTGTATACCAACCCAAGTTTCTGCGCGCCTGCCCAGAGGCCTAGGGGCGGCCTTGAAAATTTTGGGCGCCACGTGGCAGTCTCGCTCGCATGAGCAGCAAAACTGGCGGGCGATCGCCGACCAAGGCCACCTGATTGCCACGGCCCTTACTGGGGCGGACAGCAAGGCACGGGGCGCTGCCGGTCACGCTCGATTTGCGTTCTCGCCGCCAGGCGCCTGGCGCGGGCTGTAGGTAGCTCCCTGGGATCCGGAGGTCGCAGGATCAGACGATGGAGGTCGACGAGCCGCAGCAGGGGGCCGGAGCGGCCATGGAGGTGGGCTAAACAGCGTGGGGGGCGGCTCTGTGCCTCACTGCCGGGCGCCTTGCACGAGATCAGCTGTCAAGAGTGGCTGGAAGCCGCAGATCGCGCCCTGCCAGCGCCGGCACTGCTGCCGCTGCCGCCGCAGGGCGTGCTGCCGCAGGGCGTGCCGCCGCCGCGACTGCCCGTCGTTGGCATCGCCTTGACCGGCGGCAATCGCCCATGCGTGCAGGTGGACGAGAACAACAAGCCTGAGGATGCAGGCCCCAACCCGCTGGCGGGTGACTACACGGTGAGCCGCAGTCGGCGGGCAGCAGCAGGGCTGCGCTGCCCAATGCAACAGCCGCTCCGGCCGGCTGCTACACTCATCACCTGCCAGCCTATTGCTGGCGTCATGTCGTGTGTTGATAGCATTATGTTGTGTGTCGCGACACTCAGCAAGGACAAGGTGTGGGTCCAAGCTGGCAGCCACACCCTGACTGCCGGCTGCGGCCTGCGGGCCTCAAGCTGCACCGCCCCTGCTCAGCCGCCTCTTGTCCTGCCCTGCCTGTCGTTCGCTGCTATGCAGTGGGAGGTGACCAACGTGTCGGCACACCAAGGCAAGGTGCTGTCGGAGCCTTTTGAGATTGGCGGCTACTCCTGGTGAGTGGCAGGGCATGGGCAGGGCAGGGCAGGGCTGGGCAGCGGTTGGCTACGGCAGTTGGGCAGGTCCCGGCATGCCAAAGGGGCAGGAGGGCAGCAGCGTGGCTGCGCCAGCTGCGCAGCTGCAGGGAACCGCTGCTGCGTGGGTGCTACAAGTGGCTGCCCTGCGTTCTGAGGCGCCAACGCCGCGCCGCGCCTGGCCGCTCCCTTGCCCGCTGCGCAGGCAGCTGCTGATGTACCCGCGCGGCAACAACCGCGCTGACTCGCTGTCGCTTTACCTGGCGGTGGCGGAGGACGACCAGCAGGCGTTTGGCCTGCAGCGCACCGCGGTGTTCAAGCTCGCGATCCTCAGCCAGAACGATGGCGGGGATGTGGTCAAGGACACGCAGCACACATTCACTGTTCGGGAGACAGACTGGGGTGAGCGAGGCTGCCGCGCTCAGCAGGGCTGTGGGGCGGGTGCATGGGAGTGAGAGAATCGGCTGGGCTGCAGCGCACCCTGCAGCGCGCCCTGCAGTGCTCCGCGCTGGCAGCATGTCAGGGCGTGCAGAGCCGCAGCCGTGCAGGGGTCGGGCATGGGGGCGCACCTTGTGCTGTCCGTTGCTCGCTGCGCTTGGTGCACAGCTCACGTGTCATTCGTGCCCCTGCCAAGCAGGCTTCACCTCGTTTGTGAACCTCAACGAGCTGCGTGACCCTGTCCGAGGGCTGGTGGTGGACGACAAGATGCGCATCAAGGTGACCGGCTGCTGCTGCTGCTGCTGCTGCTGCTGCTGCTGCTGCTGCTGCTGCTGCTGCTGCTGCCTCTGGTTGCTGCTGGCGATGGGGATGGCGGATGCTGTGGCTGCGCCGGTGCGTGTGCGTTGTGCCGCCCGTGTGGCATGCCCTTGTCCACAGCTCCTGCGGCCCGCATGCCTCCCGGCCATGTGTCGCAGGTGTCGATTGAGGTGCGTGTGCCCGAGGACCTGAGCTACGACTCGCGCAAGGAGACAGGCTTTGTGGGCCTCAAGAACCAGGGCGCCACGTGCTACATGAACAGCCTGCTGCAGACGCTCTTCAACATCAACCAGTTCCGCAAGGCGAGCTGTGGTGGGGGTGGGCCGGGGTGGTGGTGGGGGCTATGAGATGCGGACGGGGTTGGAACGGCAGGACGCGGCAGGCCAGCATGGCGGTTGACAGTGCTGTCTTGGATGCACGCGTGGGCCAGGCAAGCACCTTCAGCCTGTCTCCCAGCAAGGCTTGCTCAACCAGCCTGGGCCGCACGTCCGCACCTCGCAGGCGGTGTACCACATGCCCACCAGCGAGGATGCCGACCCGGCCTCCTCCATGCCGCTGGCGCTGCAGTCCGTGTTCTACAAGGTGCGGTGGTTGCGTCACAGCCAGCCTCCAGTGCTCACATGGCATCTGTGATGATGCCCGGACCGTTGGTTGCTGGTGTGCTCCCACAGCCTCACCCGTGGCTGCTCTGTTCTGTCGGGCTGCCGGTGGCTTCAGAGCTTGCAACTTCCCAGCCATGTTCCGTACACCCTGCTGCCATCCCACAGCTGCAATTCACGGCGGGGCCGGTCTCCACCAAGGACCTCACCTGCTCGTTTGGGTGGGACACCGCGGACGCCTTCCAGCAGCACGATGTGCAGGTGGGGCGGTGGCGGGAGCTCTGAGCTAGCTACCGTTTGGTGCACAGGCCCTGCAGACCAGTACACCACAGCTGTGCTACGCAGCCCGGAACGGCAGTTGGCACGTTAGCCCTGCTGATGCCTCCACGCGCTCTCATGGTTTGGCACACTGTCTTGGCCCGTGCAGGAGCTGAACCGCATCCTGTGCGACCGGCTGGAGGAGAAGATGAAGGTGAGTGGGGCAGAGAAAGGGTTGCCCTACTTGGTGACACGCTCAGGCACCTTGCCTTTGGGCTTCCACAGCGGCAGCCTGCTGCCACCGGCGCAGCTGTGCATGTTGCGACTGCTCAGCGTCCCGCTGCCCAGCCAGCCGTGCGCAGCCTGCATGTGGCTCGCTGCACCCGGCCCAGGGGAGGCTGCTCATCATTGCAGTGTCCCGGTTGCGCCTTGCAGGGCACGCGGGTGGAGGGCATGGTGAACAAGCTGTTTGAGGGGCACACCATCAACTACATTGAGTGCATCAACGTGGACTGCAAGTCGACGCGGCGCGAGCCCTTCATGGACGTGCAGGTGCGCTGCGCTGTGCTGTTGCGCGCTGGTGCGGATTGTGCACACGTGTGTGGAATGCGCTGCGCAGGGATTGCTGTGCACGGTGTGGACTGCGGCGCCAGTTTTGATGCGCGGTTTGATGCGCTTGTACAAGGCGTGCAGAGTTGTTCACGCACACTGCCTGCCATCTTTCCTGTGTGCCTCGCAGCTGGACGTCAAGAACTGCAAGGACATCTACGCCTCGTTCGACAAGTACTGCGAGGTGCGGCGGGGCACAACAAGTCGGCAATTTTCAGCCCCTCTTTCTGTTGGGGCGCGAACGAAGGGTTGGGTTGGTGGCTGGCTGCGTGATTAGGGCGCTTTGCCGCCCCTCAGTCTCAGCCCAGCCGCCCACAAATGCCGCCCGCTAGATGGCTGCTTACCTGCCCCCATGCGATGCAACCGCTACAGGTGGAGGTGCTGGAGGGCGACAACCAGTACAATGCGGAGCAGCACGGCATGCAGGTGGGTCCCGGGGCCTGCGTGGCAAGGTGCCTGCGCTCTTGCAGACACCCGACCTCCTGCATCCCGCGCGGAGCGGACTGCTGGCTACCAGGCATGGCTGTGCCGTTGGTTTGCCCACCCCGCAATGGTCCACCCCCGCCCCGCCCACCCGGCTGCCCCCGCTCCCCTCAGGACGCGCGCAAGGGCGTGCTGTTTGAGGGCTTCCCGCCGGTGCTGCAGCTGCAGCTCAAGCGCTTTGAGTACGACTTCATGAAGGACATGATGATCAAGGTGGGGGGTGTAGATGCCTCCCGACAGGCGGCGGCTGTGGCCACGGGTGGAGGCTGCGTCTCTCGCTCTATATGTGCAAGGGCACCTCAACCTGTGCAGACTCGGCGGTGCCGTCGGCCTGGGGCCAACTATCGGCTGCAGCCTGGTCGAATCAGCTCTCCGCTGCCCTGCTGCAGGTGAACGACCGCTATGAGTTCCATGACACCATCGACCTGGACCGGGAGGGCGGCAAGGTGGGTGGACGCGCGCCGTGAGGGGCTTGCTGCTTTGCTTGATGTGTGACGTGTGCTGCTGCTGCCGACGTGTGACTTGCTTGGCTTGCTTGCTTGAGGCCAGTGCGCGCCATTCCCCACTCGCTTCCAGCCCCCCTGGCAATCAACCTCCCTGCGCCCACCCTCCCACCCAACTCCCCACCTGCCCGCCCGCCCGTAGTACCTGTCTGCCTCCGCTGACCGAGCGGTGCGCAACACGTACAAGCTGCTGGCGGTGCTGGTGCACTCGGGCGGCGTGCACGGCGGCCACTACTTTGCCTACGTCAGGTGCGGTTGTTTCGGGGAGGAGCAATTGTTGGAGGAGCAATTTTGACAAGCATATTTGGAGGAGCAATGTTGGCCTGTGCAGTTGTTACGCGGAGCCTGGCTCAACTGCCACAGCCATACTGTGGCCAGGCCCATGTGCCTCATGCGCCTCACTCCATCTTCCCCCGCGCTGGCTCATGTGCTCCGCCGCCTCCCACCTCCCCTGCCCCCGCAACCAGGCCCGACGGCAAGCAGTGGCTCAAGTTTGACGATGAGCGGGTGGAGAAGGCGGACGACCAGAAGGCGATTGAGGACAACTGGGGCGGCGAGGGAGAGGCGCCGCCGGGAGGTGCGCCACCTGGCTGCCGCCCCCTGCCCCCTGGGCCAGCCATAACGGTCTGCCGTTCTGGCGTCCATTTTGTGCTGCATGGGTGGCGCCTGGACAGTGCAGCACCCACCCTGGCACATGCTGGCCGCCCTGCCCCGCAGGGTTTGGCAACCCGCTCCGCTTCACGCGGCACGCCAACGCCTACATGCTGGTGTATGTGCGGGAGAGCGAGTGGGACGCCGTCATGTGCCAGGTGTGGGGTTGTGGCTGGTTGTGGGGCAAGAGCCTTCAACCAGGCTCAGCCAGGCTTCAGCTGGTTGGCCAGCAGGTGGCTGTGGTGGCCTGGCCACGCCGCTCAGCTTGCCGATGGTTGGAGGGTTGGCGCTCATGGCGAATAGCTTAGATGGTCAAAGCGTTAGAGGGTTGCCTCACGCTGCCCAATGGGCCCGCACAACCACCCGGTCCAGGTCACGGAGCAAGACATTTCGGACCACGTGCGCGCGCGGCTCAAGGTGCGCTGCACCTCGCGTCATGCCAGGCTGCTGCCATGGTGAACCTTGGCTTTGGGTGGGGCGTCTTGCTGTGACCTGTCCGCTTGTGGCATGCGGCCGCGCTGGCTTGACCTGCCGTGCTTGCCCACCGGTGGTCTGAACCCTGCAGGCTGAGCAGGAGGAGAAGGAGCGGCGGAAGAAGGAGAAGGCGGAGGCGCACCTGTACACGCTGGTGAGCGGCTTCATACATTGGCCTGGCTGGGTTGGTGTTGCATTGGGAGCCTGGGTTGACGCGGTTCCGCATGTCCATGTTGCTGTGCATATATGGCCTGTTGTGCCCGCCTCCACGGCCCGGCTTCGCATACAAGTTTGACCCCCTGCTGCCTTGAGTTTGACACCTGCTGCCCCTGCTGCACCTGCCCCTGCTGCTGCAGGTGCGCGTGTCCACCGATGCCGACATGGCCAAGCAGATTGGGCACGACCGCTTCTTCGACCTGGTGGACCACGACCTGGTGAGGCAGGGGCAGGGATGTGCCGGGATGCGAGTCTGTGTCGACAAGGCACGGGCGGCTGGCTCAATGGGCGGGCTGGCCCCCTGCATGGCCCAGAGCAGCGAGTGCTTGTAGTCTCCTTTGTTCATACCCTTTCCTGCCCTGTTAACCTACCGCAGGTCAAGACGTTCAAGATGTCCCGCAAGGCCCCCTTCAGCGAGCTGCAGAAGCGCGTGCACGAGGAGATGGGGGTGAGGGGCAGATGAGGGCGGGGCGGCGGTGGCAACAGCCGCGCCTGCGGATGTACAACCCTGTGTGGAGCAGTGCAGCTGGTGGTTGGAGCGGTATTCTTGCCTGCCATAGTAGCGTAAACAACCATCCTCACTTTGTGTACCCAACTCCCCGCTCCCCCCTCAGGTGCCGCCCGAGAAGCAGCGCTTCTGGAAGTGGGCAGGGCGCCAGAACCAGACGTACCGCCCCGCCCAGGTGCTGCGGCTGGAGCCGGGAGAGGACCCGCCCATCTCGGTGAGGCGCTGTTGCTGAGGGCCAGTATGCGAGGCGCTGCTGTTGAGGGCCGGTTTGTGCCGCTGCGGGATCGCCACTGCTGGGATGCCAAACCTGGCTCACCTGCGCAACGCTGTTGAGGCGCGTTGGTGCTGCGCTGCGACTTTCGGTTGTGTCGCCGCAGCATCAGCCTGCATGCTCCTCCATGCACAATGTGCATGTGAATGTGCTGCATTGCTGCCATTTCCCACCTCCCCACCCACCCCACCCCTCTCCTGCAGTCCATCCGGGAGGCGGTGCCCAACCGCATGCAGAAGCCGGGGGTGATGGCCACACTCAACCTCTTCCTGGAGACGCCCGCCACACCCGGCGCTGAGCTGCCGCCCATCCGCTCCAAGGCGCGCTTCTTGGCCAGGGCTGGTCCCAGCTGTCCTGCCTGGCTGGCCCATTGTCCTGCCAGGACGGCCTGCTGCGCTGGCCCTGCATGCTGGGCAGCTGGGGGTGAGGAGGTACGGCATGCACCAACTTGCAGCCATCTGCAGGCGCATGTGGCGCCACCACCAATGCCCTTCCTCCCACCCTGCCCCCTTCCGGTTCGCAGTCGGACCTGCTGCTGTTCTTCAAGCAGTACTGCCCAGACCCGCAGCAGCCCAGCCTCAAGTACGCAGGCCACCGCCTGGTGCCCAAAGACGCCAAGACCAAGGCAAGAGGCGGTGCTAGCAGGCGGGGGATGCTTGCTGATTCGCCTGCCGCCTGCAAACACTGAGCCCTGGTTACCTACTGCTGTCGCCTGCTGCTCCCCCCGCACAATGGCAGGAGCTGCACCCGCTGGTGCGGTCCCTGGGCGGCCTGCGGGACGGCGAGGCGGTGGAGCTGTTTGAGGAGGTGCGGATGGGGTGGGGTTGGAGCAGGGCCTGCTGCTGAGCCGCGCTTGGCAAGCACGCACAGCAGTGCATGGCATGTTGCTGCAACTCCTGCTGAACATGCTTTGCGCTCGCGGGGAGGTTTCACCACCCCTCGTCAACATGTTGCGCGCTGGCTCAGAGGCCCTGGATGACACTTCACCCGCCGCCGTCCTCCCGGCCCCGCAGATCAAGTTTGAGCCCAACGTCATGGTGGACGGTCTGTCGCCCACCATGACGCTCAGCGGCGCGCAGCTGGAGGATGGAGACATTATAGTGTTCCAGCGCCAGCTGTCGCAGGCAAGGGAGGGAGGCAGGAAGGGTTGCAGCCAGGGTCGCATCGCCGCAGGTGTTGATGGAGCGGTGCGCAGGCAGGGTGCTGTCGTGCTCAGCCGCGCCGCTTCTGCGCCCCACTGCCTCACCCTGTGCAGGCGGAGGCGTCGTCGGTGCAGTGCCCCACCGCCAAGGACTACCTGGGGTTTGTGCGCAACCGGCAGGTGGTCACCTTCCGGCCGTTGGAGGGCGAGGTACGGCTGCGAGCTGGTTGGTTAATTGGTTGGTTGGTTGGGGATCGAGCAAAAGCTGGAGGGCGATGGGTTTGCACGGTGGCGGCGATCGGCATGCACTCTGGGCATGCGGCACAGGGTTGCGCGTTGCGCCTCCCTCCCGGCTCCATCTCAGCCCCTCCAATGGTGTCTCGTCCCAAGCCCTCAACCTTCCTGCCCTTGATGTACCCCCGCCCGCATTCACCCCCCAGGGCGAGGAGGGCGTGATTGAGCTGGAGCTGCTGAAGAGCGACAGCTACGATGACGTCAGCAAGGCGCTGGCGGGCCGCCTGGGGCTGGACCACCCGCTCAAGCTGCGCCTCACGGGTGGGTGCAGGGCAACGGGGGTGGGTGGAGCGATGGTGGCTGTGGACACAGTTGGTGTGATGCCGCCAGCCACGCAAGCACGCGCATCGGCTCGTGACCAGCCGTGTCGCCGCCTCCCGCTCGTGCGCCACGTGTGCAGGCCAGAACCACCTGACGCACATGCCGCGGCCGCACCCGCTGCGGTATCGGCAGTACGACAGCCTGCAGGACATGCTCAAGTACGGTTTTGGCGGCCAGGTGGGCGCAGCGTTGGGTGCAGCGCCGGTGGAGCTACTGCGGTGCCGCCGTGCATGTGTGCATAGCTGGCTGTGCGCTGCATCAGATGCAGCATGTGTTGCTGCCCCGTCACTCGTCAGTGAGCCGTGCCACGCAATGCAAACACAGACACCCTCCCGCCCCGCCTCGCCCCAGACCTCCACGCTGTATTACGAGCCCATCGACCTGCCGCTACCCGAGTACGAAAACCTGATGGCCTTCAAGGTGTGAGGCGGGCTGTTCTGGGGCAGCTGCGACAGCATCAGGCGGCCCGTCTTCCTGGGGCTGCATGTGGCTGCATGGGGCTCCATGCCCACCTGCTGACCTCTGCCATGCCACCTGCCACCACGCCGCCCATCATGCCCGCAGATTGCGTACCACAACAGCAAGCTGGAGGAGGCTGGGCAGTACTCTGTGCGCATGTCCAAGCAGGCCACCATTGGGGACCTGCTGGAGGAGGTGAGGGGGGAATGCCGGGAGCAACCAGGGAGTGGTGGGCCCTGCTGCGTGGCACCACTCGAGGCCAACTGCGCCGCCTGTTCATACACCGGGCAGGGGCCCAGGTCACGCACACGCACGCTGCCCGGGCGGTCATGCTTACACCATGCTGCATGCGCGGCCTGGCTGCCCAGCACACCACAACACCTGCCCCCGCGTCCCTGGCCCCTGCCACGCAGGTGCGGCGGCAGCTGCCGGCGGAGGCTCAGGGCGAGGTGCCGCTGCGGGTGATGGAGGTGTACCAGTGGAAGATCTGGCAGGTGGGTGGCCTGAGTGCTTGCGGGTGTTGTGTTTGCCAGGAATGCAATATCCAGCCGGGCAGGGCGGTGGTGACTTTGGCACCGCCACCCGCCACCCGAACCTCCCGCCTGCCCATCTGCCCGTCTGTGCAGATCTTTGACCCGCGGGTGCGGGTAGAGACCATTGGCGACAACACGTGGCACCTGCGGGTGGGTGCACACTTGCAACTGGCCCTTGATAGCTGTGCAGCTTTGCCAGGGCGTGTGATGCGGTCGCAATGCGCACTGCCCCCCTGGGCACGCCTCCCGCATGTGCCATCCAGGCTCACGACTGCAACCCTCAAGGCCTGCGGCTCTCTTCCCTTCGACAACCACCCACCCCTCCTGCGCAGGTGGAGGTGGTGCCCGAGGACCAGGCGGAGCTGGACCAGCCGGGGGTGCTGCACGCGCACTGCCTGCAGGTGTCGGAGGAACCCAACAATGTGAGGCGGCGGTGGAGGGCGGCTGCGCTGAGGGTGCTGTGCTGTGCTGCGCGTGGCGCTCATGCAATTGCTGCTGCACCCTGGCCGGCAACCCCTCTGGCAGAGGTGTGCAGCAAAGCGGCCAGTGAGGGCGGGACGTGACCCCAGGCAGCAGCACTCTGTGCCTTACACACCCGCTCCACCTGGCGTGTCCTGCTTTCCCGCCCCGCAGCAGCGGCCGTTTGCGTTCAGCGACCCGTTCATCATGCGGGTGGGTCCCGAGGAGACGGTGGGCCAGCTGCGGCAGCGCGTGCAGGTGAGGATGTCGCGCTGCAGAGCTAGCTTCTGGGGTGGCAGCTGGTGCTGCGGCGGCCAGCTGGACAGCACACATGCGTGCAAGGCAGGGACGCGGCGGTTGTTGCCGCTCTGCCGCATTGTGCCCTGCCGGCCATTGACAGGGGGCTGGGCTGGCCTGCCCTTGTGCCCAGCCGCTCACCACGCTCTGTGCCCCAACTGGTGTCGTCCCCCCCAGGCCAAGCTGGGCATACCCGACGAGGAGTTCCAGGACAGCTGGAAGCCGGTGCTCATTACGTGAGTGCCACGGCCAGCGGTTTGGGGGCGGTGCAAGGGTGCAACCGGCCGTGGGTGCTGAGCACGAGATGATCAGCTGCTGGATGTCTGACGGCCAGTCGTCCAACCATGAGGACCTGCATGAGGCCTCAGCCAGCTGCTCAAACAACTGCCTACACCCGCGCGCAGGTTTGGCGGGAGCGAGGCGCTGAGTGACGACGTGGTGGTGGCGCCGCGCCTGGACAGCCAGCGGCTGTACGGCCACCAGGAGCGCAACTGCATCGGGTGCGTGCCCACTGTGCTGGGGCCTGGCGCATCCGTCTGCTGCTCTGGGTTTGCATGCAGTTGTTTTGTGCACACTGCATCTACAGCAGCGTATGTGCCCATGCATTGCTGCCCCACACGTGTCTCTGCCATTTGTGCCGAGTGCTCGTCTCCACTCACCCGCCTCGTCCCCGCCCACCCCCTTTCCCTGCTCGCCAGGTTTGTGCACGAGAACAAGAACCCACGGCGCACGCACGCACACCTCAACCAGAAGCTGACGCCATGGCAGGGGCAGGAGAAGGCGCTCAAGATTCGCAGCTGAGCGGCTCAGTTGCGAGGGCATCACGCATGCTGTGGTCGCACCTGCGCCAGCCGTCACCGGCCAGCCCTGCGCCAGTGTGTGTGGTGATGCCAGGTGCCTATGCCGCCCCAGGCAGGTCTATTTCGTTTGTACGCGCTTTGGGCAGCAGCCCGCATTGTAACAGATCTGCAGGCCACGGCTGGGCGCATGAAGCAGCGCACCACCGCATGCTGGCCATGGCGCCCTTCTCAAGCCTGCTAGGCGACGTGCAAGTTTCACACAGGGGCCTTGCTCACCCAAAGATATAGACGAGTCAATCAAACTGCAGAAGCGGCCCACGTGGCAGGCATGGGAACAAAAGTGATGAGGCAGACAGGGTAGAGTGATGAATGGACAGGTAGAAAGGGAGAAAAAAGCAGAACGGAGCAAAGGCTCCACAGCGTTCACGGAAAGGTGCAGCAATGATTGCACACACGCTCAGCAGGAGGATTGGTACAGGGAGGGGTTGGGCTGGGCGGCAACCCACTCCCGCAGTGCCACCTGGTACTCACTCATGCTTTTGTCAGTCCAGGCGTTGGCCCGGCCATCCCCCTCGATGCCGTGCCGCAGCATGGCATACAGCGGCTCAAAGGTGGTGTGCAGGCTGGTGTTGGCACGGTGCAGATCGCGGTACCGGCAGGCCGCCAGGCCCCTGAATGATCCGCTGGTTAGCGCGCGCTGGTGGATGTGCTGGTCCACTTTGCCCGCCCGGTGAGTGCCCACGCTGCCAATGTTGTTGCAGCGCGCCACCAGGGGGATGCTCTCCACCCAGCCCCGCGACGCCACCGCCTGCCCAAGGTCGGCGTCCTGCCCCGTCCAGTTGGCGCCCACCGCATCCCAGGTGCGCCGCCAGGTGGCCCACCCCCACGGCACCGCCCAGTGGTCGGTCTGCAGGAGGGGTGCAGGGAAGCAGGATGGGCAGCAGTGGGAGGTGAGCCTGTGCACAGGAAGGGCGTTTGGGGTGAGCCTGTGCACGGGAAGGGCCCTTGTGCAGCCGGCTTCTTGCAGGGCACGGACCCGCCCGGCGTGAGCCCAGTGGCACAATCACCACCCTCACCTTCCACCCTCCACCCTCGTCTACTCCCAGCAGTCCCAGCGGCTCCCAGCGGTCCCAGCCGGCCCTCACCCCAGCCGCCTCACCCAGTACTTGTCCAGCAGGCCCAGCTCCCGCACCACCAGCGCGTCCCGCCCCTCCACCGCCGCCGGCCAGTAGGGGAAGCTGGCGCTCCAGCAGGTGGCCAGGGCCAGGTTTGGCTGGGAGAAGATGAGGCCCGAGGTGACGTGCCACTCAAACCAGCGCAGCCCGTCCTGCTCCAGGGTCACGTCGTCCTCCAGCACCACCACAAAGTCGGACAGGTCAAAGGCCGCCGCCACCGCCCGCTTCTTGTTGGCCCACAGGCCCAGGTTGGCGGCCGAGGCGTTGACGTGCACTGCCGCAAAGCCCTGGCCCTGCTGCGCCAGCCACGCCAGCTGCTCTGCGAGGGCCACGGTGTCGACCCAGCCTGCGGGGACCAGCCGCAAGGCACCTCGGCACCTTTGAACCGAGGCATGGGCTATCGGCCAGCAAAGAAGTTCAGGTGCCCTACCAACCCACTCCTGCAGGCACGACGCCACACTCAGTGCAACAAACACAGCACTGTAACCACAGCTCGATGCCTTCAACAACACCACACCCAGGCCACCAACCCACCCTGGCGGTTGAAGTGCTGCAGCTGCTGCTCGTCTTGTGGCGGGCCGTCGATGGCGATAATAACAGTATACTGCTCACTGCCCCATGCCCGCTGCAATGCATCAACCACCTGCAAACCGGCAGCAGGGAGTACGTTGAGAGGCATGGGCTAGACGGCATGCGAAGAACACTCCCGGCATCACCGATTCAGGCATCATAGCAGGCCAAAAGCATGTCCGGCTGGCAGCGCTGACATGCACACCCAAAGCCACTGCTGCCGTAGGCCCACAATGCAACCATAGGCTTCCTCACCCGCCGGAAGTACTTGAAGCGGTCGTACGCCACGATGGCCACCACGCGGTTGAAGCGAAAGCCCGGCGACAGTTGCTCTTGCAGCTGCAGCGGCGGCGGCGCGTCTTCGTCCTGATCCTCGGCCCCCATCGCTCTCGACAGGCTGCCGCTGCTGCCGCTGCTGCTGCTGGTGCTGCTGCCGCTGCTGCTGCCACCGCCTTCATTGCCGCTGCTGCTGCTGCTGCTGGCCGACGGAAGTGATGCCTCCTGGGGACCCGTCAATGGCATGGGCACCTTCTGTGGCTGCTTGCTGCCTAGCAGCACGCAGCTGGCTGCTAGGAGCATGACAAGCGTTGTGCTCTGAAGCGCCTTCATGCGTCGCCGTCGCCGGCCACTGGCTAGCAGCTCGGCAGCATCGGCAACCGCTGCCCCCATGGCCGCCTGAAGAAGGACGAGCATGTTTCGGCTTGTTGAGACTGCAATAGCGCGCGACAAGAGGTGTCGCCGCAGCGGCAGCGGCGGCGATTGCGGCAGCTGGAGCCAGCTGACGGCAGCTGCTGCGCCGCCCGGCGAACAGGGTTGTAGCGTCGCACCTGCTGCAATAGACGGGGCTCCCGCGTTGTTGCCCTTAAGTTGTTGCACCGCGGCTCACACTGCTCGCTGCGCCATCGCGCACCACACAGAGAGTACACGGAGAGTGAACACGCGCGCGCAAGCAGTGTGAGCGAGTCAGTGAGGGGTTGTTGTTGCCCGCATGCAGCAGCCACTTCGCCGCAAGTACCGACGAATTTCAAAGTAAACATGGGCTCCCGTGCTATTCAACAGTACCCTCATTACAGTCAAAGGAAGTGTGCAGCAGGAGGTGGAGCAGGAGGTGGAGCAGCAGAGAAACGGGAGCACGTGCGACTCGAGCATGCGATGGCTGAGCAAGCAGGGAGCTACACTGAACGCATGCGGGCTTGCACACGATGTCGATCTATCGAAACTGGCGCAGCTAAGGCAAGCTAAGGTGGGAATCACTGCGAGTCCAGGATGAGGCGCGGCACGATGTTCATGGACTGCAGCTCCTGGGTGAGCAGCTTCATGGCGTAGGGCAGGCGCAGGCCAGCCATGTGCGCGCCGCTCTTGCACGTGCCGCACAGCGTGGTGCCGTCGTGCCGCCGGTAGCCCATCAGCCCGCACTGCATGCACACCTGCACCTCGAAGGCGTCACTGCTGATCATGAGGCGCTCCAGCAGCAGCATGGACGCGCCGTAGCCTGCCAAGGGAGCAGGGGGTGGTGGACGCGTTGGGTGAGCCGAGGTCGTGTGCCGACCCCTCTCCCGGACACAGTGTAGTTGGTCAACACTCCTGACCAATGCTCCGGGAAAACGGTGCAACAGTGGCAAGCCAGCTATGCACCAGCCACGCACCAATGAGGCAATCGCGCTCCATCTCTCCCAGGCGCAGGCCGCCGTCGCGGGAGCGGCCCTCGGTAGGCTGCCGCGTCAGCACCACGCGCGGGCCACGCGCGCGGGCGTGCATCTTGTCCAGCACCTGCACTCGGTGAGATGTATGGGAGCCAGGGCGGCAGTTGGTCGGATGCGGGTCTGCAAGCAACAGATGCACGACACGTGGGAGCAGACCGGCCCTGGTTGATGGCGCGACGTCTGGCCACCCACGCGTGCTTGCTTCCCACCCACCATATGCTTCAGCTTCTGGTAGTACACGGGCCCCATGAAGATGTAGGCCTCCAGCGCCTCGCCTGCGCAGCAAGCAGCAGCGCCAGGCGGGCGTTGAGCAGGGCGGGAAGTAGGCGGGCATGCGTGCTGCCAAATGGCGCTGCCGATGGCGCACACCGGCAACATCTCCGGCGTTGCTGGCCCGCACGCCCCATGGCCTGCCACCTCACTCCCTGAGCGGCGCCTCACCCGTGATGCCCGAGTGCAAAAAGTCCTTGCCGCTGTACGAGAAGCCCGCCTCCACCAGCTCCTGGCTGATGTGGTCCACCTGCGGGGGCGGCAGGGGGAGGTGCAGGAGGGCTGGATCAATGAGAGCGAGTGCTTCAGGTCATGGTCAGTAGGGCCCCAATAACCAGGGAAAGGGCCCTGCCACCTGCACTGCCCCTGGACATGAGAGAGTCCTCTTAGACGCATGGTCCTGGCACCTGGCCAGCCATGATAGGCCCCGCCCCCGTTCGCACCGTGTCTGCCAGCCCAGCGGGCTCGCCAAACGCGGTGCCATAGTGGAACTTGCCTGCGAGCCAGGGCAGGGCAAGGTCAATGGATATCAGCAGGAAGGAACGGTCACAGCGCATCGCTGCAGAGGGGAAACACGTCTACACACACGCACAGCGGCAGGCCCCCCTGGCTGAGCTTGCGCCTCCCTCCCTCCACCCGCGTCAGCTCTCAGCTCGCCCTCCCGCTCACCCGTGCACACTGCTGCCTTGGATCCCAGCAGCTCGATCATCTTGCCCACTGTCATGCGGCTGGGGAAGCCGTGCGGGTTCATGATGAGGTCGGGCACCAGGCCGCGCTCCGTGAAGGGCATGTCCGACTGCCGCGCGGGGAGGGGATGGACGCATTGTGGAGCGGTCAAGAGCACAGATTGATTTCCCCACCTGGAAACAGCAACCTTGCAGGCATGCACCCCTGCACTGCCCCACCACCCTCCCGCCCCGGCCCCACCTGGCTCCAGATGCTGCCCACCACGCCCTTCTGGCCGTGCCTGCTGGAGAACTTGTCGCCCAGCTCGGGCCGCCGCGTGTGCCGCACCAGCACCTTGACCACGCAGGAGCAGTCGTCGTTGCTGGTCAGCAGCACCTGGGGTGGGGCAGGGTGGGGCAGAGGGCATGGCGGGGGTGAGGGGCGTGGCCAAAGCGGCAGTGCAGGGGAAGCTCGGCGGCGACGCAAACGCCCCCTGTTCCAGCATCTGGCCATCTGGCCACTCCCCAACAAGCTCCGCCTGCCCCATTCTTCCCTGGCTCACCTTGTCCACCACGCACTTCTCTCCGCCGCTGTAGCCCTTCCAGGTGACGGGCGCGTTGCGGTAGAAGGAGTCGGGCAGCGCGTTGGGGGCGGTCACCGGGTCGCGCGTGTTGGTGGGCATCTGCTTGTTCACCAGCACCTCGCCTGGGGAGTGAGGGGAGTGTGTGAAGGCAGGGTGGGGTGGGATGGGGTGGGGCAGGGCAGTGGAGCAAGGGGCACAGAAAATCATCCTACACTGAGGGCAGCGAGAAGAGAAGCCTTCTGAGCACGTGGGTGACAACCCCCCGGCCACAAATATGGCTCCCTCTCGCTGCGCAGGCACAAGCACCCACCCTGCGTGAGGACCTCGCCCGACGCCGCGATGCCGTCCCGGTCCAGGATGCGGAACTTGCCGGGCCGCGGCGCGCCGCCGCCGGGCGCTGGTGCGACCGCTGCCGCCGGCAGCACGATGCGGTCCTGCGGTTGGATGTGCGAGGTTGTATGAATCCGTGCCACAGATCCCTTAGCTGTCTCTGGCACAAATGGTGCAGTATTGGCTGCGCACAGCGGCAGGGCTTGGCTGGCTACGACACGCGCCTGTCGACATGGCCAGGCAGGCAGCTCGATTCTGCGAGCCCGCAACTACAGGCTCCCCAATCTTACCTGCGTGCGGTTGGCGTACTTCTTCAGGCTGGTGCCGTACTTGCGCAGCACGATGCAGCGGCCAAAGCCGCGGTCCAGGCTGGCCCGGTTCATCACAATGGCGTCCTCAATATCGTACCTGTCCGGCGAGGCAGGCAGGCTTGTGACGTGAGCAGCAACTCAAGCACGCAACGTGGCATGACATTACCATGGCAGGGCAGCACAACGGGTGCAACAGTTAGGTACCCGGCGTAGCTCAAGCAGCTTCGTAGCTCAAGCAGCTTCCATGTTTTGTCATGGGGCTGTGCTCACCCCGAGTAGGACATGACCGCCACTGTTGCGTTCTGCCCCGCCCCCAGCCGGTCAAAGCCCACTAGCTCAATCGTTTTGGTGGTCAGCAGCGGGCGCTGCAGGGCGGGGGGAGGAGGGAAGAAGTGGGGCCAGGTGTGGGCAGGTGGGTGGGGTCAGGGTTTGGCAGGCGGGGCTCCCCAGGCTTGCTGATTTGAGTCCACAGCCAGCCTACAGCCACACCTCCCAGCGCCCAGCACCCCTCCCCGTGCCTGCGGGTAGCACAACAGGTAGAGCAGCGTGTCCATGCGGTTGAGCTGGTTGAAGGCCACGTTGCCCATGGCCTGCTTGCCCATTGCGCACTGCGGGGCAGCGGGCAGGAGGCACCAGGCGTGAGCAGGTGAGCAGAGTGAGGTGGGGCAGCATGTGCAGCACCCACCAACACGCCTCACTGCCCAGCCCACCCTTACACTGCCCAGCCCTCCACAGGCGAATCATGCCAAACATCTCCGTGCAGCTGGCTGCCAAACGCCTACAGAGTGCCCTCCAGCCCCCACCTGGTACGTGTTGCGCGGCGACTGGTTGTGGTGTGGGTAGGGGATGAGCCCCGCCACCACGCCCAGGATGGTGAAGGGCTCAATCTCCAGGTGCGTGGTGCGCGGGTTGCAGTTGGACTCGTACAGCGCCACCAGCGAGTTGTTCTCCTCGTTCACGTCTGCGGGTGAGGGTGGATTAGGGTGGGTCAGGGTGGGGAGCAGAGGAGGAGTGGGTACAGGCAGGGAGGCAGCACAGGGTCGCGGCAGGTGGAAGAGACAGCCAGGTCCCAAGAGCGACACCAGTTGGGAAGCGCCGCACACTGAAGTGCGCACCTAGGTACTCCAGCAGGCCGGCGGTGAGGAAGGAGTTGAAGGTCCACTTGCCCTCCTTCAGCAGCTGCAGGGTGGCAGGGAGGAGCACAGCGGCGGCGGGCAGCATGCTCAGCATGCTGATGCAAGCATAGTGGCCTGAACTCCTGAACCACATTGGGCGCTGCTCCATTCTGCATTGCTGAGGTGCACTGCGCCTGCTGGGCCTGCTGTGGGGCCCACCTTCAGGTGCTCGTCCTTCACGCGCGCCACGCCCTTGTCGCAGATGATGAGCGGGCGGCACACGCGGCCGCCGTCGCTGGCTATTTGCACCGTGTCGTGCTGCGGGCCAGTGGGTGGTGGGAGGGGTGGCAGGTATTAAAGGCAATTGCCAATGCTTGGTCTTGAGAATCTCCCCCACAAAAAGCAAAGCATTGCGTCACAGCATTGCGTCACAGTGCAAACGCATGCACGGCCCGTGTATGCTTGCATACAGCCCACCGCCACACCCACATGCCGCCCACACCCACATGCCGCACACCCACATGCCGCCCACACCCACATGCCGCACACCCACATGCCGCCCACACCCACATGCCGCACACCCACATACCGCCCACACCCACATGCCGCACACCTGCATGTAGACCGACACAAACTCTCCAACCTTGCCGCGTCGCCGCATCTCCCGGAACGCGCGCACAAAGGCCTTGGGCCGGCGGTGCACGCCCAGGATGTTGCCGTTGAGGAACACGAGGGCGGAGCCGCTGCCAAGGAGGGCAGGTGGAAGCGAAGCATGTTTAGATTGTGTTGTGCCGGCACGTGGGGCAGCCTTTCGGCCGCAGCGGTGGGTCTGGCGTGGCTCCCTGCTTGGGCGCCCCAAAATGGTTGGGTTGGTTGCACCATGCCCCCCGCTCACCGCTCGCGCAGCTCGCCCTGGTTGACCAGCGTGGCGGGCTCCACCCCCAGGATGTGGGCCAGCCGGGCAATGGGCGCCTCCTCCTCGTCCGTGGTCACGTGCGTCATGAGCGCCAGGTTTTTCACCAGGCCGCACGACTCGCCTGGGGGGGAGGTGGGCCGGAGGTGGGGGAAGGATGGAAGGCGACTGATGGGCAGAGCGACACATACAGCTAGCCAGGCCTGGAATCCCAGCACAGTGACGCCGGGCATGCATCCGCCAACCGGTGATGTGCTCATGTGGATGCCCGATTGCATGCCAGCCGCTCTGCTTGCGCACCTTCCGGGGTGTCGGCGGGGCATAGCATGCCCCACTGGCTGGGCTGCAGCGCGCGGGGGCCCGACACCTTGCGCGTCTTCTCAAACTGGCTGGTGATGCGTGTCATCATGCCCACCGCAGAGATGAAGGAGAGGCGGGACAGCACCTGGGTGGAGGGGGAGTGGGGTGGTGGCGGGCAAAAGTCGGCGCGGTGCAGCCAGTGCGGCAAGAGAAGCCTTCCTTCACCAAAGCGGCTAGAGTGCCCTGTCATATATGGTGCGAAGTACTGCAACAGGCGCCTACCCACCACCACCACAACCACAACCGCACCTGGGTGACGCCCTTGCGCTCCATGCGGAAGCGCTTGATGGTCCAGTTGCCGCTGCTGATGGCGTGCTCCAGCCCAAAGGTGATGGTGTCGGTGCGGATGCACTTGGCGATGTCAAACTGTGGGGGGTGAGTTGTGAGGCAAAGTCAGTCGAGCGCAGCAAACGCAAGTACGCAGCCAGAGCCGCAGCAGGGCGGACAGCGGAATAGCAACACAGGGCGCCTGCAGACAGTCAGGCAAGCAGGTGGCATTGCACCCCACCTGCGTGGCGCGGTTGGCCTTGGACAGCGAGCTGTCGGCCTGCCGCTTCAGGTCGGCATTCATGCTGCAGTGGGCGGGAAGGGCAGGGGGCAGGCTTTGGTTGGACATGTGGCGGCGTCAGCGGGGCAGTCTGCTCCTCCATCTGCCCCACCCAGTGGCATCCCATCTGCTGCAATGCAAGCCTCCTTGACACGCCAACCCACCGCTTGAACAGGTCCTCAAACAGCAGCGCCAGCAGGCCGCCCGCCAGCTCCAGCCGCTTGTTGCCTGTGGGCCGTGCGGTGGTGGGCACACGGGCAGCTTGAGGAGGACCGGGGCTGGGCAAAACACGCAAGGGGGCCAGGGCACAAGAGTGTGGGGCCGGACAGAAAGCTGGGGGGCTCAGAAGGTGAGGCGCACCGTAGTAGTCCCGGTCGTCGATGAAGGACGGGTCCAGCATGGCGTACAGCATGCGCCGCACCATCACCGCAATGTACGTCACCTGCACAGCGGGGCGAGGGGAATCCAGTGGTTGGACCGGATTGTGTCCGCTGGAGGCAGAAGCAAGCATGCAGCGCAACTTCATCCACGGCTGAACACACCAGGCACACGACCCGCACAACCGCCATCTCCGCGTCTATCTAGCGCACCTTCTGCTGGTAGTCAAAGGCCACCACGGGCACGTGGCACAGCACCACGTTGGCCAGGATCTCTCGGGCCTCGTCCACCCGCGAGCGCGTGCGCCGCTGGAAGCCGCCGGCGCCGCCAGGGCCGGCGCCCGGGGGCCGCGACCCGCCTTTCACCTTGCTGGCCAGGTAATCCAGGGCCTGGTAGATGATGGAGGGGGGAGGCAGTGTGTGTGTGTGGAGAGGTGGGGCGGGCGAGGTCTGGGGCTCATGACGCCCCGGCAGCCGCATGGCGCTGGCTGGAAAGCTGTGCGATTCTAGGCTTGGCACAATGCAGTAGCCAGCAGGCATAACAAGCCAGGCATCACCAGCCCACCCACCTGCTGGCGCGTGAACACGCCCTCCTCGCGGCAGTGCTGCAGCGTGGGCGTGAGCAGCGTGGCAAAGGGGCCCTCCGTGCCCACCAGCTGCATGAGGTGATGGAGGGATGGGCCATGTTGGTGATGAAAAACAACAAGTCTGTAGGACACCGCATGTGCCAGAGAACCAGGCCCGCTCCGCCCAGCGCACCTGCAGCACCTCCTCGTCGCTCTCCACCCCCATGGCCCGCATGACCGCCACGATGTTCACGTCCTCACTGTTATGGTAGAGGGAGGGAGCGGCAGCGTTAGCTTGAGGGCTTCAGCAGCAAGGGGGCTATTGTGCAAGTCAGCATAACGATGCATGCTGATGTGCCCAGCAGGCAGCACAGCAGCCGCCCCAGCCCCCACGCACGTGAAGGCGTTGTGCTTGAGCAGCAGGCGGCCGTGCTTGGTGACGATGTTGGTCTTGGACTTGCGCTCGTGGGTGGAGGAGGTGACCGAGGCCACAATGCCGCCGTGGCTGTCTGCAGGGCGGGCAGCGGCGGACAGTGTGCACGTGTTGATGCAGCTGTGCGCGCCCTGGGTGTGGTCCACGTCACGGCAAGGCCCAACCTTGCATGCAGGTGCGGCCAGCCTCCAAGCCCCTCCAAACCAGCCCCCACGCCATGCATGCGCTCCGCACCCGTGTCGATGATGATCCTGTTCTTGGACAGCTGCTCCTGGATGAGGATGACCTTCTCGGTGCCCTTGACCACAAAGTAGCCGCCCGGGTCCAGGGGGCACTCCCCCACACGCGCCAGCTCCTCCTCGCTCTTCCCTGTCAGCACGCACCTGTTGCAGGAGGGAGCGCGGAACACGCAGCGGTGGCAGTGAGCAGCCAGAAGGCAAGCGCAAAGTGGTGGAGCGGGCACAAGTGGTCGGCCGGCCGTAGCATGACAAGAAGCAGCCCTGCATGAGTGCCACTGTCAACCCGTTGATTGCAAGTCACCAGCACCGCTCCCACAACACACCGGTCGGAGCGCAGCATGATGGGCATGCGTCCAATGAGGATTGCGCCGCTGTTGTTCTTGCCCTTGCGGATCACCACCTCCTTGCCGCTGCAGGATGCACAAGGGGGAGGTTGTTGGGAAAATGTGAGGAATGACCCTGGCTGCTGGCCAAGCGGGGTGCAGGCGGGGCTTAGGGCAGCAGCCCAACGCTCGGCTGGGCGGGCATGGGTTGGCCGGTGCAAGCGTTTGCCCGCGACCGCTGATATCGCAGGCGTCGCGCTGGATGAAGCAAGCAGCAGCACCCACCGCGTGTACTCCACATCCACCGTGATCGGGGCCGAGTACGTCTGGTCGCGCAGCCGGCACTGGTTGGGCGTCAGCTCCGTCTGCAAGGCAACGGCAGTCAAGGGCCCCCAGTGTGAGCTGATATGCGCCGTAGGCGTTGGGCACTCCGCACGCAGCGGCATCGGCCTGCGTGCCTGTCTGGCGTAAGCGGCAGCTGCGGCAGCAGCGATGCCACAGCACAGCACAACATCATCCAGCAGCCAGGCAAGGGCGCATGGGTGTGACCGCCGCTCGCCTGGATGTAGTCCTCCTCCAGCGAGGGCCGCCCCACGTAGATGTTGGTGTACCTGCCGCCGTGCAGGAGCGCCACAGCATCAGCAGGTCAGCAGGGATGGAATGCTGGAATGCTTCTGGTTGCCAAGAATGGGCGGCACACGGCCGGCAGGCACACACGACCCGGCAGCACCTGAGGTAGAAGTTGGGGTCGGCATCGCACGTCACGCGCTCGTTGCCCTTGGCCCGGATGATCTTCAGCAGGTCGCTGCCGATGAAGTGGTTGAAGCTGGGCGGAGCAGCGGCAGAGGGCGGGAGGGTGGGTTGGATCAGCAGCTGCCGGACCACGGGTGGGTTTGATAAGCAGCTGTCGCAGCCCGTTCACTGGGAGACCAGAATGCAGCATTCTCAAGGCAAGCAGCAAGGGCAGATGCCCTTGAGCCAGCAGGAGCTTACAAGCAGACAGCACCCAAACCAAACCGGGTGCCCACCCAGCTTGCTGCGCCCCTCCGCACCTCGACACATGCTGCCGGATGAGGCCCTTGGCCTGCAGGAACGCCGGCAGCAGCGCATACTTCTGGTTCACCAGCCCCGCCTCGCCCAGCGACATGGCGCTGCGCTAGAGGGAGGGCCGGCACACGCCGCTG
>RRZL01000080.1:2977631-2993498 GCA_006782975.1 Chlorella sp. Dachan | reverse complement strand
CCCTTGGCCTGCATCAGCCGCTCGGCGCGCTGGCGCAGCGTGCCGCCGCACTTGAGGCCCAGCGTGGTCAGCGCCTCCTTGAGCCGCTCCGCACCTTTGGGGTGGGTGGGTGGGGGGCCAGAGGGGTGCTGGTAAGGGTGCATGGGGGCGCATAACCAATGCAACTGCCACATCGAACCGCTGGCGGCCTCGCACTTTCAGTCGATCCTCCAGTTGACGGGCAGCACCCACCCTGGCGACACCCCAAGCACAAGCCCACAACCCCGCCCCTCACCCAGCATCTCCAGTTCATCTGCTGAGTCAAAGGCCTCCAGGTCCAGCGCCCCAGAACTGCCGTCTGCCGCCGCCGCCGTGGCGCCGCCCTCGCCGCGGTCCTCCCACCCCGCCACCTGCCCCGCCTTCCACTTGTCTGCGAACTCAGCCTCCAGCTGCAGGGAGGCGGGATGTGAGCATGGTGGGTGGGAGTGTGTGCAGCACTGCTGAGCCTGCGGTGGCATGGCCCCCAAGGGCTGCAGCGTACCCTGCAAGGCAACAGCAGTGCCCATGCGCCTGCCCTGCTCACAACTTCCAAGCAGCCCCAGCGCCCGCCTGCAGGCGCACCTTCTCGTACTGGCGGGACAGCTGCGACAGCGGCTGCGTGCGCTCGTAGAAGCTCTCCAGGTACGCCACCAGCGCCTGGGGCAGGGCAGGGTAGGGCAGGGTGGTTGGGCAGCCATGGGAGGCAATGCTCCGCCCCGTGTCAAGCCCGTAACCATGCTTCCAGCGCCGCACTCTCGATCCACAGCGGCAATCCATCCTCCAATCTTGACTTGCAAGGCACGCTGCCCACCACGGCTGGACAGGGCGGTGCATGCGGGTGGGAGGCAATGCTCTGCCCAGTGTTGAGCCCATCACTGCACCCAACCCCTGCCCCCCTGCCCCCACCTGTAGGTAGTCGCGGTAGGGGCGGCCCAGGCGCTGCGCACGCGGGATGGCGCCAAAGTCGGCGATGGATGACACAAACGTGTAGTAGTCCACCTGGGAGCAGTTTGAGGCAAGAGGGGCCACAAGAAGCGTGAGGGGAGGTATGGCAACCCACCAGGCAAGCGTCCCGCAGGCAGTGAGCGGCACCCTGCCACTCAGCACACAAGCCTGGCAGTGAGCAGATACAACCATCCCTCTACCGCGCACCTGCTTGCCAAACTTGGAGTTGGTGTAGGTGTGGAAGAGCTCGTGCAGGTCCAAGAAGCGGCCCATGGCCTCCTCCCCGCTGAACGGCACCGCCGGCACCTCCCCCAGCAGCGCCTCGTCGTTCTCGGCCTGCAGCAGCGTGACACGGGGCATTCACATTTTCCTCAAGTTCCAGAATGGAGTGCTGACGAGTCAACAGCATTTCAGCAGTCCGCGCGCCCTCCCACCGGTCGCACGCCCTCCCACCGAACATCTGCGTGACATTTCCCCCCACCCTATCTCAACGCACATCCCAGCTCAGCCGCCGCACCTCTGTGAGGTCATCATTGGGGAACTTGCGGTGGTACTCCCGCACCTCCTTCAGCCGTTCGTAAAAGTTGCTGCGGGTCAAAGGGGTGGGGCAGGGCGGCAGGGCAGGCAGGTGGGTAGGTCACAAGACGTAGGACCGACCGCCACCCACACCAAAAAACGCCCATCTCTGGCAAAGCAGGTAAGCACGTGCACGCTGCAAACAAGCCAGCGCCCACTGCTCGCAGCATCCAGCGACGCCGGCAGCGGCTGCCACACCTGAACACATTGTCCGCGCCGCCCAGCCGCAGCTGCGCAATCTCCTCCTTGCGAGCCCCGTCCTCGTCATCGTAGATGCGCGTCTGCAGGTGCGCAAGCCAGGGATGGGGCCAGGTGATTGGCAATGCATGGCAGCTGAGGAGCGGATGGAGCAGCAGGTGCAGCGGAGCAAGTGGCAGTCGGCATGCTGACAACCGATGCAGTCCGCTGCCTGTGCAAGCCCAGGTGGATGACAGCACAGTACGTTAACCATGCCCTGCACAGTTGCCTAGCAGAACAGAGTGGGCAGCCAGAGGTGATCAACCGCGCCTCACCAGCTTGCGGGAGCGCTCCTGTATCGAGTCGAGCATGGACCGCACGCGGTGGCTCTGCAGCAGCTTGTCCTTGTGGCTGCCCGCCGGCTGCGTGGCAAAGTCCTTCACTATCAGCCGCTCCAGCCTGCGGGGTGAAACAGGGCCATCCTACACATGACAACAGCCAACCTGCAAGCACGGGCAGCAGCGGCAGCCTGGCGGCAGCAGGGCAGCGGCAGAGTGCGCGGCACTCGGCACGCGGCGAGCGCCATCGGACCCCGCGCCGCATGCTGCAGTGAACAGAGGCCCCCAGCAGCGCTAAAAAGCTCACCGCTCGACATCGTCGTGCGCCTGGCGCGTCTCCTCTAGTAGGGTGCTTGCCATCCTGCACTAGCCACCTGTGCGCGCCACAGAGGCTGTCCGCCCTCCCGCAGAGCGCTGGGCCGAGCAGGCGTCTCCCGCAAGCAGCCGCTCCCCTGGATTGACGCCCTGAAGTGTGCGACAGGTAAATTCAACAGCGATCAGCCACCGCGCGGGCCGCGAATGGGAGCGGCCCAAGACTCAGCATGCCGGCACCGCCCCAGCGTGGGCCGTCGCTGTGCGCTCACCGGACGGGCTGCACTTCAGCAGCAGCATTTTGCACCAACAGCCATCATCTCGGCATTTTGCGAGGAGCGCTTGGGGAGGCCACATGGCGATTTGCTGCGGACGCGGGGCATCCCAGACATGCACCAAACTGCGCTGAGAAGAGTTGCTTCCATCCTTGCTGATCATCAAAAAACTGCAGGCCTGCGTCAGGGCCAACGGACAAGCCTATGCAGCCATGATAGCCCGTCTGCAGGAGCAGCCGCTGACCGGCCAGGCGGACGCACGGCAACTGTCGGGTGCAGGGGCCCGCTCGTTTGGAAGGGTCCTACTGGAGACGTGGCCGTTGGCGTCACAACCATGCTCACAGCATGTGGTTCCAGTATATCGTGTATATACTGATGTGGCGGCGGCCTCCAACTGGATCAGGAACGCCATCCAGGTCCGCGTAGATAAGAAGTAGAGGCGGTCACGCCTGCCTGCACCCTGTCAAGCTTGCCCACAGCGCAACTAGCTGCCTGCCCCCGCTCCGCACCTGTGCTGCTGGGCACTGCAAAGCCACCCTCTCACACCCCGCCCCACTGCACCCCCACACGCAGTGGATGCTGTACAAGGATGCCGCCGGCCGCATCCCAGGCCCCGGCCCTGCCTGAGCCGGCATAAATGTCGAGCGTGCGGGAGCGCAGCCGGCGGCGGGCGCTAGCGCAGTGGCGCACCGGCTCCTTCTGGGGACTGGAGGAAACTGGGCGGTGGCAGCAATTGCCCCGGGAGCAGCGTATCTGCCCCCACTGCCAAGGCGGCATTGAAACCGTACATCACATGATTTTTGATTGCCCCCTGTACGATGCCATTCGCCTGCGCTTCCCCGACCTGTTCAACTGCCCCGCCACCTTGCATGCCTTCCTTGAGCAACCTGCCAAGCGACTCACGCCGTTCACCGCAGCTTGCCGCCGCTGCTGGCTGGAAGCCTCCCCAACAGCCCCTTAAACTTTTGTACAGACACCCACCCCTCTGTGTATATCCGATGCACCTCCCCCCTTTTTTCCATCACTGTTTTTCCCTCAGCCCCAGGCTGCCTCCTGGGGGTCTGTATCGCAAGTTTCGTTGCGGACACGCAGACTTTAAACCCGAAAAGTGAAGTGAAGTGAAAGTGAGCAGCTCGAGTGCCGATCAAGAGCATGCCACTTAGGTTGGTAGCATCGGCTTGAAGTTTCTGCCACGTTTGAACCAGCCCACACCCGTCCATCCCATCCTGGCGGTGTTCCTTGTGTCATCCAATCCATCGCTTTCATGAAGTCCACCTGTATGGGTTGGTCGCAACCGCACCACATCCAACGTGCATGTCGCACCCGATTGGTTGATAGCATGAACTGCAAGTTGCTGCCACGTTTGAGCCACGCACAAGCCCGGCCAGCCTACTCCACACACCCATTCCTCATTCGAGTGGCATCATCGGCTTCAGCTCCCCTCCAAGTGTGAGCTTGTGGCGTAAACCCAACCACCTAAATCACTCCTCCTCACCTCCCTTGCATCATTCCTCTTGCATCCTGTGTGGCACCTTCGTGAGTCCACCGCTGATCGTATTGATTCTTTTGGCACCACCAACCAGAGCGCAGCCGCTTTTGTTTGCAACTGATGCACCTCCATGTGTTGCGGTAAGGCTAGTCTAGTCTAGTCTAGTTTAACAGCTTAGTGCCAGCCCATTAGGGGCCCAATCTTCATGAGACTAAGAAATATCAAAGCTCATGAATGGTGAAGGCATGCACCCGCCTCCCCCGAAATGGGAGACAACACAGGGTTTGAGGGTCAGCGCAACCGAAACATTCAAGGGAAGTGTGAGTTCCAGCCGGGTTTGTTTGCCGCCGCTACCTTGTTGTGCTAAGGCGTGTCCTATTGTTATGCCCTGGTGTTCGCCCATTGGTTCGATGTTGTTGGTGTTCGCCCATTGGTTCGATGTTGTTGGCCTGTCGTGCGCGCTTACTGCGGAACATGCCTTGCAGGACTGCAGCAAGGTAGGGCAAAAGTACAACTGAGACAGAGCGGCGAAATGAAAGGGCGAGGCTGAGCAGGGGGCAAAAGGGGGCGCAACAAGGGAGGCAGGCAGGGGCGACTGCGATAATGCCACCTGCTGCCGCTACACCCAAGCTGTAGCTGCGCAGCGAGGTGCAATGGCTGCTGTGGCCTGGCGCGCACGTGTGCATCCGGCCCAGTGACGCACAGCCCAACTGCCCATCTCACCAGGGGGCAGGTGCAGAAGCGGACGCATCGTGGAGGGGCGGTCCAGCAGCAGCAGCGCAATGTCGTTCACCTGGAGGATGGGTTCGAAACGGAGGTGGGTGTTGCAGCTGCACCAACGCCACACGCCCCAGGCTTGCAACAGGCCTGCGTGCGTGGCAATGCTCACCAGGCCATAGGCCAGTGGGGTGGAAGCATCAGCGACAGCGGGATGCACCACTGCCCACTTGACGCGCCGAACCTGCCATGAAAGGAAGCCAATGACAGTGTATCTGAGATTGTGTCCTTCTCTTCCCTCCCTCTGCCTCCGCTCCGCTCCTATCCTCCCTCCTCACCTCATACACGCCCCTGTCCTGCTCGTAGCCGCCTATCCGTATCTTTGTGCCACAGAATTTAGTCCAGGAGTTGTGCACAAGCAGTCCGGCCGGCTCAAGACCTGCCATGCTGGCGTTGCAAATTTGGCGACCAGCAACGAACGCACCTGGCCAAACACGCGCTCTTCATTCGACCAATCTAAGAAACTCAGCACACTGCACAGGCAGGGGCAGCACGCACTAGCATGTACGAGTGAAGCCACAAAGGTTCACATCTGGCGCATGGGCAAGGGGGCTGTGTTAGACAAACGCACATACGAGAACACCCCACCGGCAGCCTGTTGCCTTGTTCACAACGTGCTTCTCATTGCGGCAGAAATCACGCACATCACCGGAGCAGTCGGCACAGCGTGGATCGCCGCACTTGCCAGTCGCCAGTGACAGAATGAAACAATTTGTGCAGCGTGCTTTGTTGGGACCCACCAGCTTGCAAACTTCACAGCCCGGAGAGCAGGGCAAGCTTTCCCCACCGGCGAGCGGCATCACCATCGGTGCTGCAGGACAAGGGGGCAGGCAGTGCTATTGCGCAGCGCGAGGGTGGCGGCCAAGGCTCCAAAAAACCGCATTGGAAACCAAGTCAATGCCTCGATCCAGAG
Source organism: Chlorella sp. Dachan (assembly GCA_006782975.1). NCBI lineage: Eukaryota > Viridiplantae > Chlorophyta > Trebouxiophyceae > Chlorellales > Chlorellaceae > Chlorella > Chlorella sp. Dachan. The sequence goes on along the minus strand of RRZL01000080.1, from coordinate 2,987,678 downwards.
ACTGCGACGCAGATCCAGCTGCTGTTGAGTACATGAATAATGCCCATGACCAGGCATGACGCAGCTGGCGGCGGCTGCAGCTGGCGGCGCGATGCACCATGATGGGACAAACTCCTGGAGCACAATCGCTTCACTCTTGTGGATTTCCAGTTCAAGCGATTTGGCGCACCGCGAGTCGCTTGGCAGGCAGCTTAACTAGAGGTGAATTCGAGTCTTCCGCCAGCTCGTTTTCTGTGCGCTCCCTACGCCCGATCAAGCTCCAGCGTGTCGACGGTGAATCACTCCAGCTTGCCTGGCTGCACACCAGCGGCAGCGGCGGCGGAGCGCCGCCATGCCACACCCCGCCGGCGTGCACCTCACTTGAAAGCTTCACATCTTGCTCCTGCAGATTTAGACCACACTCTGGCCGCTGGTGACCTTGAGAGCTGCACGGGAACATCCATGGGCAGCAGCTGCCTTGGGCTAGCCCCAGCAGCAGACAAAGCGCACTTGAGCTAAGCGCCTTGACAACGTAAGCTTGGAGGGCAGCGGTGGTGTGTGCATGCTGCGATGGCTGCCTTTGCGGTGTGCCATGCAGTGGACTGCATAGTGACATGGGCAGGTTATCCCATTGCCAAGGCGCTTTGCTACACCATGCCAGGCTGCAAGCAGCGGAGCGTGTACCCTGCTGCCACGGCTCTGCCCGAAGGCATTCCATGAATTCAGTGCTTTGCATGACTACTGTGCCTCGTGCAGATTCTAGCTGGTGCCAGCAGGTAGAGCTCGCCGCCTGAGCTAACACTTTGTGCATCGTATGCCAGGTAGGCCGGCTGCACTGTATTAGCTACGGGTCATTTTGTGCACGGTGACATGCACACGTTAAGGCTGGTTATTATTGGCTCACAGCCACAACTCACTCCACCTGCACTTGTCTGCAGGGCTGCTGACATGGGCCTGGCATGCGCGCGTGCGGGCGGCAAGCAAGGCATAGCCGGCTGGGCGCTGCTGTTGCAGACGACGGCAGCAGCGGCCACCGCCCTCCTGCTGTTGTACAGCAGTGCGCCGCTGTGGCAGGCGCCCCCCGCCGGCCAGCCAACCCAAAGCCGCACCGCTGCTGCACCCAGCGAAGCTGCCCCCCAGCTGCTGTACGTGCTGCGGGGCAGCAACGCCAGCGACGGCCTGCTGGCAGCCTTCCGCAAGCTGCAGCGCGAGCTGGGCACAGAGCGCACGTTCCTGCTGTTTGACGACACCCGGGCGGTGTGGCCCCACAGCAAGACAGTACGCGCCAGCAGCCGCCGCCGCCCCGGCTCTCCCAACGTGGTGCTGTTCAATGAGAGCGAGGGGGTGGCGGTCATGCGCGGTGTGGAGGAAGAGATGCAGGTGCTGGCTGGCTTTAGGTGCCGAATTGTACGTGAACGCATGAACCCTCGCTGCCTTCAATTGGGCGCTCTGGACAATGTCAGATGGTGCGCTTGGCATCAGCATCCGGCTGATAAGGAGCAGTCCTGCCATTGCCCTAAACGTTGAAGCTTCCCCCACCTCACACCCCGCTGCAGTACTGGGACCAGCCGTCCCTGGTGCTGTTCTACCGCCACATCGCGGGCAGCCTGCCATTCGACTACATCTGGCGGCTGGAGAGCGACGTGCACTGCCACGGCAACTGGTCGCAGTGCCTGGCGCCGGCGGCGGCACGCCCCCACGACCTTGTGTGCGCCTCGCACCCGCGGTGGAATGAGGGCGGGGAGCGGACCTGGCAGTTCCCCCGGCTGGGAGGCGCCCTGGCGGCTGTGCCGCTGGACGAGCGCAGCGGCTGCTTCATGCCCGTGCTGCGCCTGTCGCGCCGCGCCATGCAGCTGGTCAGCAGCCAGATGGGTGTGTCCTCAGGGTACCTTGAGGCCTTCTACCCCACGCTGCTGGACCAGGCGGGCATGAGTATGACGGGCCTGCCAAAGGCGTCGGTGGGCCTCATTGACGTGCAGCGCAACGAGTCGGCTCAGATCATGCAGCGCCTGCTGCAGCCGCCGCCAAATAACAAGCTGTACCACCCTGTCAAAATTTGACCACCGCTTGCTCATTGCCCTTCTGCCCCGCTGCGCTCTACCTGTCTACTTCCGTTTTAACAAGTTCAACAATGGCAGAAGTCCCCAGGATCAATGGCAGAGATGACACACAGCAGGCTGGCGCAGGTGGCTCTCGACGGCCACCCAGTGCGGGGAAAGCGCTGTGGCGGGGAATGGACAGAGCAGGGTGCGCCGGGACTCACCGCAATGAATGGCGGAGGGTGATGTGGAAAAATGAAAAAAATGTGAACCATCAAGGTTGTAGGACAGGTGAGGCAGGGTAGGGAAGCGACAGTACATGGCCAGCTTGCAGTGCAGAGAGGGGTGCGTGCAACGGCCGTGAGGCCGTGCGAAGAATCGCAAGTGCAAATGGTGTTGGTGTGTACGGTTGACAGCCAACTACCAGCAATGCGCTGGGACGGGGTTGTATTGGAGGAGGGAAGGCGAGCTATTGGGAGCTGTGTGCTGCCTGTCCATGATCATGCAGCAGTTGGAGGGGAGGACAGGCGGCAGCTGTTTTGCAGGCAGCAGCGCTCCAGTCAAGTTAGCACTGGTTGTTCCGGCAGCTGGCCCAGCCTAGGCAGTTCTTGTGGCAGGGTGGCGCTCAAGCGTTCAGCTTGGCGCCATAGCTTTGCCACGTGGCCCCCATGCGGCCCATCTTGTTGTACGCCTGCAGGGGTGAAGAGGCGGAACGGAACACATGAGTGGGCTGTCCGGACGGTGGGGCCGGCCTGCTGTGTGCACTGCGCGTAACGCGGTGTGCGCTGCAGAGGTAAAGACCAGGAGCAGCTCTGCCCCATACACAGCCTCACCTTGGCAAACGCGGTGAAGAAGGCGGCGCGGTTGTTGGCAAACGACTGCACCGCGGCGTTGCTGCGGGCATGGTTGCCCCACAGCACACGGTCGCTGTTGAACAGGTTGCGGCTGCCGTCGATGACGGCGCGGAAGTACTCTGTGTGAGGCAGGAGGTGGCAGGGAGCAAGAGTCATTTTTCAAAGGCTGAGGTGGCATTTGTGAAGACTGGCTCAATGGCCTCGCTGGATCTTACGCACCGTTGGTGAAGGAGTTGGGGTTGGCAGTCATGGGAGTAGTGCGATCCTGGCGGAAGCCTGCAGCAGCAGCGGCATGTGCTGTACACGTTATCGCCGTCCGGCAGGTTGCTAGAGGTGGGCCAGGCGTCAGGTGACAGGCCTGCAGACCACCGCAATTAACGAGGCAAGCGCCGCACAGCCACTTCCAGCCCCTGGGTGTGTGCACGCACCCAGCTCGTGTGCTCCAGACAGCGCCACCAGCTCCTCCAGAGAGTAGCCGTTGGTCACTGCGACGAGGGGGCAGCAGTGAATGTGAAGGAGAGAGTGGGGCACTGTCGCATGTAGCCGGCAGGCCAGCAGGGGCAGCTAGCCCACTTGCATTACCCCACCCTCTCTGCACCGGCGTCCCCCATTGTGCCACTCTGAGCACTCACGGAACAGGCAAGCCAGGTTGTTCCAGCTGATGCCGCCGCCCGGCATCTGCGCCACGTTGTCGGCGGCGTTGGCGTCCTTGCGGCCCACCGGCAGCGGGTCGTAGATCTCGGCCTTGGAGGAGCCGCCCGTGGTCACCACCACTGCCGCGCCAATCAGTTGGTAGACATCGGCAAACGAAATCTGCACGCCCCGGGGGACCTGCAGGAGGGAGGGAAGGTGGGATACGGTATGGACAATGTGGGAGAGAAAGCAGCGGCAGCCCCTGGGGCTAACCTCCCCGCGATGCCCTGGCAACAGTCCCCACTTGTGCTCCCATCCCACCTTGGGATCCACAGCCAGCGCCTGGTTGATCATGATGCGCCAGCGGTCGCACAGGCCAGCTGCGTCGATGATGTTCTGATTGGTGTTGGGCCTGTCACCAAGTTCGAAGCGGAGGGAGCCGTTGGCGCCGCCACGGTTGGTTGCCTTATTGTACGGGCCTGCGCAGGGCATGCAGGGAATGAAGACGGTCAGGTGCGGGTGACAGGTAGGGTCGAGAGCAGGCGGGGAGTCCCCTAAATCTCTTGACCCTGTCAGCAGATAGCCCAACCAGATCCGCCCATCCGCACACAAAACCCTCACCGGCGTCATGAAAGCTGAGGCGAAGCAGTCCACCCAGCGGGATGTTGGTGTTCAGCCGGCCGTTCTTGATCAGGCCCGGAACATAGCCTGGAAATCCGGTCTGAAACACCTTCCAAGCGACCTCCTTAATGTACTTGTCCACCTGAGGGCAGGCGGGCGAGGTGGTTGGACAGGTAGGGGTTGTGCCACAGCCTGTTGATGCAGCATTGGGACGCAAGTTGTGCGGGGTTGCATGGCGAGCAGCCTGCAGGTGGGATGGCTGGCCAACAACTAGTAGGGCATGGCCGCGCCTCTGCCGGCCCTGCATGCTTACCTGGCCCTGGACCGGGTTGGGAGGCACGAAGGGGTTGGTCACTGCCTGCTGCGCCAGGGTGTTGATGTTGCAGCCGGCCTGCGAAACAAGTGGCAAAAGGGAAGCAGAAGCGAGCGGTCTTGGGTGGCGGCAGCGGCGGCGGCGGCCGGCGAATGGGGGGGATTGCCGCGCACGCAGATGCCGGTCGAGTTGGTTTTTCAAGTCGCTGTAGCGCCGAGTTACGGCTGTTCGCGGGGGATCCCTGGCGAGCCGCGCCTGTTCGCCCTAGCGGGGAAGGGACACACACCTGCTGCAGGCGCCGCCCGGTGGCCTTAACACCGCCGTCGGCATCCTCAGCACCTCCAGAGAAACCGAACGGGCATCCCGCGCGAACGGCGGCCGACCCGAGTACGAGGAGCATGAACAACGTGAACTTCCTCATTGCAGCCGGCGTTTTCAGGGTGCAGATGGGACAGGGAATGTGGTGGAGGAGTACCTGCGCCGCCCACTGCTCCAGCGGCTCTGTGCGACTGGGTCCGCTGCTTTGCATGCTGTGCGAGCGCACGGGCCGATCAGGGAGATTCTCAGCCTGCACGGGCTTGTGACCCATGCCTCCATTCCCCGTGCAGCTACTCTTATTCACACTGAGCAAGGAAGCTCGATAAAACTTCCATGGTGCCTCTGATTACAAGGCGCCGCAGCCGCCTCAAACGTTGGCATGACACGTGCATTCAGGCCGCAGCATCACTCATCCTCGTCTTCATCCTCATCCATCACAGCTCGGTGCTTGGCCTTTTTGCGCGGTGGCTGCGCGCCGCCTCTGCCGACCGCCTTGTCCGCCGCGCCCGCTGCCGCGCCGCCGCCCTCCTCGCCCTCCCCAAACAAGTCGTCATCATCCAGCTCAAACTCGTCCTCCAAATCGTCGTACTGGCCGCCGCTGGCGCCGCCGGCCCCACCAGCGCCGCGGGGAGGCTCGTCGGGGAACTCGGCGTCCATGGCCTGGAGGGCAGGGAGAGAGCAGAGGAGGGCCGTGTGACGGAGCTGGGTGGGGCAAGCACGGCAGGGAGCATTCAAGCAAGGTTGACATGAACGGGTTGCCTCCGGTCGTCTTCTCGTCTGAAGTAAAAACGTGAAACTAAATGGCAAAAGTGCCACCGAAATGCATTCAGGCCAGAAAGCACAGGCAGCAGCGGCTTGCCTCGGGGTTGTAGTCCTCGTCCTCCTCGTCCGAGGCAAACAGCGCGTCCACCTGCGCCTCCTGGGCGGCCCGCGCATCGTCCGCAGCCTTCTTGGCCACCGCTGCCGCGTCGCCCTTGGCCACCGCCTGCGGGGTGGGGAGGGATTAAGGGCTTCAAAGTCGGCCAAAGGATTGCATAGCACGATGGTATTCTGCAGACAGCCAAGCTTGACTTGCGCCCGTTCTGCCGGTGCGGAATGCACACAGCAACCCCCTCGCCAGCCACATCATTCACTCATGCAGCCACACCCCCCCGACCAAGCCAGCAACCGCCGCACCTTCTCCATGACGGCGGCGTTGCGCCACTGCTGCTGCAGGTTCTGCAGCTTCTCCGCCTGGCGCTGCGCCTCCTCCTCCAGCTTGCGCCGGGCAGCCGCCTCCAGGATCTGGCGCTGCTCCTCCTCCAGCTCCCGCCGCTCCTGTGAAGCACAAGGTGGGTGCGTGGGTGGGTGGGTGGGTGGGCGGGAGTTAAGTGGCGAATAAGCAGGCAGAGGAGGCAGCCTCCAACATCCGGCCCGTGTCCCTGCGTTAGCCACAGCCGGGCGCATCCCCACATGCCGCGGCATGCCGGCCGCCCCACCTTGTCCTTCTCCGCCCGCTCCCGCAGCCGCTGCTCCTTCTCCGCCGCCTCCGTCACCTTTTGCTGCGCCTTCTCCAGCGGCACCTGCAGGGCAGGTGAGGGCTTGCGCGGCGATGAGCAGAGGCGGTTTGCACACGCTGGCTCCTAACGCACCTTCCAAGGCAGGCACTTGCAAGCCCAGCACGCCCAGCTGCTGCTTCACACGCAGCACAGCGCGCAGGGCCGACGCCAGGTCATGCTAGCCCCTCTGCAGGCCCCATCAGCGCAGGCGCCGCACCCGCGCATCCTCGTGCGTCTTGGCAACAAAGTTGATGTGGTGCTTCAGGATCTCGGGGTTGAGGCCCGAGGCCTGCGGGCGGCAGGGGTAGTGAGAGCCAGGGCGGAGTGTGCCAGATGCACATCCAGGTACGGCATGGGGCACCAGCATGGCTCAAGCATCTAAGCTGTGGGCCATGCACACCACCCAGCAGGGTGTCAACATCGCGCACCACAGCAGTCCCATCCAAGGCAGCTGCCACCAAGGACCCGTGCCCCACCTTGCCCAGGCCGTGCAGGTAAGTGAAGAAGCGGTGCGCCTCACGAAGCTCCTTCATGGCCCGCAGCACCGCCGGCAGGCGGCCCGGGTCGCCCTCCTTGCCGCGCTGCAGCGTGCGCACCGCCCACTCCTGCAGAGTGGAGGGCCGGCGGGGCGGGGTTGTGTGATCAGTTGTGTGATCAGGAGGGTGGATGGCAGCTACCAATCAGGAGCTCCTGCACCCCTCGTCTTCTCTCCACCCTTATTGTTCCTCTTCTGCTTTTTCTGGTTCTTCACCTTTGGGCCACCACCAGCCACCATCCCTGCCCCTGTCCCCAGCCACCCCACCTGCAGCGTGAGCGCGACGTCAAAGCGCAGCTGGTGGTCCGTGGGCGCCAGGTGCAGCGCCTTGGTCAGCGTGCGCTTGGCCTCGGGCAGCTGGTCGTAGTCGTACTGGGCCCTGCAGGGCAGGCAGTGGCGGGAAGCTGAGGCCCAGCGGCATGATGTGGGGCCCAAGCTGGTTTGCAGCCAGCCGCATGTGGAACCATGGCAGCCCTGGGCCTGCGCGTTTCTGTTGGCAGCTGCCTTGTTCACGACAAGATGGCACCCGGCGCTGCCCGCCCGCCCCAGCCAGCGCACGCACCGCGCCAGGTACAGCATGACCATGGCAGAGCGATTGTCGTAAAATTTGCGCAGAGCGTTGCGGTACATCTGGATGGCGGGGATGTACTGCTCCTGCGGCACAGGGTCAGCGGGGGAGGCAGGGCAGCCGGGAGTGTATGAGTGAGGGGCGGCTGTGCAGATGCGGGCGCTGCGTCTGTGGCAGCTGCATACCTGCTGGGTGGCTGCACCGCCCCCGTACGCTCCAGCAGCAGTGGCAGCAGCGGCAGTGCCAGCAGGCACAGCGGCAATCACCGCAGCGGCAACCACCAAGCAGGATTGCCGCACCTGGGCCAAATACACGTTGGCCAGGTTGACCCAGGCGTCGGGCATGCGCCAGAAGCCGGAGGACGCTGCGCTGGCCTCCTGGACCTGCACAGGAGCAGGATGAGGCAAGATGAAGGGTTCGCAGGCACGGGCGCCACACAAGGGCCAGCTGGACAGCAGCAGTCGGCAGTTGTGCTCGCTGGACCATGTGGGAAACGGAGCTTGAAGCATGCAAGGTCCAGGCCAGTGCGCGCACCTGCAGGAAGACCTCCTTGGCCGCCGTGAAGTTGCCCAGCTCAGCCAGGATGCAGCCCACGCCATTGGCAGCCGAGATGCAGCCTGTGGGAGCAGCAGGGAGGGGGCACAGGGCGTAGCAACACAGGTGAAAGGCTAGAGAGAGTTGAGACAGCACTACCACAACCCTGACATTCAACTTTCCCAACGCAAGACCAGACCGCTGCGGGCCATAGCAGCAGCTGCCGCTGCTGCAGCAACACCGCAGCAGCTTGCTGCTGCTACCGGGCTGGTCTGGTGCTGCCGGCTCACCCTCGTCCTTCTCCAGCACTCGGCGGTACAGCTCCATGGCGTGGCTGTAGTGCACCTCGGCGCGCTGCCTGTCCTTGTCGGTCTTGCTGCGGGGGAGGGAGTGGGCAGGTGAAGGAATGGGCATGGTGGGGCACAGCGGCCGCGCAGATATCTGCGAATGGGCAGGCAACTGTGTGTGCATACCAACGTTATCAGCCAGCCGTTTGGGACGGCGTGAGCGGGGCGGGCCATGCCAGCTGCCCCAACCGCACAGGCGCGCACCGGTTGGAGGGCGCGGAGTAGGCGTGCAGGTTGGCCATGGCCAGCTTGGCAAACGTCTCGTGCTTGCGCCCGTCCTCAGCCTCCAGCAGCCGGTCCAGCACCTGGGGGCAGGGGGAGGGGGGGCAGATGGTGGGACCAGCTGAGCAGGGTGGGAGGCACAGGGGCTCGATGGCGAGGCAGGCGGCGCTGTGAGGACATGCAGGTACTGCCCTCAACACAAGGTGTGGAAGATGTCATCTACCAGACCATACCAGCCTATCCCTTTTGCTGCCCACCTGCTTGGCATGGTGGTAGTCGCGCTTCTCCAGGTGCAGCCCCGCCTGCAGCGCCAGCGCATCTGCCGCGTACGCCCGGATCTCGGTGGCCTGCTCCGCCCACCGCAGCGCCTCCTGCGCACGAGCACACAGGACCGGTAGGCGACTTGTAAATGGGGCACGTAAACCCGTAGCTACGACGCATCACCACCATGCACCACCAGGCAGCCATGACAGACTAGTGGAGGGCAACTATCAAAGGCGGTGTGCCGACTCACCTTGGTGTCCCCCCGCGCCTTGGCGATGCAGGCCAGGCGCAGGCAGCAGTCGCCGTACTGGGGAAATTGGCTCAGCAGCTCGCGGTACTCGGCCTCGGCAGACTGCGGCAAGCGACCATTTGTGCGACCGTTTCTGTGAGGCAGGGCCGCTACTGTAATGAAGCAAACTGACCAATGCAGCCCGGCCCCGCACATGGCTGTGTAGTGGTGCCAATCAGGGCAACAGCAAACAGGAATCATCCCAGCCATTTGACGGGCCGCAACAGCAACAGCCCACCTTCAAGTCTCCGCACGCCTCCTTCACACGAGCCAGGTTGTAACCCAGGGTGACCTGCACAGACACTAGGTGGTGGACTGGTGAGCTCCGCTCCAGACAAACATGGCAAAGGCGATGCAAGGCCCTGCTGACAAGGTGGGGCGAAAGTCCCTTGCATGGCCACTCCCAACCCCCCACCCCCCACTGCCCCACCTGCGACAGCGGGTCCAGATCTGTCGCCGCGCCGCCCGCTGCTGCCGCCACCGCCTGCGCCATCAGGCCGTACGCCTTCTGCGCATCGCCTGCCCGCAGGTGCAGCACCGCGGCATTGTTCAGCAGGCGGGCTGACAGCTGGCCGCCTTCCGTGCCGCCATCTTCTGTGCTGCCTGCCTTGGGGGCTGCCGCAGCCTTGCGCCGGATCTCGATGGCTTTGTCGTACGCCTTGAGCGCGCCTGTGGTGGGAAGGAGGGACGACAAGGGGGGCCGGAGGCGGGTTGGCAGTGGCCCGGGCGCGCGCGTGCACACCACCACCACCAGGGCAGCACAGCAACCATGTGCGGGATCCAACGAGGGCACACGTTTATGAACATGAAAACATCAGCAGGCAAGGCAAGCACGCACCCGCGGGCTCCAGCGACGCCAGCAGGTCTCCCAGCAGCTCCCAGATGTGGGCGTTGCGCGGCCGCGCCTGCGCCGCCTCCTTGAACTGAGGCACCACGTCCCGCGCATGCCGGCTGCTCTTGTGCGCCGCCTTAGGGTACACACGGCCCAGCATC
>RRZL01000080.1:2952799-2977618 GCA_006782975.1 Chlorella sp. Dachan | reverse complement strand
ATGGGAGAGGGCGAGGTGGAAGGAGGAGCGCATCATGAGGGCGGCTGGCTGCGGTTGGTAGCACTGTGGCAGCCCAACCACCGCCGTCAGCAGGTGCACGTAAACGCACCACGCAGCAGTGCACAAACAGTTCAACAGTCGCAACGCATGGCACACTACCCTGTGTCCCTGCCACCGCACCTCGAGCGCGTCGATCCACTGGGGCGCGTCCACCAGCACACTCTCCAGCAGGCTGGCCGCGTTCACCGCCTCATTCTGCAGCACGTTGAGCTGCGCCAGGCCCAGCCGCGGCAGCGTCAGCTTGCCGTCTAGGTGCGTCGCCTGCGCAGAGCAGCACAGCAGGGTTTGCACGGATGTTGAGCTGCTGCAGGCAAGTGCAGGTGAGCAGGCAGGCACGCCCAGCCCCATGCCGATTGACACACCGGCAGGGCCCAACTGGCGGTCTTGTTACTGCCGCAAGCGCAGGCAGCAGCAGCAGTGCACCCACCCAGAACAGGCAAGCATGTTCGCCGCCCATTTAATGCTACATACTCCTCAACCAAACACCGACCTGCTGGTAGTAGCGGTAGGCGTCGTTGAGCTGGCCCAGCGCGTGACAGGCGCGGCCCAGCAGCGTGAAGGCCTCCGCCTGCATAGCTGCGCTGCCGCCGTGCGCCTGCACCGTCTCCGCCAGCTGCCGCGCCTGCAGGTTGGCGAGGGGTGGCATGCGGCCGTCAGTGGCACAAGTGCAGCAAAGCTGCCGCGCTTGGCACATGCCACCCACACAGTGTGCAAGCCTCGGCAGTCAGGGCAGCAGCAGCCCAGGCCGGCAATGTACACAACAGCGTGCAGTGTGCAGTCCGCCGCTGGCAGGCGTTCTGCAGCACCCCAGCTCCCCTGGGCCCCGCACCTTGTCGGCATAGCCCTGGCGCAGGCAGAAGTGGGCCAGCAGCAGCAGCACAAACGGGTTCTCTGGGTCCTGGTCAAAGGCCTGGGCCAGCAGCTGAGACCCCTCCCGCACGCCCTGTGGAGACGAGGATGGGCGGCAACAGGTGCAGTCACGGTGGCATGGAGACAAAGCAGCGGTGCACGCAAAGTGAACGTTGCACGGCTTGCTACCAACAATCAATCAGCAGCACTGCCAAGCTGGCATCCAGCTGCAGCAAGCTGCCTGGCGGCCCCCCCACACCCCCGCTGCCAAACCCTGCTGACTTGAGCGCACATGTTCCTCGCTGCTGACGTGCAGCTTGAGCACTGCCAGGCCCAGCAGGGCGGGCGTGCAGTCAGGGGCCATGTCCAGCACCCGCCGGTACGCCAGCTCAGCTGTGCCAGTGCTGCCCAGCTTCAGGCTGCACGCTGCAATGCCCAGCCGCACTTCGGGGGGAGCCGCGGGGCACGCCCGCAGCGCCGCCTTGTAGCTGCAGCAGGGTGACGTGCACTGCCCAGTGAGCAGCAGGCCCGGCATGAAGCAGGGGGCGCCATGCAGACGGCTGGTCCACATCCAACTTGGTAATTAGGCAGGAACTCGGCGCCTGGCACCCACACAAACACCGCTGCAGCAGGTGCAGCACCACAACAAGGCAGCAGCGCACAGCTTGAGGGCCTCCTGGTAGTTGCGCTGGTTGAAGTGCAGGGCCGCCAGCGCCAGCTGCGCCGCAATGGACGACCGCCCGTTGCAGCGCATGCGCAGCGCCTTCTCAAAGCCCTTGCGAGCGCCAACCAAGTCGCCCTGCACAGAAGTGAATCAGCAGCAGCAATGGCAGTGGCATCAGCAGCGTGCAATGTGGCAGAACAAAGGTTGGCACTGGGTACAACATGCCACGCGCCGTCAGCTGGCACTCACGAGGCCCCCAACGGCCTGCCTTTGCCCCATCGCACCTTGACCAGCGCCACATGGCCCAGCACCAGCTCCGGCAGCTGCTCCTCCAGGCTCAGGCGCTGCGCCCTGTGGCACAGGTCTGTGGCGCGCATGAGGAGCTCCTGGCGGCGCCGCCGCTCGCGCTCCCCCGCCGCCTGCTGCGCCGAAAACTCGGCCAGCGAGCAGAGCGCCTGGACGTGGGGGAACACGACGGCAGGGGGGCTCCCCGGTGCCGGCTCCCGCTCCGCCGCCTCGGACAGCACGGACTCAAAGTCGCGCTCGCGCCCGCAGGCCAGCAGGTGGTGCGCCGCGGCCAGCCAGGCAGCGGCGGGGGCGCCGCCGTCGGCGCGCAGGGCCCTCACCAGGTCATCCAGGCTGACGCTGCCGGGATCCAGGCGCAGCGACACGCCGTTAAGGGGCAGCACGAGCGCCATTGGGGCCAAAGGCTGCCCAAGCTCCCGCCGCGAAGGGTCGTGCGCTCAGCGGGGCGCCGGGGGCGCCCGCAATCGGCTGCTGCGGTCGCCTTGCCCTGCACTGCTGCCCTGCGCTCCCCGCCTGCTCTGCCCACTCGCTGCCTTGCAAGCAGCCTCTGTGGGGGGCCCTGGGCACGCTGCCACAGCGATCAGACGTTGATCAGCAATACGAGACTTCGATTGCAAGCAGCGAGAAGCAGAATGGGCAACGCGGTGCTCCCATGCCCGCCGTGCCGCGGTGGCGACGGCCCTCGATGCGCAACAGCCTCAACACGCTGCATTCCTGCTTGCTCTGTCGCCATACGCAGGCCGTAAGTGATGACCAGCGTCATGTAGGCTGTGATTCGCCCATGTGGTGGGTGCCAACTCGCCAAAGCGCCTGCTCTCATCATTGCGCTCTGCAAACCAACTGCTCATGGGAGGATGCTGCTGCGTGCGCAAGTTGGAGCAGTGGCCCTGCCGCTGTGATACGAAGCCTTTGAAGACAGCCACAGCTACAGCAGGTGCAATGCTGGCGTCACCTGGCTGTGTAGTGCCTGGAGTAAATGCCCAGCCCTGCTGGCCCTTGCAGCGCAGCTCAACAGCCTGAGCAGCAGCACCGCAGCACAGCAGCGGTGCAGGCATGGCTGGACTGAAAGCACCGCCTGGAGCTGTGAAGCCACCTGCAAGCAGTGCTACCGGGTGACAGCACCATCCAGCAGCGATCATACCGCCAGACCGCTGCTCTGCATGCTGCTGAGTGGCAGCAATGGCACAACTTGAGCTCGCCTAGAGTTATGTTGCCTAGAGTTATGAAATTGGCTCTGGCACCTACTCTTTTCACGACAACACTGGCAAGCCTCGTGGCTGCTCTTCCAGCAGCCGCCCTTGAACAACACCAAGCAAGCATACGATGCTGCTAGCCTCGAGCGTCACTTCACCATCTATTTGCCCAATCATCTCCACATACCCGTTGCATCATCAATACCACCACTAGCATAGCACCAACACATGAGCACACGCCAAGTGCGCCAGCTGAGATGACCGTGCTGCCACTTCCAATCCAGTGCGTTTCGAGGGTTGATGGCGGGGGCAGGAGGCACCGCCGCCGCCGGCCTGCAAGGAGCAGGATGGCCCACTGATGGGCCTCGTCACCGCTGCTACTGCTCCTCAGCCACCTGATCGGCCTGGGACGTTAGTGCCCCAGGCCGCTCGCAGCTGAACAGGCCGTCCAGCCGTCCGTCCAGTCGCCTGCAACGTGATCGCGCCCCCTTGGCGGCTCAATCCACATCTGCGCCAACTGCACGCGGCAGCAGTGCAGGGGGCTTCCCAAGGGCGCCCAAGCAGGGACGCGGTCCCCATGCAAAAGTGTGTGTGACGGCTAGACACGAGCTTTGTGCGACTACGCAATTGAGAGCACGCGAACCCCACAGCAGGCTGCAGCCGCAAGGGGAACACCCCCAACCCACGACCAGCCCTTCCGCTATGCTGGGGCCCTAAACCCGCCTGCCGCTTGCAGGCATGGGCAGATGGGCAGTGCTCATGCTGCTGGCCGCCCTGTTGGGCGCAGCCAGCAGCGCCGCCCAGCCCGCCGGCGCCGCACCGCCGCCGCCGGCCCCGGCTTCAGATGCGTNCCGCCCGGGTTCTCCATTACCGCTGCGGCATCGCCCCAGCCCCCAAAGTCACCTGCCCCGCCCGCTCAGCTGGCAGCAGCAGAGGCGGCGGAGGCGGCGGAGGCGGCGGCTCCCAGCACGGCGCCCGGCCCCTCGCCCATGCCGTCGCCGTCGCCAGCAACCCCCAGCCCAGCTCCCGTCGCAGTCAACGGGCAGGCAGTGGCGCTGCTGGCCTTCAAGGTCGGGCTGACCAGCTCTGACTCGCTGGCCACCTGGACAAACGTGACGGACAACCCGTGCGGCCCACCCGCCTGGCAGGGCGTGTCATGCGATGCCGGCAACAAGGTGGTGCAGCAGTGAGTGCCCTGTGCGCTTTGTTGTCGTGCTGCTGGTGGTGGGGCGTGCAGCTGTGCTACAGCAAGGGCTCCTGCGCTCTTGTGTGCGCTGCACAGGAACCGCGTGATTCCAAGTGCCGCCTGCTGTAGCCATCTCCTCCAACTGCTCCATGCTGGTACAATCCTGAGTGCTTTTGTGCACCCTTTGCTGCAGGCTGGACCTCTGGGGGCTGGGCCTGCAGGGGCCCATTTCTGAGCGGCTGAGCGACCTGATTGGGCTGACGCGGGTGTGTGCTGTCCTTGTTGCCACTGTGATAGTGGTGCAGCAGCTATGCTGGATGTGAAACGCACCAAAGTGCGCCTCTTCACCGTGTTCTGCTTGCTGGATGGCCAGCCCTGACGCACTGCGCAGCAACACTCTGTACGCTGCCCCTGGTGCCGCAGATTGAGCTGGCGCAGAACCAGCTGTCTGGCCGGGTGCCGGACCTGCAGCTGCCCTTCCTGCGCGAGCTGTCGCTGCACAGCAACAACCTGTCCGGCCCGCTGCCCAGCCTGAGCAAGCTGCCCTCGCTGCAGACTGCCAGCCTGTACAACAACCAGCTGACCGGTGAGGCAGCACCGGCACTAACGCCCGAGTATGGCAGCTGCATGCAAAGCATGAGTCGCAGCCGTTGTGGCGGTGCCCTCGCCCACCCCCTCCACACGTGTCACCCACAAACTGCCTCTGCAGGCCCGCTGCCGGCTGCCTGGGCTGAGCTGGCGGACAACACCACCATCCGGGTGCTGCCCAACAACCTGTGCGGCTCGGTGCCGGAGGAGCCCTACCCGCAGCTCTGCTTCGTGGCGGAGCCCGACTCGTGCTACCCGGTGGTCAACACACTGGGATCCTGCTTCAACGCCACCTGCAACCGGGAAGCCAGTGAGTACGCTCATGCCATCGTTGGCATGCCATGATGGCGGTAGCCGCAACGATTGATGGCCTGGGCGGCCCACAGCCTTGCAGCTCAACGTTGTGGTTGTGCCCCCCCATGTACCAGGCCTGGCCAATACCAATGTGTACAACGTGGCGCTCGAAAACGGAGCCACCGTGTGGGACACCCTGGCTGTGTCCAACCTGTCCAGCATTGGCGCTGCAAGCAACTGGGGCGTGAGCGTTGACGGCGCGACTGATGGAACCACCACCGCCGCTGGCAACTTGAGTGCCGTGGCCCCCAGCAAAGTGGCACTCCCGTGCTATCTGCCGGGCAGCCCCGTGGGTGATTACTTGGGCGGAGACCAGGCGCACATGATGATGGCCTGGGGCAACGCACAAGACATCATAGGTGCGGGCATGTGGCATGCCCGCTTGGCAGGCATTGTGGCCCTGTGCTGTGGCCCTGCTGTTGCAAGGCAACCTCTGTGCTATGTGCACTGAAGCTGCAGCCTGCTCGTTGTGTGCCCTTGCTTCACCTACCTGCATGATGAGCGGCGCCCATTTGTCCAGCGTGGCTGTCCTGTCCTGCCCCACATGTGCCCGCAGCCCCCGCATCCGTGGTGTCCGAGGTGCCAGGCAACACGCCCTCCTGCAGCCAGCAGGGATCCTTGTGGGCAGTGGACCTGCGGTACACAACCCAGCTGGCACTGGTGGGACACTGCTAGGCCTGGCTGTCAAGTCAACCACGTTGCTGCTGCCCGCTGCCCGTTGTTTTGCTTAGCGCTGCGTGCGTGGCATGCCCGGGCGCCGGGCGCTTACTGCAGTGATGACAGCCGGGCGCAGCAAGGCGTGCAGCGGCGCCCGCTCTGCGCCTGCCCCACCATGTTTGGCTTCCAACATGCGCTGCATGGCCAACGCCCTTGCAAACCCCCTGCTCCACGGCACAGGTTGTGATTGAAGCGGGGGCCAATGGCATCAGCAACGCCGCCATCTCTGTGTCCGACTCGCCCGCGGCATTCGGAGCGCCATCGGCTGGACCGGACACCACAAGCGTCGTGTGCGCCGCCAACATCACAGTGCTGCAGCCTGGCACGCCAATCAGCACCACAACGCTGGGGTGTGCGGCCATGGGCCGCTATGTCACTCTCGCCGCCGACCAGCCGATGGACCTTTGCCGGTGCGCTGGAGGGCGAGGATGGCTCCGCAAGCCTGCAAATGCACAGCCGCTTTCTGCGCATGCAATGGTGTGCAGGGACGTTGATCTGCAAGCGGCCGGGACCCGCCAAACGGTGCACTTGGGCGGCCCTCAGCTTTGTGAGAGTAACGTTGTCGTCCTCGTGTCTGTGCTGCAGCGTGTCTGTCTACCCGGCCGCAGCCGATGCGGCTTGGAACCAGCCCTACCGCGCCACCAGTGACCTTGGAGATGCGGTGAACGGCACCTACGGCGAAGGAGGCAACGGCACTGTGTCTGTCAAGGTAGGCTTTGCTGGCACGGCAGGAGGGTGGCTCTGGGAGCTGTGGAGTGCTGCTTGTTAGGGTGATGTTGCGGAGCATGACAACGCCTGCAAAGCAGACTCGTTGGGCGCTGGCCGTGGTGATTCGCCACTCCCCTCTGCCCCTTTCGTGCGTTGCAGGCGTTCCCAGGCACCGCCCCAACTTTTGTACTAGACCTAGGCGCCAATGCGGGCGTGGCAGGTGCGCTCTGAGTGCATGCGCAGTCTGCATCGTGTGCCTACAGCGTACCCATTCTTGCATGGCAGCTGCACACATGCTCGATGCCCGCACAAGCCATCATCGATCTATATGTATGTGCCTCTCACACAAGTTTGCCATGCTGCACCTTGTCCCCGCCCTGCAGCCGTCACCCTGGGCAGCGAGCAGTTCACAGTCACGGCCGTCAAGGTGTCCACCACCAGCCCCGAGCTGAGCATGTTTGCGGCCGGCGCGCGCCGCCTGCGCCAGCTGGGCGTGGGGGGTGGCGGCGTCAACTGCCAGCTGGCACCCACCTTTAGCGGCGCTGACTCTGTCTACGCTTGCAACGGCGGCCAGGGGCGCTATGTGGTGATTTCTGGCTACCCGGATGGGGAGCTGGTGGTGAGGAGCCTGGCGGTCTACCTGACCCAGCCCCGCAACAGGCAGCCGCCCTCGCCCTCCTCGCCGGTGAGCTGCTGGGGGAGAGTGCCTTCAGCCGTCTGGGCACGCTTTGTGGGGGCATGCCTGTGGCGATCTGCATGCCGGCCTGGCTGCACACCGCACACCCTTGCATGCCGTGGCCCAGCGCTGCCGCCTCTGCTGGCCTCTGTTGTCAACTCAGTGCCTTCCCTCCTGGCCCACACTGTACCTGCAGACGCCGCCCCCTCCGCCGCCGGCGCTGAGCGAGAGCCAGTACGTGGCCACCCTGCTGCTGGGCGGCAACGTCAGCCAGTTCAGCAACCAAGGTGCGCTGTTGGGCGTGCTTTGATTCCCGACCTGCAGGTTGGAACACGGCTCGTCAGGCGCACTTGCAAGTTGGCCACAACTACGTAGCCATTGCTCCATGCCTGGCGCAGAGGCGGACCAGAAGCAGCTGCTGGCGGTGTACAACCGGGCTTGGGGGCAGGCGCTGGCGGCCAGCGGCTTCACGCTCGACCCCAAGGCCACGTCCCTCAAGTCAGCCCAGGTGAGATTGTTGCGGCAGGCGGGGAGGGATGCTGGGGCACACCTGTACCGTTGCTGCTAGCTAATGGAGCTTCGACTGAAATTTGGTTGCGCAAGCTTGGCTCCCTCCCCCCCTGCGCTTGGTCAAACCGGCCATGGTGCTGCTGGTATTGCTCACAACTCCCTGCCCAACCTGACCTCCCCGCCTCCCCCATCCGTCGCAGCCCAACGTGACTGGTCTGGCGGGCCCGCCGATTTACTACAGCGCCACCCCTCCGCCGGGCGGCAACCTGCTGACCAACACCAGCATCAGCTTCCTGGGCAGCAGCTGGCTGACCAGTGACGATTTGTCGGACATCCTGGGCACGCCAGAGGTGGCCGGGTCCATCGCCCAAGGCCTGGCTGCGCTGGGTGAGCTCCCCAGCAGGGCTCCCTGGGTTGGCTGCACTGGGGGCTAGCTGCCGGTTGCTTGGAGGACAGAGGGAGCCTGCTGAGAGGGCAGTGCTCGTGTGTTGCTGTGCGGTGCAGCAGCTGGAGGCGTCTGCCCAACCCATCCGCTGCTCTACCGCTGGCCGCCCCCCCTCCTGCCCTGCCCTTCCCAGACTATGGCGACGTCACGGTGTGGATGGTGCCCGCCTCCCCGCCCGGCAGCGGCGGCAGCCTGAGCGCGGGCGCCGTGGCAGGCATCTGCGTTGCCATTGTGGCGGCGCTGGTCGCAGCGGCCGGCGGCTTCTTGGTTTGGCGGCGCAAGCGGCTGACCCAGCAGGAGGGCGCAGCAGTCAGCAAGGCGCAGGTGGCTGAGGAGGGGCTGGGGGTGGCGGCCGTGGCAGATGGCAGTGGCAGCATGCTACCACCATCATCCAAGCTCGGGAGCGGCAGCCCGCCCAGCAGCGCAGCAGTGGTCGGGCCGCTCGCATACAGCCACGGCCTGCAGGAGGCGCACACACAGGCAGGCAAGAAGGACGGCGGGCGGCCAGATGCCGCGCTGCTGTGGGGCAGCGCGCAGCAGTACGGCAACGGCCTGCTGCCCAGCCTCAGCGCTCGCAGCACAGCGGCGGTATCGGCGGTGTCGTACGCCACCAGCGCCGCGCCCTCCTCCCGCCTGTCTCGCGGCGCCAGCGCCAGCGAGAGCCAGTTTGCGGGGCCCACCACCTCCGACCTGCAGCACCTGAGGGACGACCCGCTGCTGGAGTGGATCCTCAAGTCTCAGACGCCGCCCACCGCAGAGGAAACTGCGAGTGCAGCAGCGGTGGCAGCCACCGCTGCCGCCGCCGAAGTGGCACACAGCGAGGCCAGCGGGGATAGAAGCAATGGCGTTGAACATGACGGCCACGGCACGTCGACCCAAGCAGCAGCAGCAGCAGCAGCAGCAGCAGCAGGAGCGGGAGCATCGCCGAGCGACTCTTCGGCGGCCGGCGGCGCCCAGCCGCAGCGGCGGAGCAGCAGCGCCAACCCGCGGATGGATGTGCGGGTGTGGCAGTTCTGCTTCCGAGAGCTGGAGATCCAACGTCAGATTGGCGCGGGCAGCTTTGGGCGCGTGAGTGTGCTAATCGGACGTTTTTCTCTTCTTTTTTTGCTTGCGGTGTATCAGGCAGCGGCAAGGAAGCAAGGAGGAGAGGGGACACCTGCCCCCCACCAGGTGTATTGTGTTATTTTTTATTTTGCTGGCCTTCGCCCCCTACTTTCAAAGTTGTGAGGTGCCCCCGGCCCTGCCCTGCCTCCTCTATCCCATGTGCAACCTCAGCCCTGCCTCCTCAGTGCTTACAGTTGGTGAAAACCACCGCTGTGGGGACGCTGAGCACGCTGAAATGAATACAAACTGCCAAGGTGCCCGGCCAGGTGACACCCCCGTCCTGCGCGCTCCTTCTTTTCTCCGCAGGTGTACCTGGCCAAGTGGAGGGAGACTCTGGTGGCTGTCAAGATTCTGATGGACACTGGGGTGAGCGCCGGATGCTGGCGGCCTGTGCGGAAGATGGAGCCAGTGGCTCGCTTGGGAGGAGGGGGGAATCAGGCAGCTGGCCCCCTCTGTGTCTGTGTTGCCATTGTTGTCCTCATCTGGGAGCTTCTGAATTCCCACCTTTGCTCCTTGTGCCGCACAGGTGGACATTGAGGATGAGGATGACGCTGAGCGTGCCCTCACGCTCTCCAACCCCGTGCTAGAGAGCCTGGAGAGGTGGGCTGCAGGGGCGGGCTGGGAGCAGCGTGTGCCAGGGAGCAGCAGCAGGTGCAGGGGCACCCTCGCATGCTGTCTGGCTGGCGCACAGGCTGAACGCACCTTTCCATGCCCTCCCTGCCCTGCTGCGTTTGCAGGGAGGCAAGCATGATGGCGGCGCTGCGGCACCCCAATGTGGTCGCCTTCTTGGGCGTGTGTGCCTCGCCGCCATGCGTCGCAACAGGTGCGCCAGGGGCCACCAGTAGGGTGGACAGTGCAGGGCTGCAGGCTGGTGAGGGGCACACAGCTGCACTCCCGATGGCATCCGCACCCCCTCCCCACTGGCCAGCTGCACCCGCCGTCCCTGCCCCAAACTGCAGAGTACTGCAGCCGCGGCTCGCTCACGGATGTGCTGCGCGGCGGCAAGGGCAGCGCGACCAAGGCGCGGCAGCTGGACTGGGCGCGCCGCCTCCACATGGTGGGTGGGTGGGTGGCCAAAGGTGGGTTGCCAAAGGTGGGTTGCCAAAGGTGGGTTGCCAAAGGTGGGTGGCCAAAGGTGGGTGGCCAAAGGTGGGTGGCCAAAGGTGGGTGGCCAAAAGTGGGTGGCCAAAGGTGGGTGGCCAGCCAGCCTCAGGAGCCCAACCCGATCCAGCTCATGTGCAACGTTCCACGCCCGCTCAAAGCACGCTGGTCTCCCTGCACCCGGCTGCCTCGCAGGCGCTGGATGCGGCCAAGGGCATGCACTACCTGCACCAGCACGTGCCGCCCATCATCCACAGGTAGGGCGCATGTGGGCGAGTGGCAGGAAGCATGCGCCGGGCAGCTTCGGGCCGTGTCCTCCTCCCCCCTGCAACCCCCCCCTGACTGACCCTGTGCTGGTTGCTTGCTGCTCGTTGTGCAGGGACCTCAAGTCGCCAAATCTGGTGCGGTGTACGGTTGGGGGGTGTGGAGAACCGGATCGGATGGCTGGCTGGGGCGGTGCTGCACGTGCCTGCGCCGATGGAAGCAGGGGTGTCCGCTGGCAGCCGCCTGCTGCTGCCTGCCAGCCCCAGCCGCTTGTTGCCGCCACGCAGCCCAGCCTATCGGCTGCCTCTGTTGTGCGCCCCCATCTGCTGCCTCCATTTGAACCCCCTCCCGCCTGCCCGCCTCCCAATGAACAGCTCGTTGACCGGCATTGGAGGGTGAAGGTTTCCGGTGAGGCTGCATGCCTCGTATGGCTGGTCCTGCCCCGCCCACCTCCTCTTTGCTCGCCTCTGCCATGCGGACCATCCAGTTGCCTAAGGCTAGCCACCCACCCCAGCTTGCCCGCCCACCCCAACCGCCCAAACCCCTTGCTGTTGCTCGTGCCTTCCCCCTCCCTCTTTGCCAGACTTCAACTTGTCCAAGATCATGGAGGACAATGCGGTGATGTCGTCAGTGGCGGCCACCAACCCGCGCTGGCTGAGCCCTGAAATACTCGACGGCAAGAAGGCCAGCTACCAGAGCGACGTGTACGCCTATGGGTGAGCAGCGGCTGGGCGGCGCGTGCGCAGCCAGGATCGGGCTGCCACGCAACAAGGCTGTGGGCGTACCAGCAGCGGCTAGCGCAGCGTTGCCAGCCGCCTTGCCTGCCCCAGCAAGCCACCGTGCTATGCTGACCTGCCCCCTTGATTGCACGTGGGCTGCAGGGTGGTCCTGTGGGAGCTGCTGACCTGGGAGCTGCCCTGGGGAGCTACCAACCCCTGGCAGGTGCGCGGGCGCCCGGTGACTCAGCGACCTGCACAGCAAGCATTTAGACACATCACACACTGCATCACAGTTTGCGTGGCATACTTTAGAAGGATCTGTGCCCTGCTGTCACCGTAAGCTTTCCTATTTGCCCTCCATTGGCGCAGGTGGTCAACATTGTGGCGGAGGGCGGCCGGCTGGAGTTTCCGCCGCGAGAGAAGCTGCCGGGCCCCGACTCGCAGGTGGGCTCTGCCCATGCACTTGCCAGGGTTGGTTCTGTTGTTAAACTGCTCACGAGACTTGGTCCAACCTTTATACTCCCCGACCCGATCCTCACAGACATGGGCGGAGCTGGACAGCTACTGCCAGCTGGTGCAGCGCTGCTGGGCGCAGGACCCCGCCGACCGGCCGCTGTTCAAGGAGGTCATCACGCAGCTGCGGTGCGCTTGGGGGTGCTGCGGTGCTGCTTCTGGGTAGTCAAGCATGCCTGCAGTATGGGCAGCCCACCCGAGCTGTGAGAGCGCAAGCACTACGCTGCCGTCCACGCGGAGCTGTGGTGGCCTGGCTGAGCCGTGCGCCTTGCCACGTTTGCAGGGACATGCTGGAGCGGACGCTTGCCGCCAAGGCCAGCGTGGCCGGCAGCAGCGCCGCTGCAGGGCAGGCATGCGCCAGTCCACCGCCCAGCGGCAGCAGCGCGGCGGAGCAGGCGACAGCGGGGACACCCTCCGCCCCGCCCACCCCCGCACGCAGCGCCCCGGGCTCGCCCGCACTGCACGTCTCTGTGCCTCCTGGCATCCCCCTGTCCCCTATGTCTTCGCAACGCTACGGCGGCCTCAGCCGCGGCCTCAGCAGCGGCCTGAGCCGGGGTGTGAGCGGCGCCAGCAGCGGGCAGCTGCTGGGCGAAGAAATGCTGCCCCCTCTGGGCGAGCACGTCGCGGCTGCCGCGGTTGATGGAGTCGGCCTGGCTGGCAGCACAGCAACAGAGGAAGGGGGGCAAGGGAATGGATCCATTGGCCCCCTGCGGCAGGAACAGCAGCAGCAGCAGCAGCAGCAGCAGCAGCAGCAGCAGCAGCAGCAGCAGCAGCAGCAGCAGCAGCAGCAGCAGCAGCAGCAGCAGCAGCAGCAGCAGCAGCAGCAGCAGCAGCAGCAGCAGCAGCAGCAGCAGCAGCAGCAGCAGCAGCAGCAGCAGCAGCAGCAGCAGCAAAACGACACATCATTAGGGTAGTGAGGAATGTACTGCTGCAGCATTGTATAATCCACGTTGTGAAGTTGCCACAAGCGTTCAACTGCAAATCACGCAAGCGTGGGCGCTCAGGTGTAATGACGTGTGTTGACTTAGTGCCAGACACAACTTAGTGCCCCCGTTGTGCACGCCATAGTCGGTACAGCGCAGTGGGTCTACAAGATGCCTTCATGCAGAAACGCTGAGTGCAATCGCCTTGCAGGTCCAAGACTGATGCGTGCCGGCGCCAGGGCAAGAAGGTCCCAGGCCTTTGCTTCGATTGAATGAGTGGGAGCTGCAGCTGCCTGCTATGAGCTGCCCACGGCTATGGCTGCGCGGCTGCTGCTGCTGCTGGCACAAAAACACCGAAGGGCGTGCTGAAGAGCACGGGGGCCGTGCTGAAGAGCCACGAGGGACGTGCCAATGGGCACGGGTTGGGGGTGGTTGCGGTTGGGCTGAAGCATGCGCCTGTCTGCTCTGCTGTTGGGCCTGCTGCCCGCATTTGAGCAGCTGCCTGAGCTCTGCTGCCTGGGCTGCTTGGTCGCCTGCAGCGGCCTGCCGCACCGCCCGTCGCAGCCGCCGGATCCCAAACTCCTGGCTGAGGTGCCGGGGCTATCTGCGCTGTGGCTGTGGCTGCCGTTGCTCTTGCTGCCGCCGCTCCCACAGGCCGCCTGCCGCCAGTGCCTTGCACGCTGCCTCGTTGAGCCATGCTGCGACGGCATCGAGGTTTGCCACTGTGCTGGCTGCATCCGCTGCGCCCGCTAGGGCTGACAGCTCACCATAAAGACTTGCAATAGTGTGAGAGCCTGCACGGCTGCTGCCAGCCACTAGGGTAAGCCAGCAATTCACTGTGAATTCACTTTCAATTCAACCTGGTGAATTTACTGTAAATTGGACAAACGGAAGCTAGCTGCGCAGCTATGCGTTGTGTCGCGTGGCAGCAGGAAATGTCTCAGCTGTGGTGCTGGCTACCACTCACCAGCCCTTGCTGAGCTGGAGGCTGCTCCGCCGCGCCCCGCTGCGGCCGCCCTGACGGGAAGGCCACCCCGAGGGCAAGGTGGCGTGAAGGCAAGCAGCCCAGCACCTGCAGCTGCAGCAAGTGCTCCCCCTCTTTCCCCCACCTGTCTGTTTAGTGGCCAAGATCCTTCTTTCCCCCGGCCATGTGGGCCACCCGGGGGCCTGTCATCGTATTGTTCGACTCAAGACAGGTGTAAAGCCAGCCAGCCAAAAAAAAGTGCGGCAGCAGCTCAGGCTTGATCGCTGCATAGTCGCTGACTGCTCCGCCGTTGCAACCACCGTGTTCAATCAAATCATTGTTGCAGAGTCGAGTCCCGCTGGAGCACCTTTGTATCAGGTAGCATGCCTTATGTACCAGCTGACTGTACTTTAGGGTGTGCCTGATTCATGCAGGCATATCACCAAATGGTGATTTCGGCGCTTGCGCCCAACGGCGGCAGCTGCCATGAAGGTGCACCATGCCCCTGCCTGAAGTCCGCAGCCTCTCGGGGGCTTGTAAAAACTCTCGGCACGCAAAACACCCGCATCACAGCAATCCTCCAGCGACAATCGCAGTAAACCAGCTCGTGACGCTGTCTCGTGAGTTCACTCACTCGTGTCGCCAGCCGCCGGCGCGAAAAGCCGGTAGAGGCCCGCTCAGACTTTCAAGGTAAGCTGCGTGCTCACGACGCGTGTGTGGACTACCGAGCGGGGTGCCGAAAGCGCTAGTTTGAGCCTCGGGGCGGAGGGACGCGGGGGGCACGCGGGTCCTGACCCTGCCTTCCTCGCAAGGCACCCGAGAAGAGCGGCAGGTCGTTTGGGGCGCTTGGGGTGCTTCCGAGGGTGGCTTCTAGGGACTCAGGACCTGCCAGGGATCCCGCATGCCCCAGGAGCACCCTAGTCAGCACATCGTTGCACTTCACTTCACTTTTCGGGTTTAAAGTCTGCGTGTCCGCAACGAAACTTGCGATACAGACCCCCAGGAGGCAGCCTGGGGCTGAGGGAAAAGCAGTGATGGAAAAAGGGGGGAGGTGCATCAGATTGCAGCACATTGGCGCTTGGCTGATGCTGTTTTGCGTGACTGGAATGGACAGCCTGCAGGTCACCCCGCCAATCATAAATTGTTCGACTACTCTACGCAGGAACAGGAGGTATGCGGCGAGAGGTCCTCTTAGTTGGACTTTTGACTGTGAGCGCCCTGACCGGCATCACAGCAACCCGGACTCTGTCAAACGAAGCTGGTGCGATGTACTGGTCTGCTAAGCTGCTGGGCAGCCTCTTCTGTTACACACCCTGCTTAGTGGGCCCTATCAGACCAGGGCAGGGGGAGCTTCAGGGCTCCAAGCCTGAATGAAAGAAAGAATGAATGCGCCTTGGGCATGGATTGAGGGAGCCCAGCTGGGTATCAAGCCCACACTGCACCAGACTGCACCGTAGCCCTGCGGTGCTCACACCTCGGGGGGCTCCAATCTCCTGTATGCTAGCTCCAGCGCTCAAGGCGCTGGGGCAGGCCCCGTCCTGCCGAACAGCAATTTTCCCAGGGTTGTCTCGTGCGGGTGGAGGCTGTTTCACAATACTATGCTTTACCCCGCAGTCGTCTGCATACAGAGGCCCTTGGCAGGCCCCTGCCGCCCTAAACCCAGGCAGTTGCCAAGGACCACCCAGGGTGCAGAGAACTACAAAACTCCCAAGGACCAGAAATAATAGTGTTGGTCCATGTGGCTCATACTACAGCTGACAGGTCTTTTTGCGGCAACCGCTGTGGGGCTTCGGCACGTTGAATTCCCCAGACATGTCGACCTCCCACAGGGTTTGCAATGGTTGCATGAGGCACCTGGTTCGGGTAACGCTGGGCGCTGCTGAGCATTCCGTGCGCGAGCCGACTGGGGGAGCTGGTTCATGCAGCCGCACGCGACACAAGCATAATGCGTGCAACAGCCGGCCGGCGGGCGCTTCTTGCCCAACAAAAGAGCCCCCCTCTGAAAGCAGACAAATTTAGAGTCGCATCCTTTCATGATGTCCTCGCAGGTGACAAACATCGGCGGCTCCTAAATGAGTGCACTTGCAGTGGAGATGTCAGCTGCACGTACAGCACCTGCTACCGGCGTGTGAGTGTGATCAAAACCAGCCTGCCAGTGTACTCTGGCCCTTGCCAGTGGTACAGCCTGTTGACCACGCTGGCCACCTGCCAGCAAGTTGAGTATCTTGGCGAAAAGAAGTCCAGCGATTGCTCCGAAAGCGCCTGCTATGCCAAGGTTGGTGTGGGCGGCACCCAAGCGTGGTTGGGCGGCAATCAAGTGCTCAGGGGGTGCGAGCTTGCAAGCCAGGCAGCACGCATCGATGGGTGACTTCTGCTGCTGTGAGCCTGCACCATGCATGCTTTGTTGGGTGCTTTAGGCTGGCCTTGCACGTGCCCATGTGCAGATCAGGGGCAACGGCCAGACAGGCTACGTGCTGCTCAACTACTGTGGCACTTCAACCGCCTATTTGGTGGAACAAAACAACGAGCAATGTGCTGTGTACTGCCCTACGGGTGAGGCCCGCAGTAGCTGTTTGGCAGGGGGCATGCCACAGGCCACATACACATACTCTGCCGATGCCCCTAGTGTGCCATGCAACGTGTCAAACCGCACACTCCGCCCCTTGCGACTGCAGGCGAGACCCGCTGCGACGGCGCCTGCCGCGCAGCCTCCTGGTTCCAGACCAACAACGCACATTGCGGCCAGGTGCGCAAGTCTGGGCCGCCACAGGCAATGGGACCGATGTCAGCGGGTTGGTGACCTGCGCCAACAGTGTGCATGCGTGCATGCGCATGCGAGAGGAAGGAACACAGCATGTCTGCCGCTCGTGCATTCCCGTGCATTCCCATGTGTGCCCCGTCCGCGGCTACCCGCAACCACCACTGGCCGCAGTGCAACCGTGCGTGCGCTTCGGGCCAGACCTGCTCGGCAGGATCTTGTGTAACGACGTGCAGTGGTTGCTCCAATGATGCCAGTTGCACGTACAGCACCTGCTACCGGCGTGTGAGTGTGATCAAAACCAGCCTGCCAGTGTACTCTGGCCCTTGCCAGTGGTACAGCCTGTTGACCACGCTGGCCACCTGCCAGCAAGTTGAGTATCTTGGCGAAAAGAAGTCCAGCGATTGCTCCGAAAGCGCCTGCTATGCCAAGGTTGGTGTGGGCGGCACCCAAGCGTGGTTGGGCGGCAATCAAGTGCTCAGGGGGTGCGAGCTTGCAAGCCAGGCAGCACGCATCGATGGGTGACTTCTGCTGCTGTGAGCCTGCACCATGCATGCTTTGTTGGGTGCTTTAGGCTGGCCTTGCACGTGCCCATGTGCAGATCAGGGGCAACGGCCAGACAGGCTACGTGCTGCTCAACTACTGTGGCACTTCAACCGCCTATTTGGTGGAACAAAACAACGAGCAATGTGCTGTGTACTGCCCTACGGGTGAGGCCCGCAGTAGCTGTTTGGCAGGGGGCATGCCACAGGCCACATACACATACTCTGCCGATGCCCCTAGTGTGCCATGCAACGTGTCAAACCGCACACTCCGCCCCTTGCGACTGCAGGCGAGACCCGCTGCGACGGCGCCTGCCGCGCAGCCTCCTGGTTCCAGACCAACAACGCACATTGCGGCCAGGTGCGCAAGTCTGGGCCGCCACAGGCAATGGGACCGATGTCAGCGGGTTGGTGACCTGCGCCAACAGTGTGCATGCGTGCATGCGCATGCGAGAGGAAGGAACACAGCATGTCTGCCGCTCGTGCATTCCCGTGCATTCCCATGTGTGCCCCGTCCGCGGCTACCCGCAACCACCACTGGCCGCAGTGCAACCGTGCGTGCGCTTCGGGCCAGACCTGCTCGGCAGGATCTTGTGTAACGACGTGCAGTGGTTGCTCCAATGATGCCAGTTGCACGTACAGCACCTGCTACCGGCGTGTGAGTGTGATCAAAACCAGCCTGCCAGTGTACTCTGGCCCTTGCCAGTGGTACAGCCTGTTGACCACGCTGGCCACCTGCCAGCAAGTTGAGTATCTTGGCGAAAAGAAGTCCAGCGATTGCTCCGAAAGCGCCTGCTATGCCAAGGTTGGTGTGGGCGGCACCCAAGCGTGGTTGGGCGGCAATCAAGTGCTCAGGGGGTGCGAGCTTGCAAGCCAGGCAGCACGCATCGATGGGTGACTTCTGCTGCTGTGAGCCTGCACCATGCATGCTTTGTTGGGTGCTTTAGGCTGGCCTTGCACGTGCCCATGTGCAGATCAGGGGCAACGGCCAGACAGGCTACGTGCTGCTCAACTACTGTGGCACTTCAACCGCCTATTTGGTGGAACAAAACAACGAGCAATGTGCTGTGTACTGCCCTACGGGTGAGGCCCGCAGTAGCTGTTTGGCAGGGGGCATGCCACAGGCCACATACACATACTCTGCCGATGCCCCTAGTGTGCCATGCAACGTGTCAAACCGCACACTCCGCCCCTTGCGACTGCAGGCGAGACCCGCTGCGACGGCGCCTGCCGCGCAGCCTCCTGGTTCCAGACCAACAACGCACATTGCGGCCAGGTGCGCAAGTCTGGGCCGCCACAGGCAATGGGACCGATGTCAGCGGGTTGGTGACCTGCGCCAACAGTGTGCATGCGTGCATGCGCATGCGAGAGGAAGGAACACAGCATGTCTGCCGCTCGTGCATTCCCGTGCATTCCCATGTGTGCCCCGTCCGCGGCTACCCGCAACCACCACTGGCCGCAGTGCAACCGTGCGTGCGCTTCGGGCCAGACCTGCTCGGCAGGATCTTGTGTAACGACGTGCAGTGGTTGCTCCAATGATGCCAGTTGCACGTACAGCACCTGCTACCGGCGTGTGAGTGTGATCAAAACCAGCCTGCCAGTGTACTCTGGCCCTTGCCAGTGGTACAGCCTGTTGACCACGCTGGCCACCTGCCAGCAAGTTGAGTATCTTGGCGAAAAGAAGTCCAGCGATTGCTCCGAAAGCGCCTGCTATGCCAAGGTTGGTGTGGGCGGCACCCAAGCGTGGTTGGGCGGCAATCAAGTGCTCAGGGGGTGCGAGCTTGCAAGCCAGGCAGCACGCATCGATGGGTGACTTCTGCTGCTGTGAGCCTGCACCATGCATGCTTTGTTGGGTGCTTTAGGCTGGCCTTGCACGTGCCCATGTGCAGATCAGGGGCAACGGCCAGACAGGCTACGTGCTGCTCAACTACTGTGGCACTTCAACCGCCTATTTGGTGGAACAAAACAACGAGCAATGTGCTGTGTACTGCCCTACGGGTGAGGCCCGCAGTAGCTGTTTGGCAGGGGGCATGCCACAGGCCACATACACATACTCTGCCGATGCCCCTAGTGTGCCATGCAACGTGTCAAACCGCACACTCCGCCCCTTGCGACTGCAGGCGAGACCCGCTGCGACGGCGCCTGCCGCGCAGCCTCCTGGTTCCAGACCAACAACGCACATTGCGGCCAGGTGCGCAAGTCTGGGCCGCCACAGGCAATGGGACCGATGTCAGCGGGTTGGTGACCTGCGCCAACAGTGTGCATGCGTGCATGCGCATGCGAGAGGAAGGAACACAGCATGTCTGCCGCTCGTGCATTCCCGTGCATTCCCATGTGTGCCCCGTCCGCGGCTACCCGCAACCACCACTGGCCGCAGTGCAACCGTGCGTGCGCTTCGGGCCAGACCTGCTCGGCGGGTGTGTGCTCGGGTGCTCAGGATGCCTGGACCACACCCACAGACGTCACCGTGCCCTCCATCACGGCACAGTTCAATGTGTGCATGTGCCCTGTATTTCAGGGTTGAACAACTGTGGCAACTCACACATGCGCCACCCTCTTGTCACAGGCATCCCTTCTGCCTGCAACATGCTTCTTGTCTCTCCTTGCCACATCTGCACGCAGACCTACATGCCTGCAGCTCACCCGACCCCCAGTTGCGGCTACCTGTCACGGGCCAACAAGGCCAGAGTATTCAGGTGAGAGGTGTTTGTCGCTTGCCGGCTGCAGCGCCTGTCCAGACTGACGCGTGTCTAGCCTGCCTCCAGCGCGGCAACTCTCAGAAGCAGCAGCATACAGTGCAGCCAGCTGCTAGTAGTGGCCGCTGATGGTATCCCAACCACAGTGTCTGCACATGGCCGCCAGGATCACTGTTCAGGGCCCAAGATCCCTCCCTGTTTGTGCCCCATGCTGCCCACCCTGCTTGATGCAGGTTCCAGGCTGCAGCCAGCATGGCGGGTCGCATCCTCACCGCCACCTGTTGTGGCACCCTTACTTCTGGCGACCCCACTGTCACCGTGCTGTCCTCTCCCAACCGCTCGGGTGGGCCCTGGACATGCCGCAAGTGAGCTCCCAGCGTTGGGCAGCTGCCGATTGTTGCAATGCGGGCTGCGCTGTTGCGCTGCTGCGTGCTGCAGGCCACAATTTGCTTCTCAATGCGCTGCGGTGTGCACGTGCCTTGCCTTATGCAGCGGCAATGATGACGCACCTGTGTGTGCCACCACCAGCGCTGCCTTCACCCACAATGTCACGCTGGTGGCGGGGACCTGGTACTTTGTGGCTGTTGTGCCCTACAGCTCCACTGATAACCCCTCGCTGCGCCTCAGCCTGCAGCTGTCGGGATCGACCAGCCCAACAGGTATGGCACAACTTGGGGGACGAGTGGTGAGGTGGCCTGTCACACCCACTCACACTGGCTGCAGTGTCACAACACGCCCTGCGGTGGTGTGTGTTGTTGGTAAGGGCTGCTGCGGACTAGCAATCATGCTGGCTTAAGAAACACAAAAATCGCGCTACTTTCATTGAACTCAACTGATGGACAAAGTGGCGACATGCTCTGCCTTGTGTCGCAGGCATTTGCTCGGCCTCCTTATGCAATACGGCTGGGACTGTGGCGGGCAGCCGGTGGACAGCAGTTGCAACATCAATCTACAGCCAGCCGTGCGCTACCTCAGCTGTTGTCAGGCCCGTAGCACGTTGCACCGTCATCGAGTATGCAGCACAGAAATCGTGCAGCAACTGCGCTGGGTCTAAGGATAACTTTTGCTGGGTCAAAGTTTCCAAGCCTGCTGTCGGCTGGGTGAAAAACTTTGAATGCAGCAACCCTCAGGTGGGTGTCATGAGTGCCATGCCACCAGTCTTCTCTTTGTGCCTTCCTCACGCTCAGTGTGACTGTATGCCAACTGCATTGTTGCAGGGAACCCAGATGATCTACAACTACCCGTCCAGCAGTTGTCGTTGCACTACGCCCACTGGCACAAACTGTGCAGTAGGGCAAACATGTTGCAACGGCAACTGCGTGAATAGCCCTGGCAAGACGATGAGTGGTATCGTCACCACTCAGCTATGCAGTGGTTACACATGCTGTCCACTGTGCCGACCTATCGAGGGATTGCCCGCATGGCATGGCGGCACTGCCAATCAGCTGGCATGTGCCGTTGTTGCTCAAGCCAAGAAATTGAATCTTCCATTATGGACTCAATGGTCCTATATAATGGGTACCATCCAGCGTGAAACCGGCGCAAAATACACGCCTCTTCGCGAGTGTTACGATGAAGGGAGCAGCATTTCTTATTGCGACTCATATGTTTCAGGATATAAGCCCTACTATGGACGAGGCTATGTGCAGATCACGTGGCAGGACAACTATAAAAAGTTTCAGGTGCGGGGCGCCAGTGTTTGCCTTCCATTATTTTTATTCCCTGAACATTGTGGCCTGTCCAATGACCACCGACCATATGCCCTGCCGCAGGACATCATGGCTTGTAACCTGACCACCGTCCCCGATTTGGCAATGTTGCCTGATGTCAGTTTGTTCATTACAGTTTACGGCATGAAGTTTGGCACATTCACTGGAGCAAAGCTGGAAACATACGTCAGGAGTACCCCAGCTGATGTCGCCACTCGCAAATCAATGTATACAAAGGCCCGTGCCGTTGTCAATGGAAATGATGTAGCGGATCTCATTGCAACCTACGCACTAGGTTGGGAGGCAGCAGTTAAGACGTGCCCTTAGTGTTCACCTCCCCTATTTCCACTAGGTAAGAGCAGCATGCAATCCTTTGTGGGGTCCTGGTTAGCCTTACATTGTTACACAACTGTTTGCGGCACGAGAGGCGACTTGCATGCCTGCATCCATGCTGTAGGTTACAGTATGCTCACGTGCATTGGTATGTCGGCCGGGACTTTGGCGTGCCCTTGTCACCCGCACTCCATGCATGCCCTTTGCGTGCCTCCACCTTATCATGCCGCTGTCTCTGCCGCTATGTCCTCTTTACTAGCTACCGTCCTTGGCATGCCCCTCTTTCACTCGCAGCCGTGCCCTTTCCATGTCGCCCAGTCACACGCCAGCCCTGCCCTTGCCATGTCGCCCGCTCACATGCCAGCCCTGCCCTAGCCATGTTGTCCCTCCGAACGCAGCCATGCCTTTGCCATGTTGTCCATCCGTTCCTCCTTATTCGTGCTATCCTCCTGCATGCGTATGTAACATTTTTGGGTAACCTGCGGAACGGATCTTATGCCAGCAGGCGCCAGGCGGAAGGGCCAGAGGTCTGCCCTGCATTGCATCACTGGTTGCCAGCTCGCGATCATGCGCAAAATGCTCACTGGGAGCGCTGCTTCAGGCCTGTCCATGTTGATGCCCGCGGGCTGGGTTGTGGCGAGAACAGGGCCTGCAACAGCTGGCTGGGGTGGTATGTGCGCCTGCGCCGATGGGAAGCAGGATCGCCGCTGCAGCCGCCTGCTGCTGCCTGCCAGCCCACCGCCCGGTCGCTGGTTGCCGCCCTGCAGCCCAGCCTACCGTTGGCTGCCTCTATTTCGCGCCCCCATCTGCTGGCTCTGTTCCAACTCCCCGGCCCTGCCCCCTCCCAATGAACAGCTCGTTGACCGGCCATTGGATCCTCCGGAGGGTGAAGGTTTCCGGTGAGGCTGCATGCCTCGTGTATGGCTGCTCCTGCCCCGCCCACCTCCTCTTTGCTTGCCTCTGCCATGCGGACCATCCAGTTGCCTAAGGCTAGCCACCCACCCCAGCTTGCCCGCCCACCCCAACCGCCCAAACCCCTTGCTGTTGCTCGTGCCTTCCCCCTCCCTCTTTGCCAGACTTCAACTTGTCCAAGATCATGGAGGACAATGCGGTGATGTCGTCAGTGGCGGCCACCAACCCGCGCTGGCTGAGCCCTGAAATACTCGACGGCAGGAAGGCCAGCTACCAAAGCGACGTGTACGCCTTTGGGTGAGCAGCGGCTGGGCGGCGCGTGCGCAGCCAGGATCGGGCTGCCACGCAACAAGGCTGTGGGAAGGCTGTGGGCGTACCAGCAGCGGCTAGCGCATCGTTGCCAGCCGCCTTGCCTGCCCCAGCAAGCCACCGTGCTATGCTGACCTGCCCCCTTGATTGCACGTGAGCTGCAGGGTGGTCCTGTGGGAGCTGCTGACCTGGGAGCTGCCCTGGGGAGCCACCAACCCCTGGCAGGTGCGCGGGCGCCCGGTGACTCAGCGACCCGCACAGCAAGCAGTTAGACACATCACACACTGCATCACAGTTTGCGCGGCATACTTTAGAAGGATCTGTCACTTTTCACTTCACTTTTCGGGTTTAAAGTCTGCGTGTCCGCAACGAAACTTGCGATACAGACCCCCAGGAGGCAGCCTGGGGCTGAGGGAAAAGCAGTGATGGAAAAAAGGGGGGAGGTGCATCGGATATACACAGAGGGGTGGGTGTCTGTACACAAGTTTAAGGGGCTGTTGGGGAGGCTTCCAGCCAGCAGCGGCGGCAAGCTGCGGTGAACGGCGCGAGTCGCTTGGCAGGTTGCTCAAGGAAGGCATGCAAGGTGGCGGGGCAGTTGAACAGGTCGGGGAAGCGCAGGCGAATGGCATCGTACAGGGGGCAATCAAAAATCTTGTGATGTACGGTTTCAATGCCGCCTTGGCAGTGGGGGCAGATACGCTGCTCCCGGGGCAATTGCTGCCACCGCCCAGTTTCCTCCAGTCCCCAGAAGGAGCCGGTGCGCCACTGCGCTAGCGCCCGCCGCCGGCTGCGCTCCCGCACGCTCGACATGTATGCCGCTGGCACGCTGAGGCTGGCGGCGTCGATGGCGCCGCCCCTGGTGCCCAGCACATAGTGCTGCACCTTGGTGGCGCCGCTGCGCTCGGCAGCAGCCATGAGCTGCTCAAGCTGGCGCTGCTGGCACCCTGCCCTCACAGCCGCCCGGCTGACGGGCTGCGGGTTCGACAGGTCCAGCTGTACCCCAACTGCCGCCAGCGCTGCCGCCAGCTGCTGCGCCCAGGGCTGCCTTGCCGGGCTCCTGCTGCCAGGCTCTGCTGCCATCACTGTGCTGGCCAGCACCGCCTGCCGCAGCAGGCCGTCGGGTGGAGCTGCCAGTGCCCTGTTCCACAGCCGCGCTGCCCGCAGCAGCCAACGCGCCCACAGCGGCCGCTCACCAGTTTCCGCCAGCACCACCGCATTGGGAGTGCCCTGTCGCACGCCCAGCATGTGGCGCAAGAAGCTGAGGTGGAGCCGCTCTGCTGTGCAGCCAGTGTGGCCGTCGCCGCCGGCTGCCCTGGCCGCCAGCTGCGGCCCCCAAACCTCCGCGCCGTAAGACAGCACTGAGTCTACGAGTGAGCTGAACAGCTGCAGCTGCGCTGATGCTGCCTCAATGCCCAGCGCTGCGCACCGGGCGCGGCAGTTGTGCAGGGCTGCACCGGCTGCCTTGGCACGGGCTGGCGCAGCAGCGCCCGCAAGGCAGGTGGCTGAGCTGAATGTGATGCCCAGGTGCTTGAAGGCGCTGACCGCCTCCAGCAGCTGACCGTCAAACTGCAGCTGCGCCCGTTCGGCTGCAAGCAGGGCCGCCTGCTGTGTGCGTTCGCCGCTCAGCAGCTGCACCTTGGTTTTGACGGTGTTAACCGTCAGCCCCCACCGCCGGCAGTATGCCTGCAGCAGGTCCAGCTGCCGCTGCAACCCCGC
>RRZL01000080.1:2745342-2951869 GCA_006782975.1 Chlorella sp. Dachan | reverse complement strand
ACTCCCCGACCCGATCCTCACAGACATGGGCGGAGCTGGACAGCTACTGCCAGCTGGTGCAGCGCTGCTGGGCGCAGGACCCCGCCGACCGGCCGCTGTTCAAGGAGGTCATCACGCAGCTGCGGTGCGCTTGGGGGTGCTGCGGTGCTGCTTCTGGGTAGTCAAGCATGCCTGCAGTATGGGCAGCCCACCCGAGCTGTGAGAGCGCAAGCACTACGCTGCCGTCCACGCGGAGCTGTGGTGGCCTGGCTGAGCCGTGCGCCTTGCCACGTTTGCAGGGACATGCTGGAGCGGACGCTTGCCGCCAAGGCCAGCGTGGCCGGCAGCAGCGCCGCTGCAGGGCAGGCATGCGCCAGTCCACCGCCCAGCGGCAGCAGCGCGGCGGAGCAGGCGACAGCGGGGACACCCTCCGCCCCGCCCACCCCCGCACGCAGCGCCCCGGGCTCGCCCGCACTGCACGTCTCTGTGCCTCCTGGCATCCCCCTGTCCCCTATGTCTTCGCAACGCTACGGCGGCCTCAGCCGCGGCCTCAGCAGCGGCCTGAGCCGGGGTGTGAGCGGCGCCAGCAGCGGGCAGCTGCTGGGCGAAGAAATGCTGCCCCCTCTGGGCGAGCACGTCGCGGCTGCCGCGGTTGATGGAGTCGGCCTGGCTGGCAGCACAGCAACAGAGGAAGAGGGGCAAGGGAATGGATCCATTGGCCCCCTGCGGCAGGAACAGCAGCAGCAGCAGCAGCAGCAGCAGCAAAACGACACATCATTAGGGTAGTGAGGAATGTACTGCTGCAGCATTGTATAATCCACGTTGTAAAGTTGCCACAAGCATTCAACTGCAAATCACACAGCATGGGCGCTCACGTGTCATGACGTCCAGGTGTCCATGGCCCTGGGGCACTCAGGCTGTGATCCATCGCTACTTGTTCAAGGCGGTGCTGCGCGTGCCATAGCTGGCACTCAGCGGAACTGTCTCTGAGGGCCAGTGCCAGGTAGTGCCGACAGCTGATGACCCACACCTGCCTCTCACATGCACTCTCCACATTCACACCGCCGTCGCTACTTGTCCAAGCTGCACTGCAGGATCACGTATCAATTCACAATTTGCTGCTGGAGGATGCTGGAGTGGCAGCCGTCTTCTCAAGGCGAGTGCCCGCAGGCGGTGCGCCCTGCTGCAGCTGGCAGCCTCAGCGCTTGCAGAGCAGGCAGTTGGCTGCCACCCTGCTCAGTTGGCCTGCAGCCGTGGTGCCGCCGCCACCGCCCATCGCCGCCCACGCGTGACGAGCCGTCTGCGCCACAGGATGCAATGCCCTCTGCAGTCAGGCGCAGGGACAAGGGCGAAGGGTGATGGGGTCGCTTGGGCGGGGACCCAGGAGATGGGCGAGGACCAGGTTGGGGCGGGAGATTAACGGCCGCATAATCACACCCCACCGCGGTTGTGGCGCTGCAAGCCAGGGGACCCCTCACCTCCTGCGCTCCTCCTACTCCGGCTTGGGTTTCGCTTGTGCCCGCAGATCGGCGATCTCCTTGTTCTTGGCGTCCAGCTGCGCAATCAGTCCAGCCCGCTCCTCCTCCCACACCGCCTCGGCTGCACGCTGTGCGCTTTGCAGGGCCGTCCGCAGAGCATCATTCTCGTGCCGCAGCGCATCTGCTTCGCGCCGCAGCGCATCGGATTCGCGCTGCCGCGCATCGGTGGCCTCGCGCAGCAACACGTCAATCTCGCGCTCCGCACGGTCCAGGTCGCCGGCCTGGTGCAGCACCGTCCTCAGCAGCCACCCCAGCAGCAGGTGCTCCTGCTCCTGCTTCTGCTTGTTCTCTGTTAGGGATGCGTAGGCCTTCGTGATGACATCCGCTGTCACTTTTTGCACCCACCGCGTCTGCACCAAAGCTGCACTAGTTTGGCGGGAGTTGGCTGCGCCCATTTTGCGGGAAGTGGTTGCCGCCACCCGCACCGGCACTTCCGCTTGCTGTCAAACAGCACCTGGGCCGGCCGAACGACGGCTAAATAATAGAGATGGACGGCGGCGGCTGCAATCGCCATGCAGGTCCAAGACTGAAATGGCGGCGCCGGCGCCAGGCATGGGGGTCTAGGCTTTGGCAAAATTGGCCCAAGGCACCGCGTCCTGCGCATTCCACACCCTTCCTTCAGACTATCACAGCGGTGCGGCATCCTCTGGCCAGAGCATTCCATGCTGGCTGGCTCCGCTCCCAGTCGGGCCCGCTGGCCGGCGAGGCAGCTGCTCACTGCCGTGCGACTCGGTTACCAAGACGCCAGCAGCCGCAGAAGCAGCGGGCGCCTAGCGCTGAAGGCAGCGGCAGCGCGCCCCCCTGGCGGCGGCGGCAGCACCGATGATGCTGACGATCGGCCAGCATGGCGCGAGTATGCGCGCCAAACGGAGCTGTATGGCAAGCCCAGCCCTGCAGCAATCCGCGCGATGCTGGACGAGTGGTACCTTATTCAGGCCAAGAAGGGCAAGGCGCCACGGCAAGCACCACATGCGCGGCGGCAGCCCCTGCGCGCCCTGCTCCCCCCACCAGCCGCCGCGTGGCCGCCACTGGCGGCAGACACGGCNGGACACGAGGCGGCGGCCGAGGCGGCGCAGGCGGCTGCAGCCAGCCAGCCGGCGCTGGCAGCGGCGCAGACAGGCGATGAATGGATGCGGGCGGCTGCGGCGTGGCGCCTGGCGTTTGATGCTCTGTGCGAGGCGCGCAAGGCGCAGCCAGGGCTGGCGGCGGTGGTGGAGGCTGAGGCCGCGGTTGCGGCGGCGCGGCGCTTCAAGCACCAGCGGCACAGCCTGCGGGGCTGACAGGCTGAGGCACCCGCAGGTCTGGTATTCCCCAATGCATCGCCGACCTTATTTGTACGTGCGTGACTGCGTGCCCTGCTTGTTTTGATTGTGTTTAAGGCTTAAGCATGTAGTGCACTGCACTAATGGGAGGAGGGGCGGCGGCGGGACAGAAGGGTGCGACAGGGGAGGCAGCGCATGCACCGGTTCACGCGGCCAGCGCTGCGGCCAATTGCTGCAGGGGGCCTGGAGCGTTTGCTGCCGGCAGGATTCAGAAATCAAGCAGTCTGTCAAATGAGCATATCCTGCATGCTCCCGCTCACCCTCAGTTGCCACCTTTGTGCCTTTGTCAGGCTCGACATCCTGCTCAAGTGTACATAGTGCAGCTCGCCACCGGCAGCTTGGCAGCTTTGGTTTCCCATGACCTCCCACCACCATGTGTCCCACCGATTGCCTCAAGTGCGCATGTTGTCACCGACCTGTGCCTCCGTAATTCACTGGATACAATTGCTGCCCTTGTTGCTTACTCCCACCGTTCCCCTGAACCCCGATCGAAGCTTCATGACATAGTACTAAGCATAGAAACTCTCGGAGGAGTGGGCGGTGGTCTTCTGCTGGCTGCTCCGTGCTGGCTCCGCGATACACCAACAATTCAAGGGGCTGCTGTTGCCGCCCTCAGAGCGGATGATCATGATGAGACGGGACTTGCTGTGGCACAACAGGGATGGTGGCAGTGCCCTGCAGCTGGACGGCCTAGCCTCCCTGCCGCGCAGCAGAGCATGTAGATGTCCCGCCAGGTCAACAGCCGGCCATGTGGCACCCCACCATGGTGCCCCACCATGGTGCCCCACCATGGGGCACACACCCTGCCGCTTTGATTCACGCCTCACAACGTGCTTGCAAACTTGTCAACAGCGCTATCAGCCGGCGGCGCCGGCAAAGAAGGGTGCAGAGTGCCGCGGCCCGTAGCAGCGGCACCCTCGGGGCCCAGACGGGCAGCACTGGCTTGTGGGCGAGCGGAACTTCCAGTTAAACAGGGCGAACCTCCTCCAAGCCCCCGCGACCCAAGTCGCCCCCCGCTGGCGTCGGCCGGCCTCGGCCGCCGTCCCGGCTGCCACGCATGGGGCTGCATGGCGGCCTGCTGCTGGTGGTCCTCCTCTCAGCAGTGGTCCCAAACACAGCTGATGGCAGCGGGTGCGTTTGGGCCGAGTTTGACGACGTTGGCTGTTACATGCGCTGGGTCTGAGGCACTGCACCGTAGCCTCATGGTCAACCCACTCGTGTCGCTGCCTTCACTGGCTTGCAGGCGCAGCCTTGCAACAGCAGCAGTTGTACCAGCTGTCGTAGGCGGCAGGGACGCCCAGCGGAACAGGTGGGCAGCCTGCTGATGGGCAGCCGTGGAGCAGCGCAGTTGCGGCCGGTCGGTATCACATAAAGTTCACTCTGCGTCTGCAGGTTCGCTTACTACGCTTCACTGCGGGAAGCCCTGTCCAACTACCACTACTGCGGCGCAACGTTGGTTGCACCCCGCTTCCTGCTCACTGCTGCTCAGTAAGCCGCGCCGCAAGCAAGGCATGTCAAGGCTGTGGAGATGCAAGTACAGCCTCGTCCACTGCATGGCCAGCAGCTGTTGCTGCCACACTGCGCCTGGCTAGCGCTGCTGAAGCCACTGTCATTTGGCAGCAATCCCCAAGTGCAGCTGCTGTTGCACCTGCTGCTTCTCAAGCTGGCGCTCCCATCATCTGTGCAGCTGCGTTACAGAGTACGCCACAACTCAGGCCATCCAGTGGTCGGCGCCTCACCGCGCCTTCCCACGGGCCAGGGTGGGGGCATATGAGGTGAGGCGCGCCTAAGAAATACACGTGTGCCATGGCCCGCACTCCTGGTCAGACAGGTCGATGTGCATCTGCTCAGCAGCTGGGTTGGGTGCTTGCACGGCTCTGGTGCCTCGCATTGTTGCAACCCGGCCCCTGACCAACCCCTGCCCCCATCTCCTCATGTGCACCTGCCACCCTCTCCAGACGTACCCAGTCCCTGGTGCGCAGCTGGCCCCTGCTGCAAACTGTATCATTCGTGCTGCTGCTGCTGCGCTGGACACTGGATCTGCAGCTTGCTTGCCACGTGTGTACTGTGTGGTGCCGGCAGGCGGTGGAAAGCCAGAAGCCCTCTTGCCACAAACGCCGCCTCTGCCTATGTTGCGCCATCTGCAGCTGTGCCGGGAGCCAACTCATTTGAGCAGCGCCAGGTCATTGCCGTCGCGGTGCACAGGTAAGCTGCAGCTCGGCCGCACCAAAAACAAGCCAGCAGCTGCCAGCAGAGCCTGTGGTGCTGGCGGCCACATGCTGCCAAGCTCTGACGACCCTATCTCTGGCATGTGCCTGCGCAGGTTGTTTGATTTCGCGTTGAACAATGACATCGCGCTGCTGCTGCTGGACCGCCCGGCGACCAGGGCCACCATTATGCTGCCGACGGCGGCCGCTCAGCTGCAGCAGCGGGCTCCTGTGGGCAGCAGACTGCTGTCCATCGGCTTTGGCTGTGAGTGGTTCACAACAGACTCCTTCAGAGCTTGTGGTGATGCATGGCCGGCTTCTGCCCACAGAGGCATGGATGCAGCCTGCCTGACTCAAGTCTTGGTTGTGCACCACCCACCCATGCTTGGTCCAGAGCGTGGCCACCCCTGCTGCCCTCGACACTCCGGCCCGTGACCGACAGCTCCCGCTGCCCTCCTGTTGCTCTCCTTGCTGCCTCAGTGTCGGAGTTCTCAGATGAGGTGGACTCCATGCCGGCGGAGGCGTACGAGCCGGTGCTGCAGCAGGTAAGCCAAGCCAGGCTCCCTGCACGCTTCATGCGCTGCACAGCATGTGTGGGTGAGCGGCACTGCAGTGCTCGCTGCTGCAGGCTTGTCAGCACACGCTCTGGCTGCCTTGTCAACCTGCCATCCTTCCATGCCACTGCCCTCCTCCAGCTATGGATGCTGCGGCAGCCACACACCGGGGGATCGTTTGTAAAGGCCGGCAACCCTCCCCGCTACCTGACTGATACCTGGAAGGGGGACAGCGGGGGCCCGCTGCTGCTGCCGAATGCCACCGACCCCTCACGAGACATGCAGGCAAGGGGCGCTGGTACCGGCAGCAGCAAGGTGCATGGCACGCGGCTAGGCAGCCCAGCAGCCACGGGCCACGCACAGCCATGCACAGGGCCAGACGCTGCAACAGCTTGCACACTTTCAACCTTCTTCCTGCCTGCAGTTTGGCATTGTGTCCAACGGCTGGTACGGCCAGCCAGCCTACTACACCGATGTGTCTCGCTTTGTGGCGTGGATCACACGCGGCCAGCAGGTTAGTTGGTGTGGTGCATGCTGGACAGCAAGGACAAAGGATGGAAGCAGCGACCAAGGTCGTCACGTGTGTGGAAATGTGCCATGGGGTGCCCGTTCTCTGCTGGGCAGCCCCTGCATGTCCACTGGTGATTGTCCCTCGCGCCTGCCTCCCGCCCCTGCCTCAGCTGCTGCTCAACCCAACCGGGCAGGATGCAGCAAGCTACCACATCACACGGCTCCCAGCATGTGCCAGCACCACAAACCGATATTGTGAGCTGCACACCACTGCTGCCGCAAGCATGCACAGCTTGTCATGGTCTGCTTGGATGGTACGCGTGGTGACTGAGAGCTGCAGAAGCTGGGGATTTTTTGTGACATCTTCTCCCCGAAATGCTGTGCTGCAGGTGCATACTGTAGTGCCCAGGGGGAGCGGTTGACCTGTGTGGACAGGACGCCCTGCCACATCACCTTCCAGGCAAGCAAGAGTCTGGCGAGCGGCCGCCCCTTGATCTGCCTTGCACACGCTCTTTGTGCACTTGACACACGCCTCAACAGCTCTGCAAAGCAGGC
Organism: Chlorella sp. Dachan; assembly: GCA_006782975.1. NCBI lineage: Eukaryota > Viridiplantae > Chlorophyta > Trebouxiophyceae > Chlorellales > Chlorellaceae > Chlorella > Chlorella sp. Dachan. Next base: position 2,945,204 of record RRZL01000080.1, on the reverse strand, counting down.
ACCCGCTTGCTGGCCCAACACGTGCCCGCGCCCGTCTCGCTGCTGTGCAGGGCCAGACGCAGCTGCTGCTCCTGTGCAGCGATCCAGAGTTTGAGGCCGGCCCGATGGCGTCCTCAGGCTGCTTCAGGGCCATGCAACACGTGGATCGCTCCGGATATGGGCAGGTGCGCTGACATGCTTGTGCCCACATGCTGCCAAGTGGCGGGTGGTGCCTGCAGCATGCAGCTTGTGGGTCACAGCCCGCTCTCACCCGCCCACCTCTTTGCAGGGACCGGGCATTCTGGGCAACAAGACCTTTGCGCTGCAGGCAGCGCTGGGTGCCCGGCTGCCGAACGACACCTTCCCTGCCTGCCCTGCCCCGGCGCCCTACGTGTTGAAAGCCTGCCCGGGCGCACCCTCCTCACTTGCCTGCGTGCCGGGGTCCCGCCCACTTACGGGCCTAGAGAGCGGCTGCTGCGCGTGCCGCAGAACACAACCCACGGTGCCGGTGAGACGTCCAGCGGTGCACTGCCCTGTGGGCTGGTGGTATGGATTGGGCAGGGTGGCAGGGTGGGCCCTGCACAGCGCAGTCTTGCCTCCATACCTGCATATTTGGGCTGACAAACAGCCGGCCTGCCTCCCGCCTTCCTCACCGTGTCCGCAGTACACGCTGGTCTACCCGGCCACCCCGGTTGCAAATACGTACTACGAAACAGTGCCCGACTGTAGAAAGGCTGTACGCGCGCTGCTGGGCGGCACCATTGTGCACTACACGGGCGCCCTTGTTAGGGGCAACCCCTGGCTGGGCTGCGCCCAGAAGAAATACGCCAAGGTGGTCCTGGAGGTGAGGCCCTCTTCCTGTACTTCTCGGGGTCGCTTGTGGCAGTCATGCGCTGCAGCATTCCAGGGTACCAGCTAGAGGCAGCTGCAGGCAAGGCCGGGCCGAAAGTTGGACGAGCGGGCGGCTTGGACTGTAAAACCCGCTGCAGCGGTGTGCATGTGCCCGCTGGCGCATGTGCCCGCTGGCACAACCTGCGCTCTTTAAGCATCTCCAATCGCTTGGTGGCTCGTCCAACTCCTCCAACTCCATACACTCCACCTCACGCAGATGCTGTCCGCCAGTGGCACAGGCGTGAGCCACGCAGCATTTTATGTTCAGGCCGACAAGCTTGTGCACTGCGGCGCCAAGACGTGCATTGAGCTGGGCGGCAACTGCCAGGACGCGCCCACCAGCTGCTGCACCCTGGCTAGCGATGGCGGCGCGCCCACGGCACGCTGCGTCTACCCGCCAGATGTGGTGCCCTCCAGCGCCTGTGCAGCGCAATAGCACCATATATGGAGGCCCTTCGACTGCAGTGTGACTTCACCAGCTAGCCCCTGGGCGCAAGCCAGTGGCCATGTCATTCAGTGGTTCATTTCATCTGCAAGCGGTTTACTTGTCGTTAGGTTTTAGCCCAATTACAATCATGATGTATTATCTGCACTGAACACCGCTCGAACAACATGTCACGAATGCTCGCTCGCGTCCGCGTCGCGGCCCATCAACCAATGCAACAACCTCCCGGAGCCAGGGGCGTGACGGGCAGGCATGACAAGGTCCAGTAGCACCAGCTTAAATGGTGATCCATGCCAGAGGCTGCAGAGAGCCCATGAAAGCGGAACGTGGCACAGCGGCAGTGTGCGCCACCATGCCGTCCGCCCCGCTGGCGGTGGCTGGGACCAAGTCGACGCTGCTGCTCCGGGATCGCCTTGCCTTCCCCATCGATCGTCTGCTAAGGGAAGGCCTTCCCTGCTCATTGACTGTAGCTGAAGGCCATCGGAGGGCTCGCGGCTTGCTCTGGGGGCGACTGAGGGGTGTCAGCAGCAGGATGGCTGACAGCGCTCCCATGGAGGTGCGCCGGGGCGGCGGGAGACCGCTCGAGAGGCGCCAGCGCTGCCCAGGGCGCGCCGCGCGTGGTGGCCCATTCAGAGCAACAGGGCAGCAGATCAGCAGCTCGCCTGGTGCTGCGCACGCGCCAGCGAGCTCTGCCGCGGCGAGCGGCGCGCCGCTGCCGCCCTCGCGCCCCTACTGTGCCGCCCTGCAAGCCCTGACGCAGGTGGAGCAGGCACAGCCTGTGGAGGAGAAGAAGGGCAAGGCCAAGACCAGCGGCAAGCGCTTTGAGATCAAGAAGTGGAATGCGGTGGCCATGTGAGTGTGCCGCCGCCGCACTGCCGCCGCAGCCCGCCATCCGCTGTTATTGCCGCTTAGGCAGGCGGCAGTGTGCGCTTGCAGGGCTGCTGTCTTGTGTTTATACTGCCAACTACATGCGCCATGCTTTCCATCATGCGTGCTGTGTGTTGCTCATTCTCAGCCGGCGCCGCTGCTCATGCCGCACGCACCCTGCTGTTAATGCAGGTGGTCCTGGGCCATCTGCACCGACACATGTGCCATCTGCCGCAACAACCTGTACGAGCCCAGCATAGAGTACCAGGCCAACCCAACCGGTGAGCTGCAGCAAGCGGGGCAGGGAGTGAGGCTGTGCAGGGCACGAGGCAGGCCATGGGCGGCAGAGGGAGGGCTATGCAGGGGTCATCACCTGTGGACGTCAGGCGGGGCACGCAGAGCATGGACACCAGTTTTCAAACCACGAGCGCATTTGATGTCTAGACGAACATGTCATCTCACAATCACACGGTGCCTGGCCACTGCTGCTCGCTGCTGCTGACTGCGTAGCGCATCGCCTTCGGCTCGTCGGTGCGACACGGTGCATGGCTCACGCGGTGGCGGGCTGCTCTCCTCCGCCCTGCAGGTGATGCCGACCACCCGGGCCTGTCCATTGCCTGGGGAACCTGCGGCCACGTGTTCCACCTGGTGAGCGGCTGCCTGCTGGTGGGACTGCTGCGCTCGTGGGGGCATTTGCGCGAGCAAAGGAGAGCGGTGGGAATGCGACGGGAATGGATGGGAACGGGTGGGAACGAGTGGGAACGGTGGGGAATGTGGATCGCACCCAGGGCTCAAACCCTCCCCGTTGTTGCCGCTGGCCTCCTTGTGCAGGACTGCATCCAGCGATGGCTGAAGACGCGCTCAGCCTGCCCGCTGTGCAACCGGGAGTGGGTGAGTGCTGGCGCTGCATCCGGCATGCAAAGGGAGCAGCAACACTGGCCAGTGCCAGCTCAAGATGCAGGCCTGTCAATTGCCTGCGAGCACCCTGCTGCTGGAAACATGTGCCGCACGCCTGGCATCAAGAGCATACCCATACCCACTACTACTCATGTTCAAGCGCCCTTTGCTTCCCGCCTTCACAGGAGTTCTCCAAGATCGAGCGCATCGTGGGCGGCTCAGCCAACGCGGAGTGAGCCGACGAACAAATGGGCGGGCGGCATGGCTGGCCCACTGCGGCGGGCATGCAGCGCTGCGGCGAGATACGATGGATTCTGCAATTTTCACGCAACCCTTCCCCTTCAGTACCGAATGCACATGTAACATAGCTAGCTGAGGCAGGAAATTGATTGAGGGCGGTGCTGGAGTGCACATCGTGACGCGTCGTGGGCGGCGCCACTCCACTGCATTGCTGCTGAGCCTGCAAAGACCAGCACCGCGCCCAGACCCCTGATCACACACGCGCCCGGCCTGCCTTGGGGCTGCAGAGGCGACAGGATGGCGGACCTGGACGTGGCTCGCTTGCAGGCGGAGCTGCGGGAATTGGAAGGCCAGAGGAGAGAGGTGTGCATGTTCGGCCGCGCGATCGGCCGGGCACGGCTGCAGAGACGGCGAGAGCTGCCGCATCGCCCAGCGCCTCGCCCACTGGCCGCCAGACCTGCAAAAATCGATGCAGCGTAGTGCGATCCAGCTGCATGCGGGGCGGCCGGTGCAGTCCGTGCCAGGCAGGGAGGTGCCGCCGCCGCCACTGCCGCCGTCGTGTGTCGCTGGGCGTTGGCACTTTAGCCCATGACTTCTCCGCCCTCACCTTGCTGCGCGTCACGTGCAGGTGAACGAGCGGCTGCGGCAGACAGCGCCAGTCCGCGGGCCACCACCCCGTGGCCCACCTGGGCCGCCTGGGCCATGGGACCGGCCGCGCCGCCCTCACGTGAGCATAATCGGTTTGCTGCTGTGCGGCTCCACATTCTGAGCACCTCAAAATCTGTGGAGCATGGTGATATATCCTGACCTGCCCGCCCTGCCCCTGGGTTCTGCTGCAGGACGCGCCGCCGCCGTACCGCGGGCCACCAGGGCTGGACCCCCGCGGGCAGCACGACTATCGCGACGAGGGGCCGCCGCCTGCCCGCCGGCCGGGCCTGTCGTCTGTGGTGGCGCCAGTGGAGGGCTCGGAGGGTGGCGACCGCAGCAGCGAGCGGTACAGCTATGGCGACGAGCGCAGCGAGGGCGGGCGGTCAGAGGGCAGCCGCAAGCGGCCGGCGCCGGGCGGCGCGCTGCTGGAGGAGAACGTGGATGTGAAGCGGCGCAACAAGCGCCTGTTTGGCGCCATCCTGGGCACGCTGCAGCGCTTCAGGTGGGTGGGCAGGAGGCTTGCAAGTAGGGCAGTGGCTGGCGTCTCATTACTGCATCTTGCATGTACCTCGGTGCCGTTGCGTTGTGCCAGGCGGGGTTTATCGCCGCCACCCCTGACGTGTTGCAGATTCGAATCAGCACGCTGCCCTGTGTGCCTACACGGCCACCTTTGTGGCGATGCTCCAGCAGGGTTCAAGCTCCAGCGGTTTTCCGTGCTGCTCTCACCTGCCCTCCCTCACTCCTCCGCACCTGCCCAACGCGCAGCAAGGAGGAGCAGGCGCTGCGGTCCACCGAGGCGGCGCAGCGGCGCGCCGAGCTGGAGCGGCGGGCAGCCGAGAAGAAGGAGGAAGAGGCGCGCCAGCTGCGGCAGGCGGCACGCGACGAGGCGCGGCAGATGCGGTGCGTGCTGCCGGCTGCTGCAAGCTAGTGGTGCCTTGCTTGCTTGGCTTCCTGGTTGTCCGAAGGCTGGTGCAGCCCAGCAGGCAGTGCAGGTGAAGTTGAGCAGTGGTTGCTGTCGACGGCTGGTCAGATGTGGGTGTGCTGCTCTAGCACTGCGGCAACCTGCTTTCTTGCTGGCTGCACGGCCGACCCTTCCCCACACTGTTCTGCCCCTCACCCCCCGCAGGGAGGGCGAGGTGACGCGCAAGCGCCAGATCAGCGCCGCGGCGGCCTGCAAGCGCCTGGAAATCCTGTACGCCACGCGCCTGGCCCGTGCCGACAAGCTCTGCTCCCGCTTCCTACTGACCAAGACGCCCGCGCCGGTGTACTGGTGCCCTGCCAAGCCCAGCAAGGAGACGGAGGCGCTTGCGGAGGCGCAGCGGGAGGAGCATGTGGCCTGGAAGGCTGCACAGCTGGAGCAGCTGGAGCGGGAGAAGGAGCAGCTCACGGCGCAGCTGACGGCGCCGCGGCGGCGGCCGGGCGAGGGCGCCCCTGCCGGCGAAGCCAGCGGCGAACAGCCGATGGAAGGAGAGGAGGATGAGGAGGGGGGAGAGGAGGAGGCGATGGAAGCGGAGGCGGCAGACGGCGGTGGGGCGGAGGAGCAGCAGCAGCAGGATGAGGGGGAGGGCGGAGCGCTAGAGGAGCAGCTGCAGCCGCCGGTGCTGGAGGGCGAGGAGGAGGCGGGCGGCAGCATGGCGGTCGCAGCGGATGACTGATAGAAACGCTGCAGCTTGCCTCCTTCCATGTTGCCATGAGTGCGTTTGACCGCTTGAGCCTTTGCGCACTGCCTCCCAGTGCTACATGCAAAGCCTGAGATCAAGGGTCGTAGGGTGCTTGGCGTGCTGGCCCTGTTTTGCTCACCCGGATGGGGCCTGCTGCCATTCCTTGCTTGCTTCACATGTCACAGGAGCAACACCGCAGATTGGCCGGTGCATGCACAATGCTCATATCCTCCCAACAATATTCAGCCAGCTGTACAGCTGTGTGTTGTAAGCGCCATCTTGGGCTGTGTTGGCCCCCTACACGTCTGCAAAGATGCAGATCTGTGCGTCCAGGTCCAGCAGCGCGGCCTCCAGCCGGGACGTCACCGCCTTGAGCTTGACAATCTCGTCGGTGCGCCGCTGCACCTGAGCCTCTGCACACCCAGCAGTTTGGAGGGTCAGGTGAGGAGCGGGTGAGATCGACGGAGGTTGGGTTACTGCCTCGACACATGGCAGAGACAAGAAGAGGTAGCGACGTTGCGGGGGGCTGCGGCTGGCCACAGTAGGCACGCCCGGCACAGGGGGACTGGTTCAGGCAAAGGATGCAGAGGCCATGGGAGTTGCTGAGCCAAGTGGCATGCCTGCCCTGGCGCGTATTACTGGCACGCACCGCTGATGCCGGGCAACTCGAGCATCTCAAGCAGCTCCTTGTTGCGGTCCAGCTCGTGCATCAGCCTGTGAAGTGAGCCGCCAGGCACAAGCACACCGCGAACAAATGAGATGAAGCAGGCATGCCTGCCGAGCGCCACAAGGCACCACTGCGTGATGCACGCTGTCTGCTTTCCGCGCCACACACGGCCCAGCCACCCACCGCGCGTGCAGGTTGCCGGCCGCCCGATACAGGTCTGACGACATGCGCGCCAGGGCGGGCTCCAGCTTGGCGCGCCAGGTGTAAAAAGTGCGGGAGGGGGCGTGGTCTGCCGTGCGCGGCACGTCCTGCAGCGTCACGTACCTGCGCGCCGGTACGAGGGGTGGGGAGGGGAGGACAGGGCAATGAGGCAGGCTCAGCATGCTTCCAAAATTTTGGAACACGTCATGCCGACAAAGGGAGGGCTGCAGCATGGCAGGCATGGCCACCCACCCCGCCCAGAGCGCAGCGCAGCCCAGCGCAGCTCAGCGCAGCGAGGTGCTCACCCCGCTTTGAGCATGGCGTACAGCTTCTCCCGCGTCTCCTCCTTTGTGAGCATGGCCATGTCAGACACCTGGCATGTGGGGCGAGGCAGCAGGGTGGGAGTCGCGATGAGGTTGGGCCATCAGGCATACCGAACCAGCACAGGCAGCCACAGAGCCAGCCCCGCCACACCTGCTTCTGCTCCAGCTGGCCCGTTGTCAACAGGAGGCGCCAGATGCGCATGCCGCGCTCCCCAAACTTGTTCCTGCAACACACCAGGAGGGCAGCCACGCAAGCGCAATGAACACTCCAGTGTGGGCTGCATGGTGGGCTGACACATCGCTGGTGCCGCCCTCAGCAGCAACAAGCCGAGCCTGCGCTGAGCGGGCTCACTTTACAACCGACTGCAGCTCCAGGAGGCGCGCCACGTTGAGGACCTGCAGGACCAGGGGTCATGCCAAGAAGCCACATCATTTGGTGCACGGCTACCTTGGCTCCCCTGATGCTGGGATGTGGCTTGCATGCCCCTGTTGCACATGGGGCAGGGAGCCTCCAATAGTGCAGCACAGTCGCATGCCCTGCCTGGGGGATGTTCATCACAAACTGTTCGCCGCCTGGGCCGTGGCCGTGTGGCTCCATGAACCCAAAGGGGTCGTCACACAGCTCTCTGGGAGCGGGACAGGGGGCAAGGGCACGTGTGGCGAGAGTGTGGGCATGCCGGCAGTGCACATTGCGGTTGAGTCGGGCTGGGCAAAGGCATGTCAGGCTGCCGTCAACAACAGCCTGTCAGGCTGTCGTCATCAACAAGCCAAGCTGTGCCTCACGTGAGCAGATCCGAGAGACTCTCGGGCACAAAGTCGTTGCCGTACTGGCGGCGCAGCGCCGACGAAATCTCGTTCACTGCCAGCACCACAGTCTCCCCAGTCTGGGCCTGCAGGCAGGCAGTGGCGGCAAGCATGTTGAACCAATTGGAGCAAGGGAAGTCTCTGCTGTGCGGCATCAGCTGGCAGGCAAAAAGGCGGGCAAGACACCAGTTGCAGCACACTGCAGCCCTGCGCTCCCGCGCACCAACCAGTCTATCCCCACCCCCTCCCGGGCCTCACCGACGCCTCAAAGCGCGCATTGGCCAGCAGCAGGCCCAGCACCGCATTCCCAGCGTCTGCGCCGTGCTTGGCCTTTACCGTCTTCACAATCACGTCGTTGCGGAACCTGTAGGGCGGGTGGCGGGTGGGGTAGCGGTGCCGTGTTCTGGCCGAATTGTGCAAGTGTAGCATCCCTCCGACCAACCCATCCTCCATCAGCAAGTGTAGCAGCCCTCCGCCCGACCCACCATCCCAGCCCTCCAACAGCTGCCAGCCGGCCCACCTGCGGTTGAACTCGTCATAGTTGACCCGCCACAGCACATGGTCCGGCTCCTTATCCCCGTCCTTGCCATCCGCCCCTGCCGCGTCGCCCGCTGCTGCTGCTGCCGCCGCGTCTCCGCCGCCCTTCTTGCGCCCCTTCTTCTTGGCTGGCTCTGTGAAGGGAGGGGCAGCAGGGAGGAGCACGGCGTGGATGGCATTGCTAAGCAGCCGAGCAGCTGCAGTGGTGTGTGCACGTCCAGGCACGCACAAGTCCATGCTGCATGCCTCCCCCTAGCGCAACCTTGGCCCTCCACCTGCAGCAAAAACGCGAGTAAGCACGCCAGCTCACCCTCAGCTGCCGCATCCTTGCCGCGCTTGCGCTTGTCGCCCGCCTTGCCGCTGGCCCCATACTCCTCCCCCGCCTTGCCGGGCTGCCCTCCAAGCAGCTCGGGGGGCAGCTGGAAGCGCTCTGGAAACAGAGTTGGGAAGGAGGGCTGGCAAGTTGCGGGGCTGTAATGGTGGGGAGGTGCAGGCATGCCACTGTGCGAACAAGCCAGCAGTGCCACAGCTGGCTGCACCCTGCCAAGAGGCGCCGGGGCTTACCCTCCTGGTACGCCTGGCGCAGCAGCGCCTCCCCCTGCTCTCGATGCAGCGCCGCCTCCTCCTCGCTGCCGGGCTTGGGGGTGGCCACCTTCTTGCGCGCGTTGGGGTGCACCTGCTCGGCACATGCTTTGGGGTGGGACACAGCGACTTGGGGGGGCTGCTGGTGCATGCAGTTGACGCTGGCCAGGCATCATCAATGGCAACTTGGGGCGGCCTTGGCTCTCCAATGCAGCACAGCCAAGCATGGTAGGCCTGCGCCCACCCACCTGGTTGGCGGGCGGCGGCAGCGTGCACGGGGGCACCCGCTCAATGAAGCGCTCAATGACCTGCATGGGGATCCGAATGCACGCAGTGTGGATGCTGCTGTGTTGAAGCCATGCTGTCTGTACCACATCTGTGTGCCCAGGCAAGGCGTTTGTGGTTGCCAGCCACGAGCTGCAAGCACACTCCACGGGCAGGGCATGAAGCGAGGCAGTCACCAGAAGCCGCGCATGAGGTGAGGCATGCAGCACATGGACCCACCAGCGAGCGGAACTGGTTGAGCAGCACGTCAGGGGTGGGGGGCGGGCTACCATCCTCGCCCTCCTCGCCCTCCTCGCCCTCCTCTGCTTTCTCGATCTTCTGCTGCTGGTGCTCGGTCACAGCATCAAGCACCTGGTCCCACCTGCAGCAGCAGCGGAGCAGTGCAGCAGCGGTGACGGAGTAGAAGAAATCCCGACATGCCCAGAGCTTCATGCCACAAGTGCTGATCGACTGCGCCGCACCTGAGCCGCCCGTGCGCCAGCAGCGTGCGGACGAGCTGCTGCGAGTGTGGCCCGTGCTCGTCAGCTATGTGAGTGAGGAAGCGCGGCATCCTGCGCATGTTAGATGGAGAGCAGGAAGGTGAACTGTGGCAGCACCGGCTGACTGGCGATGCAACGCCCGACTGCGTGCAGCTGCAGCAGGCTGCGGTGCAGGGCGCGACCACGGCCCTGAGCTCGCCACAGCAATCGGGCCTAGCAAGAAAGGCGGGCGCTGCCCACCGCAGGCTCTGCAGGATGCGGGGAAGCGCCGCTTCGTAGAGCGAGTAAGAGGGGCCGGGGCCGCGCAGCGTGGGCGGCTCCTGCGGCAAGTGGCGGGCGGGTGGCAGGGACGACGTTGCGAGTGGGTGGGTCGGTTGCCAGCATGGTTTAACGGCCAGTGAGCCTGGGAGCGCCGGCTTCAAGACTGCCGCAGAGCATGTGCCATGCGCCACCATTTGTCACAGCCCAGTGCTGCAGCCCAGAGCAGCAACAGCCCCACCCCACCTGCTTCAGGTAGACATTCACGTAGTTGTGCTGGATGAGCACCAGCAGCCCCGCACGCAGTTGTGGCTGCGGCAGCTTGGAGATGCGCACCAGGTCGCCATACTGCGCGGAAGACGGGCAGCAACAGATAGTGTTAATGGCAACAGTGCTATTAACTCCACAATGCTCTGCCCGCTGCTCAGGCGAGCCAACAGCGCGCGCAGGCACGCAGGCAGCATGCTACTGCAGCCTGCGTCCCTCTCCAGCCCGACACTCCCAGCGCACCTGCTGCATGCCGTGGTCCAGCAGGCACTTGAGCACAGCCCGGCAGAGGGGCCCCAGCGCCTCCTCAACCAGCTTCAGAGCCAGGCGCGCAGCATACGGGCCGCGGTTGGCGGGCAGCGGCGGCGGCGCCACCGCCGGCTGCGCCATGCCGCACCTCTACTACAGGCAGGCGGTTGGGGAACAAGGGTGTTGATCTGTGCAGGGAGGCAAGGTGCAAAGCTCCGCAGCCGGCACGCCGGTGGGGTGGGCAGCGGCGGGCAGTGGCGGCGGCGGCGGTCGCCCTGGCAGCGGCGGAGCACCAGCTCACGCGCCTGGTTTGCGATGCAGACTCCGGTGCGCTCGACCCACAGTCACGCCGCGGCCTCTCAGAGCCTGCACGGCAAATGCGCTCTTGCACTCGGCGCGACTAAGCTCTCTGGGATGAATCCAAGCACGGCTGGATCTTATATATGGACGTAGTGAAGTGGTGCAACCTCGATGGGCTGGAGCTGCGCGCCAATGAACAGCGCCCGCCACGCCGCCACGTGCTCGCCGCCGATGGCACCTTCCCGCGGGGCTCTTCCATCTGCTTTGCTATGCGGTTGATTGTAAGCTGGTGTAATGCCTCATGAGGTTAAGTCTGCAAAGGCGATCTGCCAGGGGCTGGAGCGACGCGTACAGGCCCCACGTGCAGCCTCCACCCGCTGCACTTTGCTCAGCATCAAACCGTCATGCGCATGCATGCGCGCTGCCACCGCCCAGATCCTGTTAACTCGGTACAGATGAGAAGCTGTGCGTATGGGGCTGTTCTTGTCAGAACGTCGCCCTGCCGGGCCCTGGCCTCTGGCCAGCCGGCGCCCCACTGGCTGGCACGACGGCACCACGCAACGGCTGTGTGTTGGCTCCCTGCCTCCTCAAAGTGCTGGGTTGGGGCGATCGCAACTCGTACAGGCAGCCCGCGCTGCACCGCAGCTGTCATCGCCTGCCTGCCACGGCCGCCGGCGGCGGCCGCCGCCACCGCCCCGACGCTGTGCCCTGCTGTGGGCAGTGCGCCAGTTTGGAGCGTCGGCGGCTACCGCTGGCAAATTCCCACGCGTCGGGGCTGCACCTGATCGCGCTTCTGAATCCTTCCGAGGCCCCCAGCGACGCAAGCCCCAGCGGCACGGCAGCGGAGGCTCCCAGCGCCCAGGGAGGGCCTCAGCAACCATGCAGGCGGCTCAGCCGCCCCAGGCTGGGCCGCAGCAGCCTGTGGACCCCGACGAGAAGGCAAGCGGGGTGGACACTGGTGGCCGAGCGTTGCGGCGGCCCGCGGGGGCGGCCAATCGCCAGTGCAGGCCCTGGCCATGCCTCAGCAGGCTGCCGCCCCGCCATCACACTCCCCGCAGGCGCGCAAGTGGCACCAGCTGAACCACAAGCGCTATGCGGACAAGCGGCGCTTCGGCTATGTGCAGGCGGAGAAGGAACAGATGCCGCCGGGTGAGCGGCGCGGTGGCCAGCCCTCTGCCTCTGCCGAGGCGGGGGCGACGGTGGCGGTGGCGGCCGCCGTCGCCTGCCTTTTTGGGCAGCGCACAGCTTGATCAGGCTGTTTCTGCGCTTCCCTTGCTGCAGAGCACGTGCGCCTCATCATCCGTGACCACGGCGACATGTCCTCCCGCAAGTACAGGTGCGGACACAGCGGCTGTTTGGGTGCCTTGCCGGGCGTGTTCGCAGTGCCGCAGCGCTCGGGCGTTGGCCTGCCGGGCTATGTGTGCAAAGCCGTGCTGCAGAGAAGCTGGCGTGCACGATCAGAACAAGGTGTCAAGGTGTCTGGCTGCCGGACCTCGACTCAATGCTGCACATGTTGCTGCTGCTGTACCTTCAGGCATGACAAGCGCGTCTACCTGGGAGCGCTCAAGTTTGTGCCCCACGCGATCTACAAGCTGCTGGAGAACATGCCGATGCCCTGGGAGCAGGTGTGCAGCCGGCGTGAAGGGCACAGCAGCTGGATGGACCGGGCTGCCGCGCGTCTGCTGCTGCAGTGCTGCTCCTGCATGCAGGCGCATTTCCAGGCGCTGCCGCGGAATCCGCGGGCTCGATGTATGTGGGACAGCTTGCTGCTATCCCTCTGCCCTGCTGTGGCTTGACTTGCTGCCACCCGCGGCCTTGTCTGCCTGCCCGCCGCCCGCAGGTGCGTCACGTGCAGACGCTGTACCACGTGACGGGCGCCATCAGCTTTGTGGACGAAATCCCGCTGGTCATCGAGCCCGTGTACCTGGCGCAGGCACGCTCGGTTGTGGAGGGCGGACCCGTGCAGTTTGGAGCGTTGCAGTGCTGCTAGCATGCCGCTGGGCTGCTGGCAGCTGGCCCCGCGCTGTGTGCGTGCCCGTGGCCGATGCTGCTGTCGTGGCTGGTGCAATGGTCTGCACGCCTCCCTTTCCTGTCCAGCGTGCGCCGCCCCACTCACTCCGGGCCTGCTGCTAAGCTGTTGCACCATCTGCCACCCGCCCTGCCTGCGCCGTGCAGTGGGGCAGCATGTGGATCATGATGCGCCGTGAGAAGCGTGACCGCCGCCACTTCAAGCGCATGCGCTTCCCGCCCTTTGATGATGAGGAGCCGCCGCTGGACTTTGCGGACAACATCCTGGTCAGTGGGGGCTGCTGCCTATTGTATATTGATTGAGGTTGCTGTTGCTGTTGTTCGTTGAGCAGTGTTCGGCCTGTTCCTTTTTGTCGTTGCTGCGTGTGACTGCGCGGCAGCATGCAGGCTGCAGGCGCCTGTTGGCAGGCAAGGACGGCCTCACATGGCGAGGCATCGCAGCAGGCAGCCACTGAGCTGTAGGGGCAGTGCTGCAGATGTGGCGCGCGGCAGCAGGGCTAGCAGCAGTGACAGCTGCAGTATTGCTGCGAGAGCAGCGGCGGCGGAGGCTGGGCCAGCAGCGTCGGAGCCGTAAAACCGTTGCTAGTGGCGCGCACCTGCCCATGTGGCTGGTGCATGGCAGTGCTGGCCGTGTAGGTCACATGCTTGCTCCGAGTGTTGGCTGAACTGCTGCTCCCGTTCGCTGTGTGTTGCAGGATGTGGACCCGCTGGAGGCGATTGAGCTGGAGCTGGATGAGGATGAGGATGCGCCGGTGTACAAGGCACGTGCAGCTGGGGCGGCAGGGTGCAGCGCACAGCAAGCAGGTGCAGGGTGCAGCGCACGGCGAGCAGCACAGCCGCTGCAGCGTGGCAGTTATGGCAGGACAGTTGTGTCAGACAAATGAGGCTTGTTGGCGTCAGGAATGTGGCATGGCGGCGTGCCTGGAGGCTGTGAAGGTACCCAGTTACCCACCTGCATCTGAGTGAGCCGTTCCCTGCCCTGCCCGCCCCACCCCCGGACGTGCCCCCCCGCAGTGGTTCTACGAGAACAAGCCGCTGCAGTACACCAAGATGGTCAACGGCCCCTCTTACAAGCGCTGGAAGCTGCCGCTGCCCGTCATGTCCACGCTGTACCGCCTGGCGGGGCAGGTGCGCAGGGTTCGGCTTTGGCACTGTCCAGTGCCGGCTCTGGCTGCTCGTGCCAGTGGTGGGTGGTGCTGCTGCCTGTGGCTGCAGTGCGCCTCCACACCCGCCTTCATGTGTGAAGCGCTTGGCACACCCTGTCCTCTCCTCTCCTCCACCCACCCGCCCCCGCCCTGCTCCTCTCCTTCCCCCTACCCTGCTTCCCTCCTTCCCGCGCCCCGCAGCTGCTGTCTGACCTGGTGGACCGCAACTACTTCTACCTCTTCGACGTCAACTCGTTCATCACCGCCAAGTCGCTCAACATGTGCATCCCCGGCGGCCCCAAGTACGAGCCGCTGTTCCGCGACATGGACACGCGCGACGAGGTGCGGGGCAGGGAGTGGAGTGGGCGGCGCGGGTTGGGATGACCCGTGGCTGCTGGTTCACATGCTTCAACGCTGCAGCTTGCCATCCCGTGGAAGGGTGTGTGTTGTGTGGCAAGGTGTGCGTGGTGGGTGGCCTGACCCTGCATCAATGCTGGCCTCAGCACGGATTGCTGCTCCCCCCATGCGTGCAGGACTGGAACGAGTTCAACGACATCAACAAGCTCATCATCCGCACACCCATCCGCACCGAGTACAAGGTGGGGCTGCTGCATATTGTGCTGCTGCCAAGCCGCTCCGCGTTGCCCATCCCAGCTGCTCCTTGCCGTCCCACCACAGCTGCAAGCTAACATTCGCAACGCCATGCCACCGCCCTCCCGCCAGGTGGCCTTCCCCTACCTGTACAACAACCGGCCGCGGAAAGTGCGGCTGGGCGTGTACCACCACCCGCAGGTCATGTACATCAAGGTGAGCAGAGGCTGGGCTTGGAGAAGGGGCTGAGCCAAGCATCAGGGCTTGAACACCAGTGGCGGTCACCGGGCCTCGGCCGCTCATGCTGCCCCACAGCGTGGCTGGCCACAGTCTGCTTGCTGCCTCCCCACCCTCTTGCACCCTGCGCTGCGCGCACCCCTCCACCCTGCATCTGAGCCATATCCGGCCGCCCGCTAACCGCACCCAATCACCCCACTCCATCTCCATTCCAGGCTGAGGACCCCGACCTGCCCGCCTTCTACTACGACCCCCTCATCCACCCCATTGCGGCCTACCGCAGCGACCGGTGCGCGCGAGTGCAGCTGCTCTGAGCATCTGGGTCTGCCTGGCGGTGCCCCGACGGGTTGCATCTCAAGACTGAGTGCAACAGCTGCGCCCGCGGTGCAGTCCCGCACCCTGCACCGTTCACAGCCAGACCCTCACCACATCCCACCCTACGGTTCTGCCTGCTCCTGTTGCTGTTCACCTGCTCCAGGCGTGGCAAGGCGGCTGAGGAGGAGGAGGAGGAGGAGGACGAGTGGGTGCTGCCCGAGGGGGTGGAGCCTTTCCTCTCCGCAGCCCCACTGTACACAGGTGCGCTGGCTGTGGCCCTGCTCTGCCTGCTGCCGCTGGGGATCTGGCGGTCGCAGGGCGGGCGGGGTGACGGCTGTCTGGAGCGAGTGCCGCACATCATGCGCATGCACCCGTGTGCAGCAGGGCAAGCTGTTTGGTTGGGCTGAGGTACTGAAGCTACTCCTCGCCCTCCCCGCTGCCCTGTGAGCAGACACGACAGCGGCGGGCATCTCGCTGCTGTGGGCGCCCCGCCCCTTCAACCTGCGTAGCGGCCGCATGCGCCGCGCCTGCGATGTGCCGCTCGTCAACCAGTGAGTGCCCAGGCTGACATTGCGGCAAGGTGGTGCAGCATGAACTACAACATTTTGCCTGCGGCTCCGCAGCGCCTGCCGGAAACAAGCAACCACCGCCCTGCCTCGCCCCACATTTCCCACCCCGCCCTGCTCCCCCGCCTCCCGCAGGTGGTTCATGGAGCACTGCCCCACCTCCTACCCGGTCAAGGTGCGGGTGTCGTACCAGAAGCTGCTGAAGAACTACGTGCTCAACCAGCTGCACCACAGGTGTGTAGGAGCGGGCTGTCCGCTGGGTTGCGGGTACGCCTCCCAAAGGCGTGGTGTGCGTCCAAACGGTGCGCTGCTGGTAACTCTGCGTGCACCTCCAGCCCGCAGCACCTGTGCACTGCAACACTTGCTCAGGTGCAGCGGCCTTTCCCCCTCCTCGCTCGCCCCCTCCCTGCAGGCCGCCCAAGAGCCAGAAGAAGCGCAGCCTGTTCAAGAGCCTGGCCGCCACCAAGTTTTTCCAGCGCACCGAGCTGGACTGGGTGGAGGTTGGCCTGCAGGTGCGAGGGGTAGGGCAGTGGCACAGCGGGAGACAGCCCTGCTGGCCAGGGACGCAGCTGTTCCTACTGATGGGCATCTGCCACTGCCAGTTGCACGGCTGGGACAGCCATCCCGGGCTCCTGCTGTGCCAACGGCACCTGACCCGAGCCCCCCGCCTGCCCTGTCTGCAGGTGTGCCGCCAGGGCTACAACATGCTCAACCTGCTCATCCACCGCAAGCACCTCAACTGTGAGTGGGCGGGGGGGATGCTGAGTTGCTGTGATTTTAAGTTAGCGGTGGCTGGCTCCGGGTAACTCGTTGAGCGAAGACGACACAATCCAACCCCTCCTTGCACACGCCTGGATCCCTCACACACGACCCTCTGCTCCCCACTGGCCCATCAGACCTGCATCTTGACTACAACTTCAACCTGAAGCCCGTCAAGACGCTGACCACCAAGGAGCGCAAGAAGTCGCGGTTTGGAAACGCGTTCCACCTGTGCCGCGAGGTGCGCATGGGACTTGTTCTGACCTGTGCCGCCATTTGCGAGTGCCCGGCTGTCAATGGCAGCTGTTCCGGCATGCATGCCGCCTCTTCTGCGCGATCTCTCCTGCCCACCAACTTCGCCTCCTTTCCCCTCCCTCCCTCTCCCCAGATCTTGCGCCTCACCAAGCTGGTGGTGGACGCCAACGTGCAGTTCCGGCTGGGCAACGTCGACGCCTTCCAGCTGGCAGACGGCCTGCAGTACACCTTCTCGCACGTGGGCCAGCTCACCGGTGAGAGCCCAGGATGCCCTTGTGCCTGGCGCCTTCTTGCACCCAACCTGTGTGCTGGCTGTTATGGGCTGGCGGCTGGGCAGGCGAGGGAGGTGGTGTTCTGGCAAGTGTGGGCGCTCTGTCTAACGCACCCTTGCTCGCGCCATTCACACTCCCTGCCCACGCGCCCACCCGCAGGCATGTACCGCTACAAGTACAAGCTGATGCGCCAAGTCCGCATGTGCAAGGACTTGAAGCACCTCATCTACTACCGCTTCAACACCGGGCCCGTGGGCAAGGTGGGTGGTGGAGTGGTTGTGGGCTGTTCACGGAACGCCGCTGTTATCGCCAGTATTTGCACCGTTGATTGGCACTGGTGTGCGGGGCTTCCATGCCTGCTTGGCCCACCCGAGTCTTCTGACTCACCCCTCCCTCCCCCTCCCCTCCTGCCAGGGCCCGGGCGTGGGCTTCTGGGCGCCCATGTGGCGCGTCTGGCTCTTCTTCCTGCGTGGCATCGTGCCGCTGCTGGAGCGCTGGCTGGGCAACCTGCTGGCGCGCCAGTTTGAGGGCCGCCAGTCCAAGGTGGGCGGGGTGGTGTACCCAACACGCCAGCCGGGCAGCAGCTCGGCCAGGCAGCAGCTCGGGCAGCAGCAGCGGCCCTGCCCTGCCGACCAACAAGCCTAGGGGCCCCCTGTGTGCACGCACAGCCAAGCAGCAGTATCTCCACATGCCTGCTGTCTTGTTTTGCCTGTGTGGCCGCAGGGCATCGCCAAGACGGTGACCAAGCAGCGCATCGAGTCGCACTTTGACCTGGAGCTGCGTGCAGCGGTGAGGCTAAGGCCGCTCTTGGCTTGCCGTGCACTCTCGGCTTGCCATGCACTCTGTCCACCCAGCTGCGTTGCTACCAGCAGGGCTACCAGCAGGGCGATGCCCGTCATCCGCCGATGACACTCCCAAGCCGCCCCACCCACACACCTTGTGCTCCATTCACTGCCCCGCCCAGCCCCATCACACCCCGCCCAACCTCCTCACACGCCCCTCATTCAGGTGATGCACGACATCCTGGACATGATGCCCGAGGGCGTGAAGCAGAACAAGGCCAAGACCATCCTGCAGCACCTGTCCGAGGCGTGGCGCTGCTGGAAGGCCAACATCCCCTGGAAGGTGCGGTGGGGGCTGGGACGAACGAGGTGTCTGCGGGCAGGCAAGCATCCAAGTTGCGTGTTGGTTGAAACCAAACAAAGCTAAACCATCTGCTCTTCCCCGTGCCATGCCACCCCTGCAGGTGCCCGGCCTGCCCGCCCCCATCGAGAACATGATCCTGCGGTACGTGAAGATGAAGGCGGACTGGTGGACCAACGTGGCGCACTACAACCGCGAGGTGAGTTGCTGGGGGGGTGGGGCACGAGCTCAGAAGCGCTGTATTGAGGCGCCTCGCGCATGCGCGTGAGGGGCAGGCATGTCTGCTTCATGCGCGGCCTCTTGCTGCTCGGACGAACTTAAACCCGCCCCAGCTTTGGCCCCTGTCCATCCTCCAACCCCCTGCCTGTCTGCCTCCCCCTCTCCCGCGCTGCAGCGCATCCGGCGAGGCGCCACCGTGGACAAGACGGTGTGCCGCAAGAACCTGGGCCGCCTGACGCGCCTGTACCTCAAGGCGGAGCAGGAGCGGCAGCACAACTACCTCAAGGTGGGGGCAGGGACTGGACGCTGGGCCAGCTGGGGCGATGTGATGTGCGCCAGATCGCTGGAAGCGAGTTGGCATAACACGGCTTCCGCGTGTTGGTGCTCGACCTGGCCAAGCCTGCCTCCCAGCTGCCGTCTCACAGCTGCACTCGCCGCCCTGTTGCCCTCACCGCAGGACGGCCCGTACGTGACCCCTGAGGAGGCTGTGGCCATCTACACCACCACGGTGCACTGGCTGGAGTCGCGCAAGTTTGCGCCCATCCCCTTCCCGCCCCTGTCCTACAAGCACGACACCAAGCTGCTCATCCTGGTGCGCGGGGCGGGCTGGAGGGGCTTGCTGGCTGCTGGTTGCGCTGGCCGGATGGTGTGCCCTGGCTGCACTGGGCGCATGGCCTCCAGCTACACTGACGAGTTGTTGCCGTGTTGCGTGCCCTCAGCTGGCACCCACGCATCCACCCACTGCCCCCTGCCACCCATATCCAGGCGCTGGAGCGGCTGAAGGAGCAGTACACGGTGGCGGTGCGCCTCAACCAGCTGCAGCGCGAGGAGCTGGGCCTGATTGAGCAGGTGGGTGCTGAGGTGGCTGGGTGGTCAGCTGGGGACCCGGGCGCCCGCTTGGATGCCTTGGGAGGCGTCTTGCAGCAGGCAAGGGTGAACCGACAGGCTGGCCGGCGCAAGCTCTTTTGGCTTCCTACACTACTACTGTACGTTCTGCCGGCACCCCACCATGCCTGCCCCACCTTCCCACCCATCCAACAGGCGTACGACAACCCGCACGAGGCGCTGAGCCGCATCAAGCGCCACCTGCTGACGCAGCGCTCCTTCAAGGAGGTGGCCATCGAGTTCTTCGACATGTACTCGCACCTGGTGAGGCGCCCTGACCCAGCAACTGCTATGGCTGGCTCGCTTGAGAGAGGCCAGCGGTGGGCTGCGGGCCGGCCGTATTGCCACCCGCCTGCCTGCTGCTCATGCCACCCTTTCGCACACCCGCCTCCTTAACAGGTGCCCGTGTACGAGATTGAGCCGCTGGAGAAGATCACCGACTCGTACCTGGACCAGGTGCGCGCAACTTACACGCTGGAAACTGTCCGCTGAGTGCAGCTTGCTGTGTGCTGCAAATGCGTTGTGCAGCAAGCGTGGCCACAGGGGGGCCTTCGCACGTACCCCTCCGCCTCACTCCCCTACCGCCCTGCCCCCTCCCCCGCAGTACCTGTGGTACGAGAGCGACAAGCGGCACCTGTTCCCCAACTGGATCAAGCCCGGCGACAGCGAGCCGCCGCCGCTGCTGGTCTACAAGTGGTGCCAGGTGGGCGGGGTAGTGAGGATGGCCCGGGTTGAGTTGGGTGGGGGTGGTCTGCTGGAGCGAGTGCTGGCTGGCGCATGCGGCCGCTGATGCACTGCCGAACAGCTGTCTTGACAAAAGCGCAGTCACCTGAGCCAGACACCTGCGCATCCCTTCATCTGTGCAGGGCATCAACAACCTGACCGACGTGTGGGACACCGCCAACGGCGAGTGCGTGGTCATGATGCAGGTGCGCTGGTGCAGCGGCAGGCTGGGGGCCAGGTGCGGGTTCTGCCGCATGCCGGTGACTGCGCCTGGCTGCCTTTGGAACGGACATGCCCTGCTTTCTGCGCCGCTCTGCAATCCCACACCCGCTTCCCTGCCCTGCTTCTGCACCGCTCTGCAATCCCACGCCCGCTTCCCTGCCCTGCTTCTGCACCGCTCTGCAACCGCACACCCGCTTCCCTGCCCTGCTTCTGCGCCGTCCTGCAACCGCACACCAGCGTCCCCTGCTACCTTCTGCTGCCCCACAGTCCATAATGGAGAAGCTGTGGGAGAAGGTGGACCTCACGCTGCTCAACCGCCTGCTGCGCCTCATCGTGGACCACAACATCGCAGACTACATGACCTGTAAGGGGGTGTTTTTCCTTCCTGGTTAAGGACACATCATAGCATTCAAGCCTGGTTAGGGGCGGTGTGTGGCGCCCCAACCCCCTGCGCATGCAGCCGCCACGCTTGCCCCCCACCGCCGCCCCACCCCTGCGCACCCACTCACCCCTCTGCCCCACCCCTTCCCTCTCTGTGCAGCCAAGAACAACGTGGTCATCTCGTACAAGGACATGGCGCACACCAACTCGTACGGCATCATCCGCGGCCTGCAGTTTGCGTCCTTCATCACCCAGTACTACGGCCTGGTGCTGGACCTGCTGCTGCTGGGCCTCACCCGCGCTTCCGGTGCGCTGCTGCTGCATACACTTGTGGGGGCTGCGGCCTTGTTCTGCAGAGCACGTGGTGGTATGGTCCTTGCCGTGAAACAGCATCCCCTCATTCCTTCGCTCCCTTGCTGACGTGCCCCGCTCTCCTGCCCGCCACTCCGCCCTGCCCTGCCGCAGAGATTGCGGGTGCGCCCAACCTGCCCAACGAGTTCCTGACCTTCCGCGACGTGCGCACCGAGATGCGGCACCCCATTCGCCTCTATCAGCGCTACACCAACAAGGTGGGCGGGCAGGGTGGTGTGAGGCAGCGTGGGAGGCGCACCTTGTGACTGCCGTATTGCAGCTTGGATCGCACCTCAACCGCCAGCAGTCTCACCTCCCCTGCCCCCGTTCGCCCACCCCTCCCGCCCTCCTCAGGTGCATATCCTGTTCCGGTTCAGCGCCGAGGAGGCGCGCGACCTCATCCAGCGCTACCTGACCGAGCACCCCGACCCCAACAACGAAAACATCGTGGGCTACAACAACAAGAAGTGAGGCGGAGCTGGGGGTGGAGGTGGCCTGGCTGGGCGGAGGCAGCGGTGTTTGCCGCTAGCTGCCGGCTTTGCAATGCCATGCTCAGCTGCTAGCGGGCCACCTGTGCATCCCATCGCTGCAACACTGCACACGCTCCCCGCGCAGGTGCTGGCCGCGTGACGCGCGCATGCGCCTCATGAAGCACGACGTGAACCTGGGCCGGGTGAGCAGGCGGGGTGCACAGCATGGCGTGGGGTGTAGTTAGGCGTTGCAGTAGGCTGTGAAAGAGCCTCGGGATGCATCACTCAACTTCTTCCCTCCCCCATCACTGCCCCTTGTCCCCAACAGGCAGTCTTCTGGGACATGAAGAACCGGCTGCCACGCTCGCTGACCACCTTTGACTGGGACAACTCGTTTGTCAGCGTGTACTCCAAGGACAACCCCAACCTCCTCTTCGCCATGTCCGGCTTCGAGGTGGGGGGGCGGGACGGGGCGGCCAGGCTGTTGTGCGGCAGCCAGCAACGGTTGCTCAGCTGCCAGGGGGTGGCTGCTGCACGGTCACACGCCCTGGTGCATGAGCCTCGTAGCATCCCTCACCTCGACCAGTCAAACCTTGCTCTAACGCCCGGCCCCCTCCCTCCCTGCCTCCCCCCCTCCCCAGGTGCGCATCCTGCCCAAGGTGCGCATGGCCCAGGAGGGTCTGGCCCACAAGGACGGCGTGTGGAGCCTGCAGAACGAGGTCACCAAGGAGCGCACCGCGCAGGTGGGCACCCGGAAGGGGCTGCTGCCATTGCCTGGCACTTACATCCGGAACTGGCAAGCGGCTGTGCCAGCCCGGCGCTACACTCGTGGGTGCAAGCCTCGCCTGCAGGCCATGCCCTTTTCACCTACCCCCAAACCCTGGCTTATGTATGCTTCCCGTCTCCCATCTCCCTCCCCCAGGCCTTCCTGCGCGTGGACGACGAGGGGCTGAAGGCATTTGAGAACCGGGTGCGCCAGGTGCTCATGAGCTCCGGATCCACCACCTTCACCAAGATCGCCAACAAGTGAGCACTGGGGAGGGAGGAGGCGGAGGGGCATGGATGCCAGGGCTTAGGACGGCAACCCTTGCGGCGGCTTAGAGTCGAAAGTGCCAAGGCAGGGGGGGCATGCGTTGGCTGCCCAGCCAGAGCTGGGGCAGCGGCGGCTTTCACAGGTTGACAGGGAGTTGCCCGAGTCAGATGCACGCACTGACCCGCCTGCCGCCTCGCCCCTCACCAGGTGGAACACGGCCCTGATTGGGCTGATGACCTACTACCGCGAGGCCACGGTGCACACCCAGGAGCTGCTCGACCTGCTGGTGAAGTGCGAGAACAAGATCCAGACGGTGAGCGGCCCTTGGCGCCAGAGAGAGTGGGGTTTACTGGGGGCAGTTGGCTGCCTGATGGCTGGGACAGGCGGGGCCTGCTTCTGCATGGTGCTTGCTCCGCTCAGCGCGCCGCACAATCGTTGCCTGGCCCCAACTTGCAATCTGCCCGCAAATCCTGCTGTGCAGCGTATCAAGATCGGCCTCAACTCCAAGATGCCCTCGCGCTTCCCGCCCGTGGTGTTCTACAGCCCCAAGGTGGGCCGCCGCACGCTGCTCTCGCTGCTGCCACTGGGGCGCGCCATTACTTGAATGCTCGTTTAAGTGCGTGCCCCTGCCCTCCTGAGCGTGGCGCTGTCCTCCAACTGCCTGCCCCGTGCCCCTGCCCCTCCACCCGAGCAGGAGATTGGCGGGCTGGGCATGCTGTCCATGGGCCACATCCTCATCCCACAGTCAGACCTGCGCTACAGCCAGCAGACGGACCTGGGCGTCACCCACTTCCGCGCGGGTGAGGCTGGATGACAGGTTGAGGGCTGCGAGGCCGGATGATAGGTTGAGGGCTGTGGGGCTGGATGACAGGTTGAGGGCTGTGGATGCTGCTGCTTGCAACGGGGCCGTACCCTCCTGGTGCTCACTTTCTGACTTTCATCCCTGAATCCCCAGGCATGACGCACGAGGAGGACCAGCTCATCCCCAACCTGTACCGCTACATCCAGGTGAGGCCACGGCCGGCCCGCCTTGCTTGCACTGCTGCTTTGCCGGCCGCGGTGCACGTGATGCTTGTTGCCAGTCCGGTTCCCGCCTCCTGCATGCCAGTGTTCCTGGCTCCCCACCCTCCCGCAACCAGCCGCCTCACCCCACCCCATCCCGCCTCAACCCATCCCCCGCAGCCGTGGGAGAGCGAGTTCATCGACAGCCAGCGCGTGTGGGCTGAGTACGCGCTCAAGCGGCAGGAGGCCCTTGCCCAGAACCGGCGCCTGACGCTGGAGGACCTGGAGGACAGCTGGGACCGCGGCATCCCCCGCATCAACACGCTGTTCCAGAAGGACCGCCACACGCTGGCGTACGACAAGGGCTGGCGCGTGCGGCAGGAGTTCAAGCAGTACCAGCAGGTGCGCCAGGGCAGACGCTGTGGGACGGCGGGGTGGCAGGCCGCGGCGCGACTGCAGGTGAGCAGGTGGTCAGGCAGCAAGCCGAATAAGCCACATGCGCGGGGCGGAGGCGTTGACCTTTTAATCCCGCACCGCCAATGCCTGCAGGCCCGCATCAACCCCTTCTGGTGGACGCACCAGCGCCACGACGGCAAGCTGTGGAACCTCAACTCGTACCGCACCGACGTCATCCAGGTGGGCGGCAGCTATACTTTGACTCACTTTGCAACAGCCCGCTTACTTGTCTGCAGGGATGCCTACCTGCCATGTCTGCCTAGCCGCCCACCCACACACTTGCTTCACACTCCCCATCTCTGTGCTCCCAGGCGCTGGGCGGCGTGGAGGGCATCCTGGAGCACACGCTGTTCAAGGGCACCTACTTCCCCACCTGGGAGGGCCTGTTCTGGGAGAAGGCGTCGGGTGCGCGGGGGCAGGGAGGGCCCGAGCATGGGTGGCGGTTTGGGCTGCTGCAGCTGCAGCGCCTGTGGCGCCGCGCTGTTTTGCGGCACTCCCGGCTCACCCGTGGCTGCTCCTTTGGGTTGCGTCCTGCATCTCAGGCTTCTCAACCTGCCTCCCCTGCCCCCCTCCCTGCCCCCCCTCCCAGGCTTTGAGGAGAGCATGAAGTACAAGAAGCTGACCAACGCGCAGCGGTCGGGCCTGAACCAGATCCCCAACCGCCGCTTCACGCTCTGGTGCGCTCCTGCGGAGGGGCCTGGGCTGTGGGAGGGCGGAGTGACTTGGTGTGGCTGCTGCTGGATCAGCCGCCCACTAGCCGGTTGCCATTGACACCGAGGCTTGGACGTGCTGGGTGTAAATACAGCTGCTGCCTGAGCATGCCTGCCCACGCGTCCCACCTCCCTCTGCAGGTGGTCCCCCACCATCAACCGCGCCAATGTGTATGTGGGCTTCCAGGTGCAACTGGACCTGACCGGTGAGTGGCGGATACCAACCTGCATGCCTGTTGCTGGTCGAGGCTCGTGGTGGCATGGCATGTCTGCACAGGGTGCAACGTCCTGAAGGCCCTTCGCCCTCCCCTCAGCCTGCCCACCCGCTGCCCGCCCCGCTCCCACCCCTACCGCAGGCATCTTCATGCACGGCAAGATCCCCACCCTCAAGATCTCGCTCATCCAGATCTTCCGCGCCCACTTGTGGCAGAAGATCCACGAGAGCCTGGTGGGTTCTGGCGGCGGACTGGAGGGTGTGGCCATGGGCTGTGTGGTGCTGAGTGCGCCTGCCTCCGCATCCCCGCGCATCTAGCTGGTATCACTTTCTGCACTTGCATGCTTTTTTACAACCACCCCAAACCCCCTCATCACCAACCCCTGCCCCCACCCCCGCCCCCGCCAGGTCATGGACTTGTGCCAGGTGTTTGACCAGGAGCTGGACGCGCTGGAGATTGAGACGGTGCAGAAGGAGACCATCCACCCGCGCAAGTCGTACAAGATGAACTCCTCATGCGCGGGTGAGCAGGAGCGGGCAGGCAGGAGGGGCACTTTTGGGGGTAGCTTGCTCGGGTAGCTGGAAGCTTGCTCGGGTAGCTGGAAGCAAGGCTGCGCACCGGCGCCGTGCCGGCATGCATCCACCACTCCCCACACCCCAGTGCTCACCCTGCCCCTGCCTGCCCACTCCCCCCTCTCCCCTCCCCCCTTGCCCAGACATCCTGCTGTTTGCGGCCTACAAGTGGCCCATGTCCAAGCCGTCCCTCATGGCCGACACCAATGACGTGTTTGACCAGAAGCCCAGCAACAAGTACTGGGTGGACGTGCAGGTGGGTGCAAATTGGGGGCAGGCTGGGCTGCTGCGGCAGCAGTGGTGCTGCTGCAGTGGTAAGACGCGCAAGGCTGGCATGCTGGCTCCAACCAAAGGGATCCCCCGCCTGCGCTGCCCCTACCCAACCTGCTCACACCCTGCCCCACCTGCCCCCTTGCACTGTGCAGCTGCGCTGGGGCGACTACGACAGCCACGACGTGGAGCGCTACACGCGCGCCAAGTTCCTGGACTACACCACCGACAACATGGTGAGGGGACAGATACTGCTGCTGCTGCTGCGCTTGGCTGTGGGGCTGTTGCCGCACTGCCCTGTCTGCATGCAGCCGGTCGGGTGGCTGTGGCTGGGCAGTCCGCCGCCTGAACAACATTCCGCCAGGCCAGGCCAGGTGCCGCAAGCCAGCTGGCCAGCCAAGCTGGCTCCCTCACGCCTGGCATGCGCCCCTCTCACCCCCGCCTGCCCTGCCCGCGCAGTCGATCTACCCGTCCCCCACGGGTGTCATGATTGGCATCGACCTGGCCTACAACCTGCACTCCTCCTTTGGCAACTGGTTCCCGGGCGCCAAGCCGCTCATCATC
Source organism: Chlorella sp. Dachan (assembly GCA_006782975.1). NCBI lineage: Eukaryota > Viridiplantae > Chlorophyta > Trebouxiophyceae > Chlorellales > Chlorellaceae > Chlorella > Chlorella sp. Dachan. The sequence continues at coordinate 2,919,240 of RRZL01000080.1, read as the reverse complement.
CAGGTGCGGCGGCGGCGGTGCCTAGGGAGGTGGAGGGGCTGTTGTCGGGCAGGGCGTGTGGTGCCCATCGGCAACATGCAACCTGTGTGCACATCGCACACAGTCCTGCCTTGTACACTTGCCCCTTGGCTTCGGCACATTGGATGCGCCTGCATGTGCCCCTGTTGATGTGACCCTGTTGCCCTACCCCCCTCCTCCCTCACCCAGGCGCTGGCGAAAATCATGAAGTGCAACCCCGCGCTCTACGTGCTGCGCGAGCGTGTGCGCAAGGCGCTGCAGCTGTACAGGTGCGGGCGCGCAGCTGGCTGGGCCCCGCCAAACTGCTTGCTGTGAACGAGTGAACATGCCTGCCACCTCTGGGGCCTCCCATGCTTGCCTTCAGTTCCCGACAACGCCACCTGTTGCCTCCGTATCTGTGCAGCTCCGAGCCCACGGAGCCGTACCTGTCCAGCCAGAACTACGGCGAGCTCTTCTCCAACCAGATCATCTGGTGCGCTGCGGTACACTTGGCTGCCGCATGCATCACATGCGTATGCAAGTCCTCTGTGGAGGCGGGGTGGCTGCCTGCTGACTGCGGTTGTGCCTGCCTGTGCGCCCCACCCTGGCAGGTTTGTGGACGACACCAACGTGTACCGCGTGACCATCCACAAGACGTTTGAGGGCAACCTGGTGAGGCTGGGAAGCCTGCTTGGCCAAAGGGGCAGACTGGCCTGGGAGCTGTGGCTGCTTCCTGCTGCCACCGCAGCGTTCCGGCACCTGCCCTCCCCATCTTGCCCTAACACTTGCCACACCTGCCTGCCCCCTGCCCTCCCCCGCAGACCACCAAGCCCATCAACGGCGCCATCTTCATTTTCAACCCCCGTACCGGCCAGCTGTTCCTCAAGATCATCCACACCAGCGTGTGGGCGGGCCAGAAGCGCCTGTCGCAGCTGGCCAAGTGGAAGACGGCTGAGGAGGTGGCCGCCCTCATTCGCTCGCTGCCGGTGGAGGAGCAGCCCAAGCGCATCATCTGCAGCCGCAAGGTGGGCGGCGTCTTTCCAGATGCACCTGCGCCCTTGCCTCTGCTTCTCGCTGCCTTGCCGCCCCTGTGCCGTCACGCACGGCGCTGATGCCTCACACCCCGTCATCAGCTGCGCTGTGCGCTGTGGATGCTTCGCCTCACACGATCCTCTCCCCTCCCCTCGCACCCACCCCCGCAGGGCATGCTTGACCCGCTGGAGGTGCACCTGCTCGACTTCCCCAACATCGTCATCACCGGCTCGGAGCTGCAGCTGCCCTTCCAGGTGCGGCCACCCCGCAGGGCCGCGCATTGGCACCGCTCGTAGCTTGGGAGGCGTGCAGCCAGCCGATTGAGCAGCAGCCTGGCACACGGTCAAGGCATGGCGCGCTTCCCGCTCCTCACACGGCCTTGCCCGCTCCGTTTTGCTCTGCAGGCGGCGCTGAAGATTGAAAAGTTTGGCGACCTCATCCTGAAGGCCACCGAGCCGCAGATGCTGCTGTTCAACCTGTACGACGACTGGTGAGTCTTCGGTCTGTGTCGTGGCACGCGTTAAGCCTGGCACCACGGCCATGCATACCGGGCATGGCATGGCTGGCGCTGAGAATGCCTGCTGTCTGGCTGTGCCGGCCCAGGCATGCCTGCTGGCTGCACCCTGCCCTCCCACCTGCCCTGACACACCACCCCCATGCCCGCCACCTCCGCAGGCTGAAGACCATCTCCTCGTACACCGCCTTCTCCCGCCTCGTCCTCATCCTGCGCGCCCTGCACGTCAACATGGACAAGGTGAGCGGGTGCCTGCACAGTTCAGGTGGCTGGTTAGGAGGCAGCACCCATACAGCCGTTGGCTAGATGTGCTTCTGCCAATTGGCATCCGTTCAACCACCCTGCCACCCTGCCCCTGCTCCAGGCGCGCATGGTGCTCAAGCCCGACAAGACCATCATCACGGAGCCGCACCACATCTGGCCCACGCTCACCGACGAGCAGTGGATCAAGGTGGGCTAGGAGGCTGCCTTGTTGGTCGGATCAAGCGCTGCTGGCAAGCCTGCCGCCGGCAGCCACCGCACCACACCGGCACCAACCGCTGAAGGCTCGCTGATCCGTGGCTCATCATCGTCACTGGCTCCGCCGCCCCGTGCAGGTGGAGATTGCGCTCAAGGACCTGATCCTGGCCGACTACGCCAAGAAGAACAACGTCAACGTGGCGGCGCTCACGCAGGTGAGCGGCCAGGGGCCACGTATGCATTGCCGTGTGCATGCATGGCAACGGCGCATCTGTCCAGCTGGCTGTGTGCTTCCAACAGGCGGCGCTAGTCACCCCCCCATTTCCATCATGTCTCTGCAGTCTGAGATCCGCGACATCATCCTGGGCGCGGAGATCACGCCGCCCAGCCAGCAGCGGCAGCAGATTGCGGAGATTGAGAAGCAGGCGCGGGAGAGCGGGCAGATGACGGCGGTCACCACCAAGACCACAAACGTGCACGGCGACGATCTCATCGTCACCACCACCAGCCCCTACGAGCAGGCAAGCAGAGTGCAGGGCAGCACAGCACCAAGGGTGGCTGCTGGGCAGGACAGCCGAATGTGACGGCTGTTCATTTTACAGGTTGATTAACGGAGACACCAAGCCCATTCAGGCCAGACCTGGCCTCGATTGATGCCCTTCGCTCACCCACACACCCCTCCCTTCCCCTGCTCGCGCCAGGCGGCGTTTGGCAGCAAGACGGACTGGCGCGTGCGCGCCATCTCCGCCGCCAACCTGCACCTGCGCGTCAACCACATCTACGTCAACTCGGGTGCGCGCCGCTGAGGGGGGACTGGGGGGGTGGCTGGGGAGCATGGATGACAGCTGCCAGACAGATGTGAGTTTTCCCCGACCGTGCTGAGCTGGGGGCCTGCAACCCAACCGACTGTTGCAACGAGCCTGAGTAATCCCACTGCTGCCCAGATCCANCCGCCCCTGCCCCTCCCGCAGACGACATCCGGGACAGCGGCTACACGTACGTCATGCCCAAGAACCTGCTCAAGAAGTTCATCACCGTGGCCGACCTGCGCACCCAGATTGCGGGCCTGCTGTACGGCGTCAGCCCGCCCGACAACCCGCAGGCGCGTGTCGTGGGGGTGGCGCCGCTGCCGCTTCCAGGCCGCGTTGTGGTCTGCGCAGTTGTGCGAGTGGGCACGCGGGCGGGGACGCCCCTGCACAGTGCAACCGTGCGCTCAGCCTGCCTACCTGCCGCCCCTCCATCGCCTGCAGGTCAAGGAGATCCGCTGCATCGTGATGCCGCCGCAGTGGGGCAACCACCAGATGGTGCGCTCAGCATCGGGGGCATGGCTGAACCCAGCAGACGCCGGCACCTGCCTGTGCGCCGCTCGCTGCCCAGCGGTCCTTGCTGACTGCCCTCCTCCCCGCCCAACCCTGCCCTCCCGCCAGGTCAACCTGCCGGCCGCGCTGCCCGAGCACGACTACCTGGGAGACCTGGAGCCGCTGGGCTGGGTGCACACCCAGCCCAACGAGACGCCGCAGATGGCGCCGCAGGTGCGTGCTGGGCTGCGAGGTTCACGGTGGGGCAGCTCGTAAGCATGTACCGGCCTGCACCCGTGCCACAGCTGGATGCCCCGCCTGTCTGACGCACCGTGTGCTCCCGTCCCTTGATCCTGTGCAGGACGTGACTGCGCATGCCAAGATGCTGGAGAGCCACAAGAGCTGGGACGGCGAGCGGTGCATCCTCATCACCTGCTCTTTCACGCCCGGCTCCGTGTCACTCACCGCCTACAAGCTCACACCCGGCGGCTACGAGTGGGGCCGCAACAACAAGGACACGAGTGCCAACCCGGGTGCGCAGCATGGGAGACTCACGGACAGGGGTTCTCATCCTCCAGGAGCTTGTGGGCACTGCCAACTCTGTGCGCTGACGTGGCCGTAATGCTCCTGGTCCTGGCCGCCTGACCGGCCCTGCTCTGCTGCCCCTGCTCTGTCGCAGTCGGCTACTCGCCCACGCACTACGAGAAGGTCCAGATGCTGCTGTCCGACCGGTTCATGGGCTGGTGAGCACCGGCGCTACGCTTAGGCGCCTCAAGCGCTCAGGGCTTGCATGGTCTGTTTGCATGCAGCAGCGCAAGACTGCAAGCTTGCCAGCAGGCACCTTTGGGTGCTGTGCCCACTCCATCGCCAACCCCTGCTACTGCCGCTCCGTGCACCACACCCTCTTGCACCCATCCACCCCATCCCTGCAGGTTCATGGTGCCTGACGCGGGCAGCTGGAACTACGCCTTCTCCGGCGTCAAGTGGAGCGCGGGCATGAAGTACGGGCTCAAGCTGGCCAACCCCAAGGCCTTCTTTGACGGTGCGCGCAATATGTCTGGCTCTTGAGGTTGGGGCTATGCGTGGAGTCTCGCTGGCGGGGCTGGTGCTGCACAGGGCAGCTCACTTGCCTGCAGCCGCAACCACCCATCCTCCCTGCTTCCTTACCCCTTCCCTTGACAACAGAGGCGCACCGCGCCACGCACTTCCTGGACTTTGCTGGCATTGAGGAGGGGCAGGGCAGCCTGGTGGACGGTGTGGAGGACCACTTTGCTTGAGAGCAATGCCAGGCCTAGACCTGGGCGCGCGCAGCAGCCTTTGCTTCTGCGCACCCCTGGCATGTGATGTGGCGCGGCGCCGCCCGACTGGGCGGGCGGCTGGCCGCATCACTGCCGCTTAGCTGCATCTTCGTTCCTTGCCTTCTCTTATCTGCCCGCATGTTTCGTCTTTTGCAGCCCAGTCACTTTGCATCATTTGTGTGTGTCCTTTCCGCTCCGCTCTGTCGCTCCCGTTTGCCGCTGACTTCCTGTGGGCAGCCCTTACCACACCCAACCAACTCTCTTGATGGGCGCCCCTGCCTCTGTAACGCAATGTAACACACGCAAGTTTTTGTGCAAGTTTTTGTGCATCGCCTCGGCTGAGGCAGTGGTGCAGTGCTCAGTGCGTGGCCGTTAGGCATCCACCAAATCCAGCACAACTACAGCAGCTAAGGCTGGCAGCAACCGGTTGCTGAACCGCGGGCGCGGGTGGCCCCTTGGACCCCCTTCCGTCCGTCCCTCGGACGCCCCTTCATCCCCACGCGGCGCAGAGCTGTATTGCAGGACATAGCGCAAGCGCCGCCGCAAGGCGGGGGAATTCAGGAAACAACCGCCGCCGCCGCCGCCGCCGCCGCCAACCGTCCTGGCCCGCTGCCGCCGCCGCCGTTGGTCGCACTACGTCATGTTGGACATCTGGCAAGTCGGGCATCGATGCAGTTGCCTGTTGACTCCAGTGCATGTGGGCCGTACTCTCTTTATATAATTGACCGCCTGCCATCCCATCTCTTGCGGCACCATCCCTCCCCACTGCAGTCCCAAGCCGCGCCGCCCGGCTTGGGCTGCCACCCTGCTCAGTGCAGCCCTGCTGGCCGCCATTGTGCTGACTCTCAAGTGAGTTGGGGCCTGGCCTGTCCTCTGATGCACTTGATAGCTCGAGCGACACAACCCCAAGTCGTGGCGCCCTCTGCAGGCGAAACGCCATGAGCCAGAGCATGCCGGCCGCAGGGCTGCTGCTGGCGTCAGCCAGCGGGTGGCCGCTGCCGCAGGACAGCCGCCTGGAGGTGCTGCGAGGCTGCTCAAACTTTGCCTGCCTGCGGGCGGCGCAGGCGCTGCCCCGCAGCCCGGGAGAGCAGTTCAACTTCCCACACTTTGTGATCGCCGGTAGGTGTGAGGAGGGGAGCTTGCAAGGCATGCAAGCATTGATCACTAATCGACATCCCAGCTGCGCGTTCGGGCAACCTTGGGTAGAAACACCCTTGTGCGCCACTCGCAGGTTACCCCAAGTGTGCAACCAGCTCGCTTGCAGGGTAAGCTGCCTTGTGCTGGCTGGGGCATGGCTCCACGCCTGTCGCGGTCACTGCCCAGTGACAGCAAAGCCCATTCCTCCGCACACACAGGTACTTTGCCGCGCACCCACAGGCGGTGGGCCCATCACCCAAGGTATGCCTGACGGCCCGCCCGCCGTCCTGCCAAGCCATGCAGGTGCTCGCTGCGCTGCACCAATCATGACACGTTGATGTGGGGCGTGGACATGCCCTGCTTGCCATGCAGGAGCCCTATTTCTTCACCCGCAACGGCAACTGCACCCACCCCAGCGACGGCAGTGCGCCAGCCCGCTGGGGCTGCGACCAGCGTGCACAGCAGCACTACTTGCTGGACACGCTGCACCGTGATGTGGTGGCAAACAGCGGGCTGACGCGCGCAGCGTTTGAGGCCTCCGTGGCCTATGCCTTTGTGAGAGGATGCAGCTGCAACCCAGTTTGGTCTCATGGGTGCTGTGCATGCTTGGCAAGGTGCCGCGCCGCCAGCCTGTGCACCACGCGGATGCACCCTTGCTGCGCTGACGTCTGCCCAGCTGTGCCCGGCCTGGTGTAGGCTCCCCCTGATGTGGTGGCAGGCATATGGCGCGAGCTACCCTGGCTCAAGGTCGTTGTGTCCATGCGCGAGCCCATCTCGCAAAAGATGTCGTCCATCGTGCACTGGGGAGGTGGGCGCGTAGGCTGTGCTGCGTTGCGTGCGCATGCTTGGCGTGCGCCCTTGTTCTCTTGTCAGCTGCCCCGCCCCTGCAATCTCCCCAGTGCAGAGCTGATGATGCTTGATCCCAGGCCAGGCTGGTTTCAGAGGCTGGAGCTGGACAGGGCTGTCATTCCACGTCGCAGCTGCTCGGAGCGGCTGTTCAAGAATGCGGCTAGCATGTATGAGTGCCTGGTGCTGGCGCTCAATGAGCCCCCCGAGCTTCAGGGCGAGTACCATGCTAACCTGCCTGTCTGGCTGGCACACTCCCCAAGGCAGCAGTTCTATGTGGTCCAGGTGAGCTGGCTGGGCGATGCGCCCAGTTCGAACTGCACGTGCTCAGGGTGGGTGCTGCCTGCATCAGCAGGGGATGACAGTGATGCTCCCGTCTTTGCGCGCAGTACGAGAATCTGACCACACACACGGCAGCAGTGCTGGCCGACCTGCAGCGGTTTCTGGGGCTGGACCCTGCACTTGCGCCCGCCGAGCTGCCGCCCACAAACATCCGGTGGGACCAGTGTGTGTTGAGTGGCTGTCAAGAATGCTAAAGCCTCAACCGCAGATGCATGCTTGTGCAACAATGCCTGTGTCATACGGTGATGCCCGCCATGATGGCCGCAGGAAAACAAAGTATGCGGGCGGTTGGCCCATGACACGGCGCGAGTACGAGCACCTGTTGAGCATTGCGCGGCCGAGGGCGCAGCAGTGAGTTGGGCAGGGGCTGTTCTGTGGCTGTTCTCAGCATGTTCCCAACAGTGCATGCCTGGCGTGCATGTGTGTAGCCAGCTGCCCACCCAGTCTGCTGCTGGCCGCTGTGTTGTGCAGGGCAGCTGCGGTGCTGGAGCAGCATGGGTTTGCAGGCGCAAGGGACTGGCTCGCACCCTGGGAGGCAGCCTGGCAGAACAACCTGGACAGGTGCAGTACAGACGGTGACTGCCTCATCCAGCTCACGTAGCGGCTCCGATGTCACACGGGCCAGCTGAGCTGCAAACCTTTGGGAGTACTGGACACTCCCGTGGCACATTCAAATTATTGAAACCAGTTACAGTGAACCTGGTCGGCATTTTTTGGCGTTTTTTTTTGCAAACAAACGCTCAAAGGCTAATGTGCACACAATCGTTGGATTCAATGCGGGAGAGAAGTGCCGCCATTGCGAGACTGCTCACCACACCTCTGCGCCTACTGCTCCCTCACAACGACAGCTATCATCACGATCTGCGCAGCAGGACGGCCAACCAGAAGTGCCATTGTATGATGGGCTGTAGGGGACAGGGCATGCAGGCCTCCAAGTTGTAGGCCGCACAGCACCTACCTTGTGCTCGCCCGACGGCACCACCCCCGCATCTGGTAGGATGGTCAAGCGGATGCGGCAGCGCTCATGCTGTGTCACCTGCAGCAACAGCACCAACGGAACCGGGAGGCAGCAGTGTGTAAGGACAGGACCCTTGCATCAACAGCCCTGCGACTTGCGTTCACGCAGCCCCCACTGCACATCACCTCAAACTCGTGAAACTCCGAGAGCGAGAGTCTGTGCCGCCAGGTTGCATCGACGCGCGTGGCATTGCATGCGCACCCAGAGGTGCATGCCGCCAGGGCGGTGCCCATGTGCTGCACAACAGGAGGCCCAACAGGGTCGTTGTGAAACCGTAGCAGCACTTGCACCAAGCCTTAAGGTGGTGTGGCTGCAGCGCCCCATCGTACCTCGTAGCTGTGGAGCTGGCCGAATGCAACAACCACTGGCCGACTGGCAGCACGAGCGGTACCGCTGGCACGTGTATCCAGCTCCAGCTCCAGCCAATCCCCTGCAGAGTCTCGACAATGCGGCTGATACAGTGTTGACCTGGATAGACCAAGGTGTAAATGCTCTCCCTGCACATCGCCGGCGCACCTGGATTGTGTCCTGACCAGCCCCACTTCTGCTGGGCAAAGCCTGTCGCATTTGGGCGCTCCGGACGGTACTGGAACCCTGAGGCAGCCTGCACCACCTGCTTTGTGTCGGCCTGCGAGGGGGTTGAGGTGAAGAGCGGCAGGAGACCCTGGGATACCCAGCTGCTTTGCCAAGTTGCCGAGCTGAAAGCAGGCCACATGCAAGCCAGCAAGCAGGGCCAGCGTCTGCATCATGCCATTACCTGCATTGCACACATGATGGTGCGCGTGTCATGGTTGCCAGGGATCATGGGCGGTGGCAGACCGGAAAGGCGGGCGTCATCCCTCATGTATGCCAAGTCGGTGTCGCCAGCCAGCGGCAGCAACAGGGCCTGCAGCACGGCAGGCGGGAGCAGCCGCTGCGCCTGCACCTCGCCCACGGCACGCAGCAGGGGTGCCGCCAGCGCCTCTGCCATGGCTTTGTGGCCCTGATCACTGGGATGGTACCTGCGCTTGAGGGTTGGCGCGCAGGACGCAGTCACCTGAGGGGAAGTGCCAGATGGCATGCGCAGCGACGCACAGCCTTCCAGCATTTCACCCAGCAATGCTCACCTATCTGCGTAGTAGAATGCTGCTGCCTCCTGCCCTTCGGCCACTCCATCTGTAGAGCGGTTGACCCACACGCCAGGGCATGCTGCATACTTGTCGGTCTGTATGAAAAGGACAGATGCGATGGCTCAGCAGTGTGCACGGTGGGTATGCAGGAGCGTGCAGAGTGCAGGCAACAGTGATGGCGCTTCTGTTCTGAGCCGGGTTGCGGCATGCAGCCCGGCAGGCTGCCCACCTTGAAGCCCTCCACCCCAGCCATCATCAGCCGTGCAGTAGCAGCCGCCATGGACACGCTGGGGACATTGTAATACTGCGCCAGGATTGGAGCAGGGCGAGTTGCAGTGAGGAAACGTGGCAGGCTTTGCTGCTACCACTTCACCCCCAGCGGCAGTGGCAAACACCTTTGCAAGCGTGGAGTAATGCATCTCAGCGGGCCACCAGAACACGCGGCTGGTCCAGCCTGCGCCAGGTTCCGGCGGGCGGCCAGCCAGGTACATGAAGTGGTGCAGGATGATCACAGCTGGCCCTCGCCGCCGCAGCTTGCGCAGTAGCTGCTCAAATGGGCGGCGCCCGGGGCCTGAGATGCCAGCCCATGGGTCGTCATTGACCGTAAACTCCAGCACCTGTGCAGTGTGGGTGGGGCGCAGGTGCAGCTGAGACAGGAGCGCCTGCCACCTAGCAAACCTCTTGATACGTCATTCTGTGGCATTTCCTGCAAGCAAGGCCTGGTGGAGTCGGGTTGGTTGACCGCCCCCAGACGTGCAGCCACGCCTGCAGGCATGCTGGCACTCACCACAAGGTCGGTGTCTGGTGGCACCATCTGATCCAGGCAGGCAGCCGCCAAGCTGCTGCGCGAGCCGCTCACCGCTTGGTTGAGAAAGGTATGGCCCCTGCACAGAACCCCGAGGCGTGCCATTGGGCTCAAGTTGGCGGCACACGGGTGTCAGCCTTGAAGTTGACAGGCCACAGGGATGGTGTCGGGCAGCATGCAAGGCATGCACCTGGCTGTGCAGCAGCACCTGTGCGGGAATGTGGCATTCAGCAGCTGCGCAAAGCGCTGCGGGTAGCTGAACGAGACGTCCGTGGTGCCCCATCCAAGCGTCACGCTGCCGCCAAGCAGCACCACCTGCGTGCCAAGGGAGGCGGGTGCCTTGAAACTGCTGCATGGACCGTGCTGCCGGCCGCCCCTCCTGCAAGAACGCATGTGGCCCTGCTCAGCTGCATGCAGCATCACAACCCTCATCTTCGCACCTTGATGGGCTGCCCATCCAGCAGCTTGGCAGCCACACGCCGCAACTGTCTTCCGCTGCCTGTTGGAGGGGAGTGTCACCTACCTGGTAGTGCTCTGAGCACTGAGTTGAAGCGGGCTGAGTTGCACAGCTTGTGAGGCCACGGGTTGGCTCACCGTAGTAGTCAAGTGCGCGTGCCCGCTCCTCGCCAGTGAGGGTGGGGGCCCAGGGCAGAGCAGCCTGCAGGGGCCATTTACCTTGCCATCAGACACGTGGGGGCAGACGCACGGTTGCCAGCGGCAGCAGGCCCTTGCAGAGGCTGTGCAACTGGACGCCACCTGCAGGCTGGGCTCCAGCTGGTGGGCTATCTGTTCGCTGCGGGAGGCAACACGTCCCGGGGCGCTTGCCTGCACCGGCCGGGGTGTGAGCTGGGCCGCAGGAGTCGCACGCTCACGGCCACTGGCGGGGGTTGGCACGTGGAGCCCAACCTTTTGGGGCGCCTGCATGGAGTGGGGCGAGAGTTGGCAGCGGCAGGGAGCAAGGGTTGTGCATGGCAGACTGAAGAAGGCCAACTCCCCAACTCCAGGTCGCGAGAAGCACCTAGGTGTTGCGCACACCTTGCTCTGCAGCATCACCAGCGCCACCAGGAGCAAGGCGACGGCAAGCGCGCGTCCAAGGTTAGTGCCTGGAAAGGTCACGGCATGCCCATCTGGGCCGCCCATGTGTGGCGGGGGCGCCTGGAAACCAGCGGCCGAACGGAGCACGCCTGCAGGGCGCGGGATTGGGCAGCTGGGCAGGCACTCAAAGTTGAGCTGGCCCCTGCCTTGATGCTGGCCGGTGATCGCATTCAACAGCCTCCCACACAAACCACGTGCTGGGTCACCCTGTCTGTCAGCGAGCGACGGTCTGGTCCCAGGACGGGGGGCTGGACAACTCGGCGGCGGCGGGGACAGCGGCGGCGGCAGCGACGACCAATGGCCTCAGGTGCGGCGGCTCTTCCCAGCTCAAATGGCTGCCGCGCAGGGCACTGCGAGGCACTGTCCAAGACTCCCGCGGAATTTGAGAACGGTTGCCCGGCGCGCCTAGAGCGCCCGCGCCAATGTCCCGCCCCTCACTGAGGCTCTTCGATCCGCAAACACGCGGCAACAATGAAAAGTGATGACACATCTTGACATCTTGGCATTGGGGCGGCGGTCGGCTCCGCTGCATGCACGCCCCGTCTGCTTGCTGCATCCCAGCAGCCGCGTTCTGTCCTCACTCGTTTGACGTGGTTCAATGCATGGATTATTATGTTCAGCAAGACTTGATGTTCCCCCTGTTCGCCCATCCTCCGTAAAAACCGTCCCAAGGTGGCAGTTCATGTGGTCCAGGTGAGCTTGGCTTGCTCAGCAGTGCACGACCCCCTGGGCTGAGGCTGTTGCGGCACTGTCACAGGGAGCGGCTGGAGCCACATGCTTACCTGCCCCCTACTGCAGGACGGCCACGCTGCAGGAGCGCATGGGTTTGCAGACGCAAACGACAGGCTCGCGCCCTGCGAGACGGCCTAAGAAAACCTGGACAGGTGCAGTGCGGATGGTTAGCGCGTGACTCGGCTCACCTGACAATGCTCTGGTGCTGCAACGGAAGGGGACCTTCTACCACCGCCGCCCCAGACGCCCATCCCTTGACGTCGCGTTGTTGCCATGCCACCAGTGCACAGCCTCTGTGCCAACGCACTATCTCACTAGCTCTTCAACTCTTGAGTAGTGTCTGCAAATGCAAGGTTAGAGGCATACAGCGGCACCTGCCTCACGCGTCAGGCATCCGTGGAGCGTCGACGATCAGGCGCACCGCCCACAGCGCCGCGGGGCGGCCTTCCAGAGACTTGAGGGTGGGCAGCCCGCACCCCCGATGAGCTGAATAACGCGACTGCAGCGTTCTGGGCCTGAATTTTAGCGCCCCGGCCCGCAGCAAGCCGCTCTTCACAGGTTGCAAGCTTGGCGCTGCAGAGGCGGTGCAACCCTTAACCCTTCGGCCCGGCCCCAATGCTGCTCAGCGGAGCCAGGGAAATGCTGAGGGGCGCGCTGGGCGGGCAGGGCGCCGCCGCTTGGCGGGCGAGCCCCGCCGCCCAACTCCTTCTGCAGCAGGGCTTCCACGCCACGGGTGCGTTCATGCTGTTCTGCAAGTTCATTCGATGGCCGTCACAGCGTGATTGGGCCACAGGAGGTTGAGCCACCAATGCCGCCGCCGCCGCCGCCTGCCGCCGCCGCCTGCCGCTGGGCCTCACTCGCCTTGCTCTATCTTGCACACTCGTCTGCAGGTGCCGCCTGGGCGCAAGATTACTACTCCATCCTAGGCGTGTCTCGCACGGCCAGTGACAGTGAGATCAAGAAGGCGTTCTACCAGCTGGCAAAGAAGTATCACCCAGACACCAACCAGGTGGGCCTGCCTGCGCGGCGTGCAGTGGAGTGGCGCACAGCTTTGGCTGCTGCCGTACCTGCTGCTTTGAGCCAGTCTGCAGAGCTGCCTGCCTGATCAAACACTCCAGCTGTTGTTGCTGCTGCTGCTGCCACCAGGGCGACCCTGACGCCGCCAACAAGTTCCAGGAGGTGCAGCGCGCGTATGACACGCTGCGAGACTCGCAGAAGCGGCAGGTGGGAAGCTGGCTGCGTTCTCACAGCTGCTGAATGGCAGCCAGGGTGCGCTTGGGCTGCCGCTGCATTGTATAGGGCAGGCGTTTGGCTGTCGGTGCATGCGTGCTCGTCACTTGCACTGCCTTTGCAACCTGGCACGTGCTGCTGAGGTGCGGCCCTCACGTGCAGCAAACCCAACCACTCCACCACCCGCAGGCCTACGACAGCATGGGGCACGCTGCCTTTGAGAACATGGAGGCCACGGGCGGGGCGGCGGGCGGGCCAGGCCAGGGCCCCTTTGGCGGCGGCCCCTTTGGCCAGGGCGTGGAGATCGACCCGGAGGAGCTGTTTGGCGCCTTTTTCGGAGGCGGGCGCGGCAGGGGCGGCGGCGCAGCGGAGGCGGCCTTCCAGGTGGGAGGCAGAAGGGCGGACAGCACACGAGATTGTGTTTAGCGCGGTCTGTTGTTGCCGGGCCCACACAGATGGCAGTGTCTGTAGCCTCACTGGATCCTAGCAGGCCTGTGCTGTCCCAACCTCATCACGTTTGTTTAACCCGCTCCGGCGTGCCCATGCAGGAAGCGATACGCAATGCATTTGGGATGGGCGGGTTTGGCGGCGGCTTCCAGCGCAGTGGGCGGCGCGGGCCCGCCGTCGTGCGCACGGCCATGCGCGTCTCCTTTGATGAGGCAGTGAAGGGCACTACCAAGCAGGTCTGGATGGGAGGGGACATGGTCAGTGATGTGTGCGCCGTGGGTGGGCTGCGGCACGGGAGGCGCTGGGGGACCAAGCATGCTAGGTTGTCATGGTGCATGCATGCTAGGTTGTCAGCCTGTGGCCCGCTTGCTGCGAACCGCCCCTATTCGGCAGGATGCCCAGCAGCAGGCGTGCTCATACATGGGTTTGTGGCCAGCCTGGCATCCGACCTGTGCAACCTCATGCTTGCTTCCTTTCCGGCAGGTGGACCTCTCCTCGCTTGGTCGCGCCTTCAGCGGCAAGACAGTCGAGATGAAGGTGCCTCCAGGTGCGGGCAGGCACGCCTTGGTTGCTAGCAACCTGGCGCAATGAGGTGGTCTATTGATTGAACGTATTGGCAGCTGTGCCAGTCATAACCTCACCAGCTCACTGCCCTCCGGTATGCGCTTGCAGGCGCCGACACAGGCATGCAGCTGCACCTGGCGGGTGTGCTACCAGGCGGGCAGGGCATGCCACCAGGGGACCTGATTGTGCAGGTGCGACAAAGGGGGCCATGGCTAGCAGGCTGTCTAAAGTATTGTGGTGGCGTACCAGCCCAGCTGCACAGGTGGCTCAACCGTGCCTGCAGCTGCAGGTTGGAGGCTCGTGATGGCAGACTGGCCGATCGACGGCATGCGCTTGCCAAGCTCGACTGACTGCTCTGCTGCCACACCACACTGCCTTGCTGCCTGCAGCTGGAGGTGATGCCATCCCCCATTTTCCGGCGAGAGGACTTTGACCTGTATGTGGATGCCCCCGTGGACATGGTGGATGCCGCGCTGGGCGCCTCAATCGAGTGAGTGTGGGGCTGCGCATCTGCCATCCTGGCTGGCTAAGCGCTGCTGCCTGTGGAGGCACCGCCAACTGCGCGGCAGGGGTGAAGCTGCGTTGGCCATGTCGTGCAATCTGGGGGCCGGCGTGCATATCAGCGCATGTGCCAGTGGCCAGCCTGCTTCCTCACGTCTCCTGGGTCCGCCCTCCACGCCGCTGGGTGCAGTGTGCCCACCATTGACGGCAGGGCGGAGATCAAGGTGAAGCCGGGCACGCAGCCGGGAGACAAACTGCGCATGCGGGGGTATGGCGTGAAGATGGATGTGGTGGGGCAGCGCGGGCGGCGGGGCGACCAGTACGTGCGTGTCGTGGTGACTGTGCCGCGCAAGCTCACCGCGGAGCAGCGCCGCGCCCTGGAGATGTACAAGGGCCGAGGGAGCAGCAGTGGCAGCAGCAGCGGCGGCAGCGGCAGTGGGGGCAGCAGCACCGGTGCCGGCACCGGCAGCAGCGGTGCNAGCGGCGGCAGCGGCAGCGGCGGCAGCGGCAGCGGCGGCGGCGGCAGCACAGCCGCTGGCAGTGAGCCGACAGGCAGCGCGCCAACGAGCAGCAGCAAGGACAAGGAGGCGGGAAGTGCAGGAGAGAAGCATGAGGAGGAGAAGCCGCAAAAGCGCAGCTGGCGAGACTGGTTCTCCGGCTCCTGATGCCTCCTTGTGCTGGTTTTTTGTAAGGATCTGATGGCCTGCTACATCCAGTTCGAACTCCAACATGATCATGGAATCAGCTTGTTTGTTGCCGCCCATTTTGCGGCGCATCCCGGCTGGAGCCAGCGCGACTGGGCTCTGCACGTCCTGTGTGTGCCGGGCAGCGGCAGATCAGACTTGGATCGCGTGTCGACACCAGGTGGCCGGCCAGAGCTTGCGGTTTCGGCCTGAACAGGGAGCTTGGAGGGAGAGCAGCCATGGCTCTGGCGAAAGCCGCGTCGCGGCTGGCACCTAGCCTGCTGGAGAGCAGCACAGCTCTGCGCGGCGGCACCCAGGCCCTGTACCAGCAGTGCAGGTGCGGGGGAGGGGAGAGAGCCGCCGGCCGTGCAAAACCCAAGCCCAGGCGCCTCCCGCGCGGCGTCAGGGCGCATAGCGGGGAATCGGCGAAACCCTGCAGCCTCCCGCCGCCCAGGCAACGCTGTAAACTGGGTCGCCGGCGCCGCCGCCGCGCTCGACCGCCTGTGGGCCCGACGCAGCCGATGCGGCACACTGCACCTCATCAGCAAATCGACTGGCGTAGCACTTCAGCTGCCACACGTCCGATGGCGATGGCGCAGCAGCTTCCATCAGCATCGACCAGCAGCCATTTGCGCCCTCACAGAACGCTCTGCTGCATGCATGGCGCCGTGAGTCGCAGGGCGGTGGCGCAGCACGCCTTGGCAGCCATGGCTGATCTTGCTCGCAGCCCTGCCCTGCCCATCTTGCAGGCACCATGGCGGCGGCGTGCCCGAGTACTGGGGCCGCGATTCGCCGTACCACCCAGGCACCGACTTCCTGGGCACGCCCGCCAACCACCTGGACGTAAGAACCGCCTTAGGCCAGGTTGTGTGCTGTGCAGCTTTGCTGCGGTGGCCATGCAGTCGGTGAATGCAAGTCCGCTGCAATCATCAGGCATATGCCACACCCTGTGGGCTATGCCGGGACCTGCATGCCTGCCCGTCAACCCTGCACCGAATCCCCCATCCCGCCGCCGCAGCTGGTGGCCAAGCGCCCTGTGAGCCCCCACGTGTTTGAGATCACGGGGGTACAGCCGCACTACAAGTTCCCTCTGGGAGCCGTTTCCTCCATCACCAATCGCGCCACCGGCTGCATGCTGTCCGTGGGTGCGTGCTGCGGTTCAGTGCCATGTGCAGCGTGCGTCCCAAGCCGTCGTGCCTCGCCCTGCCCCCGGTGCCTCGCCCTGCCCCCGGTGCCACTCCACATTCTGCATGCCTGTTCAGCAGCTGCTGAAGATGAAGAACGCCCCCACATGCCGCGCTGCCTATAGTCGCCCACACTGCTGCCCTGCCTTCCTACCCTCCCGGCCCCAGGCACCTGGGCGGCGGCCTACATTGCCCTCACCGGCGACCTGGGTGCCGCCATCGGTGCCTTCAAGGAGGCCGTGCCCCTGCTGGTCTTCCCCGCCAAGGCTGCTGTGGCGTTCCCACTGGTGAGTCCGCCGCTGGCGCCACCTGCGCTGCAGCCTGCTGTGCATGTTGGGTCAGCCGGCGGCGCCCACGGCAGCTCAAACCTTGCTGGACTCAGCACTCAGCCCTCTCCCAGCAGGGCCCTTGATACCAACCCCGGCCATTTCCCCTGCCTCCTCCCCACTGCAATGCAGATCTACCACTACCTGGGCGGCGTGCGCCACATGTACTGGGACCACGCCAAGTATGGCAACCAGGTGCGCTGCCCTGTTGCATGGCGCTCTACACCAAGCACCCATCCACCTGTGCTGGCCCGTGCCACCTGCAGCGCTCCAGTGGGCCGCTTTGTAGCTGGCTCCTTGCTCAGCTGCGCGCCATGATGTGAGGTGCCGGGGTGGCTCGTTGCATATGCCCGCCCTTCCTGCCTCTCTCTGACGTTGCCTGACGCCTTCCTGCCATCGCCACAGGCCGACAAGCACTCGCCTCTGGAGGTGCCGGCTGTGGAGGCGAGCAGCAAGCTGCTGATTGGCGCCAGCGTGGCAGCCACCGCGGCGGCGGCTCTGTACTCCATCTGAGCCCTCAGGTGGTGGCGTGCGCAGCAGGTGCACCTGCTGCGGTGCCAACAAGTTGGTGGCCACACCAGCCCATGTGACAAAAAACCCGCAAACGAACACAACCCACAGCGGCTCCTTGATACCGGGCCGCAGGGCACAGCCGCGCAGGGCGGCTGAGCCGCCGCGTGGCTGCTGCTTGCGTGCCAGCACCGCTCGGTGCTGCCCTGCTCATGTTTTCAGCTGTGCCATTCCGGTGGCCACTTGTATTCCGCCGCATCCGCGTGATGCGGCACAACGGCCATGTGTAAACGCATCGCATATCAAACATCAAAGCAGGGCACACTGCTTGCGGCGACTGACGTTGAAGTACTGTGGGTGCACTCGTGGCTTTTCGACCGTCGTGCCTGACAGCCATTCAGCTGCACCGCTCTGTGACGTTCCGGGTAGTTTGTCATGCAAGCGCGTGGAGCCTCCCCTGCGACTGGTCGAGACCTGCTGGTCCACCATCTGGGGCACTGAGCTGGAGCTTGCTTCACACGAGGCGAGCTAGCAGGTAGAGGTACATGAAAGCTTGCTGCCATAACAAAAGACCGGGACAGCAGACGGGGGTCAGTTCTTTGGACATGAGCAGGGAGGTGGCCTGCTCGCCACTGTAGGGGTGCAGCGCATGCTTGCGTCAAAAGGTTGTTGCTAACATGTTGCTGCTGCATTGCGTGGAGCTGCCTCGGCGCCGCCTCTTCTGCTGGAGGACCGCTCAGCCCCACCATGGGGCGCGCTCAAATGGAGAAGGTGCTGCCCTGCGCCATCTCCTTCTCAATGAACTCTGCATCCTCAAAATCCAGGTCCAACAGCGCCCTGCGCACAACAATGGAGAGGAATGGCCACAGGGCTCATTGCGACACCCAATGGCAAGGCCAGGAGTGCTGGCCATGCTATGGAGCGGCCCAGCGACACGCAGCGCAGCTCGCCAGGCCAATGCAACCCCTCGGCTCCTGGCGGCAGGCACCTGAGCTGCAGCAGCGTGCCAAAGTCGGTGGGCATGTCGCTCTGCTGCAGGTGCAGGCGGTACAGCTCCATCAGCTCGCTGCGGCAGTGTGGGCGCAGTGTGAGGTGGGGTAAAACAAAGTGGGGTGGGTGAAGACCGCCTGTGCGTGAAGTCCGCCTGTGCACAGGTTGCGTTCAAGCGCACGCACCATGCACAGTGGCAACTTGCATTGCAGCACGCAGTAGAGCCGCACAATACCAGGGCAGCCGACGTCCTGCATACGTGCGTCTGCAGCCCGGCACCAGGGCTACCAGCTCACCCCTTGGAGTGCTGCGTGCTGAGCAGCGGCGCGCGGCAGATGGAATTCTGGTGCAGCGCTCGCCGCACCTCCACATGTGCCCTGCAGCAGCAGCAGGACGAGCACGTTGCAGCAGCGATTGAGCTGATGGCCCGCCACCCTGCTTGCCCAGCCAGGCCCAGCATCCACATCGGGGCAGCGCATGTGTAGATTGCGGGGCAGCCCTAGGCCAGAGCAGCGGCTGCCCTGTGCGCACCGCGCCCGCTCGCCGGTGTTGAGGAAGCCAATGGCCCGGTGGATGGCTGTTGCCTGCCGCGTGCGCGCCAGCGCCATCTTATACTCGGGGTCCAGCTCGGGGGCTGTCGCTGCCTGGGCCGCGGCAGGCAGCAGCGGCAGTGCCCGTCAAACAGGCGCACTCATGGCCCTCCCCGCATGCAACCACAGCGCGCACACTGTTGCATACCTCCTTACCAGCCGTGCCTACACACCTGTGCGGGCCGTATGAGGCCGGAGATGCCGGGGTACTCGACCGGCGGCGCGCTCGTCCGCTTCCTCAGCTGCTGCCATGCCACCGCTGCTGCTGCCAAAAGGGCTGCTCCTGCCGCTGCCGCCGTGGGTACGCTGACTCTGCAGCCAGGACGCGGTGTGCTCATCAGTATCCAGAATCCTGTGAGTGCTGCAGAATGCAAGCCGCAGCGCTTGAGACAGAGCGCTTGAGCAAGGCAGCGGCACATTGTCGTTTGCCTGCACTGCCGCCGCCACCGCTGCCGCCGCGCTTGCGGGCATCCTCCTGCCCAGTTTGCGGGCACTTTACGGTTCATGGCAGCAAAAGTCTTACCCTGGAGCCTCCGCAGGGGGCTGCAGGGGCGCTGCAGGCACCGCGTGCTTGGCTGCTGCTCGCACGTCGCGCAGGGGCTGCTGGGGTGCTCGATGCCTTTGCCGAGAGGTCCCATGCTGCGATGTTGCCGCAGGGGCTGCAAGGCTGCTGGCCAGTAAGAACGCCATCGAAGCGAGCTGTAAAGTGGGCTGCGTCAGTGGAGCACAATCGACCGATGCAACACGGGGACCGATCTCGGTGTTCAAGGAGCTGCAACGGCTGCTGGCCCCTCCAGCCCATGCCGGCGGATGCATGAAGCGACCCCTCCAAACGCCGGCTGCGCAGCTCCATCTCTGTAATTGGAGGCGGAAATTGCTGCCATGGCTGGCGAGGGCGAGCAGGCGGCGGCAGCCGTGCAGGCGGTGTCCTTGCAGGTGAGCGCTCGGGGGAACCTGACCTGCAACCGTGCCTGGCAAGAGCACCCCCTCCGGTACAGCAGGATGGCATCTGATGGCATGGATCGTGCCTGCCTTTCACCCGCCCGCATCCTCCTTGCTGCCTTTTGCCCGTCTCCTGCTCGTGGTATGATGCCCCAACCCGGCACCATGCCTGTGTCTGAGATGGCAGGCGCACAGGCGCCCACCCTTCTGCCAGCCGCCAGCGCTTGCCGCTGCCGCCGCTGCCACCTCCCATGGCCGCCCCTTCTTTGCTTGGCCGCAGCAGGATGACTTTGCGGCTGCGCTGAAGGAGCACCAGCCCTACTTCGCCAAGCGCGTGGAGCTGTTCAACCAGTACAAGGCGCGCCAGGTGGCGGCGCTGGAGGCGGCAAAGGCAGCCAACGAGCCCATCCGCATCGTGCTGCCCGACGGTAGCGGTGCGCCCTGCTGCTGCTGCTGCTGCTGCTGCTGCTGCTGCTGCTGCTGCCGGCCGCTGCTGCCAGAATGTTGAGGCACACCGGGGAGCGCTGCCGGTTGGCGTATATTGTTGCATGCGGCCGCTGCACGGGCGCTCGGTTTGCTGCTCAGCGGCTGAGGGGCAGCACCCCTGCACCGGCCGATGTGTTGTGGCTGGTGCACACTGTTTATTTCTTTCTTGGCTTTCTGGGCAGCTGCGCCCAGGTTGGGGAGGCGGCGCCCTGCTCTAGCCCCGCCTCATGCCGCCGCGCATCGTCCGCCTTGCAGAGCGCGCGGGTGTGAAGGGTGTGACCACCCCGCTGGACATTGCCAACCAAATCTCCAAGGGCCTGGCCAAGAAGACGGTGGTGGCCAAGGTGCGTGGGGCTGCAGCTGCAGGGTTACTGGCTGCCACACCATGGGCGTGGCGCGCAGCTGGGGCCGCTGTGTTGAAGCCTTTGTCGCTCTCTAATGACTTGCTGGGAGAGTGTGGGGCCTGCTGCTGGGTGCAGTGCCCCGGTGCTCACACGGCTGCCACTGCCTGGCTTGCATACATCCCACACCTGCAGGTGGATGGCTCCACCTGGGATCTGACCCGCCCGCTGGCGGGCGATTGCGCGCTGCAGTTGCTGTCCTTTGACGATGCCGAGGGCAAGGAGGTGCGGCCGCAAGGGGCTGCACACCTGCTGCTGCTGCGGCTGGGCATGCTGCCGCTGGGTGCACTGGGGGTGGCACTGCTCTCCATTGCAGCGGAGCAAGCTGCACAATCTTGGTGACGCACCCCTGGCATGCTGCTGCACCTTGCGTTGCAGACCTTCTGGCACAGCAGCGCGCACGTGCTGGGCCAGGCGCTGGAGCTGGAGTATGGCGCTGACCTGACCATCGGCCCCGCACTTGAGGAGGGCTTTTACTACGACTGGTGCGCTCCTCTTGTGCGGCAGGCCTTCAATAAGCAGCTGATGAGTGGATGCGGGTTGGCCTGCACTCAGCTGGGTGCATGACTGCGTGCACACCGCGCATTGTGCGGCTGCTGCTGGGCCTCGGCAGGAGTTGTCAACCTGCGCTCGCTGTGCCATGCTGCCTGCAGCTACCTGGGCGACCGCACCCTGAACGAGGCGGAGAAGGCGCGCATCACCAAGCGCATGCAGCAGGTGCGGAGTTGTGCTCAGTGCTTGGCTGGCTGGCAGTTGGGTGCCATGCACCTCTCGTAGCGGCTCGCTGTGACCCAGCAGCGGGCAACCGCCGGGCTGCATCACGCTGCGGGCTGAAGCCTGCCACCCTGCCCGAGTTTATCCACCCAGGGTTCCGTACCCCGCAGGCGGTGAAGGAGAAGCAGGCGTTTGAGCGCATTGAGGTGTCGCGCGATGAGGCGCTGGGCATGTTCCAGGTGCGAGCGTGCAGCGCTGCACGAACAAGTGCATAAGCAGTGCTGCGGGCGTGTACCGTTGCGTTGCATGGTCGTTGCATCGGCCTAGGCAGGCGTTGGCTCGCCCGTGTAGAGGAGTCCCGCATCATTCTTGGCTATCGCTGTGCAAACATGGCTCAAACACGTATGATCACATACCTGAGTCATGCCCTCCTCGGTTTCCCCTGCACCATCCCAACAGGAGAACAAGTTCAAGTGCGAGATCATCAGCGAGCTGCCCCAGGAGGCCGTCATCTCTTGCTACAAGTGCGGCCCCATGGTAAGCGGTGCAGGTGCTGCAGGCGGTGCACAAGTGCGCTCTTATCATCGCAATTCCCTATCCAATGCGGCCCTGCCCACCCTGCCCTCTCGCAGGTGGACCTGTGCCACGGCCCGCACGTGCCCAACACCGGCCTGCTCAAGGCGGTGGGCGTCAACTCCATGAGCCGCGCCTTCTGGCGCGCCGACGTCAACCGCGAGCCGCTGCAGGTCTGTGCCGTTGGGCGCGGCTGGGTTGGACGTGCGCCGTGCTGTTCGTGGTTGTCGCAGCTGACGGTTTGTTGGTTGCGGTCTCATGCTGCTGGTCGCTTTGGTCCGTGGTGGCTGCCTGCCTCTTCCACAGATCTGCAAGCTAACCAGCTGGCACCTGTCTATATGCCAAGCCCCCACATCCAACAATGAGCCCTCACCTGCCTGCCCTCTTCCCCGCAGCGCGTGTACGCCATCACCTTCCCAGATGACAAGGAGCTGAAGGAGTACCAGCACCGCATGGAGGAGGCGCGCAAGCGCGACCACCGCAACGTCGGCACGCAGCAGGCAAGCAGGGTTGGAGGGCCGGACACGTCGCTCGCATGCGTTGCGGCCCCGGGGATTGGTGAAGGTGGACCACCGCTGCTGCCCTGCGGATGCCTCCCCTGCCTGCCTTTGCCACCGTGCCAGTGCGCAACGTTGAATGCCCGCCCGTGGTGCCCCTTCTCTCCGCCTTGCAGGAGCTGTTCTTCTTCCACCCGCTGTCCCCCGGCTCCTGCTTCTTCCTGCCCCACGGCGCCCGCATCTACAATGCCATGGTGGAGTACATGCGCGAGAAGTGTGAGTGTGGGGCAGACATGTGCAGAAGCGTGGGGGCCGGTGGGAGGGAAGGGCCACATGCAGTCCTGTGCGCATCACTGGCTCCAACTGGCCTGGTCAGGCCATGCACGCCTATCTGCAGAGCCACTCATGAACTGCACCAAGCGCTCCCTTCCTGCAGACTGGGAGTACGACTATGAGGAGGTGGTGACCCCCAACATCTTCAATTTCGACCTCTGGAAGACCAGCGGCCATGCGGAGCACTACCGGTGAGCGCCGTCTCTGCTGGACAGCTCTGTCCTTGCTGGTTCAGCCGACGGTCGGCTGGGTGTGTGTGCCTTACAACTGCAGGCCGGCTTGTGGCATGTTCACAAGCTCCGCTCCCCACTCAAGCATTTTCCCGCTGCCTCATCTTCCCACCAATGCCTCCTGCCGCAGGGAAAACATGTTTGCCTTCTCGGTTGAGAAGGCGGAGTTTGGCCTCAAGCCCATGAACTGCCCCGGTGCGCTTTGCTGCCACTCCTTACGTGTTGCGTGGCTGGCGGTGCCCCGCAAACGCCCAGCTGCATCCAGCCTCGGCTGAGCTGCTCAGTCCTCATCGCCCTCGCACGCGAGCCACCTACTCCACCCCTGCCGCGTGCCCCCCTCCCCTCGCAGGCCACTGCCTCATGTTTGGCAACCGCAACCGCTCGTACCGCGAATTGCCGCTGCGCCTGGCTGACTTTGGTGTGCTGCACCGCAATGAGTTCAGGTGGGGAGCGGGGGCGGGTACGTGCAGGGCTTGCACGGGTGCCCAGCGGAGCACTTGCACCTGGGGTCGTCCCCGTTCTGCTCCGGCATTGGTCGCTGTCCATGTGGCTGCAGTGTCTCGCAGCATGCGTGTCCCCGCCCTCAAGGCTCGGCCCCCCACCTCACCTGCCCCAGCCACCCGCCCGCCCCCGCCTGTGCAGTGGCGCGCTGCAGGGCCTGACGCGCGTGCGGCGGTTCCAGCAGGACGACGCCCACATCTTCTGCCGGTGAGCCAAGGCTGAAGAGTGAGGGGCAGCAATGGCAGCGACAGGGAGCCAGCGCTGCATGGGGCAGGCAGCAGCCAACAGCGTGGCCGTTGGTAGCCGCTTGCTGATCTCTGGTCGCTCAGAGCTCAGGCTTGGGACCGTCTGACCGCATTTCCTCCCGCAGGCGGGACCAGGTGAAGGCTGAGATCATGGCCTACCTGAAGATGATGGGAGAGGTGCGCCACGTCAGCAGCACACGCCATGCTGTGGACATTTGGGTTTGGCACAGCCGTCAGCCACGGTGTCGTGCCTCTCCAAGCCCCGCTCCCCATGTGGCTTGCTGTCCCCTCATTGACCTGTGCGATGACGCGCCACCCAACCCCACCCACCCGCCCACCCTACTACCCGCCCCACTGCACCCCTCTGCGCCCCTCCAGGTGTACGACACCTTTGGGCTGGACTACAAGATGGCGCTGTCCACGCGGCCCGAAGGATACCTGGGAGAGCTGGAGGTGCGGGGCTGGGTCGTGAAACCGGGCTCGGGACTGAGTTGCACAAGGCGGATGGGCCATGGCGCCAGACCCCACGCACCTCGCCCTGCCCCATCCAGTCTGTGCTGCCCTGCTTACCCTTGCATCCGTGTTCCTGGGTGTCCAGGTGTGGAACGAGGCGGAGACGGCGCTGGAGGAGGCTCTGAATGCCACGGGCCGTGAGTGGGAGATGAACCCCGGCGACGGTGCCTTCTACGGTGCGTGTGGCGCGACCCAGCACACGTGCAGCACAGCAGCATGCGCAGGGCTGCTCTGTGCATGTCTCGCCCAACAGCCTCCCTCAGCCACTACTTTGCTGCTCGCACGGGCTGTGTGAGCACCAGCCGGCCTCCGTCCGTGTGCTGCTTCGGCACCCACACTTGTGCCTTTCGACCGCAGGCCCCAAGATTGACATCACCGTGTACGACGCCCTGCGCCGCAAGTTCCAGTGCGCCACCGTGCAGCTGGACTTCCAGGTGGGTGGGTGGGTGGGTGGGTGGGCGGTTCGTGGCGGTGCGGGTCTGGGCTGCCTGCTGCTGCTGCTGCTGCTGCTGCTGCTGCTGCTGCTGCTGCCGCTGCCATCCCATGCACACCCACCATCTGAGCTGCCCTGCGGTCCATCCAACATGCCCCACACGTCCCTGCCCGCGCCCCGCAGCTGCCCATCCGCTTCAACCTAGAATACCAGGCGGACGACGGCACCTTCCAGCGCCCAGTCATCGTGCACCGGTGCGCTGCAGCAGCCCCAGTGCTGCCGTGGGTGGATGGCAGCAAGCAGGTTGCAGTGGCTCGTAAACTCACTGCAGGTTGCAAGTCGTGTGCGCCTCGCCATCTTCACAGCTGTACCGTACACTGCCTGCCCCACCCCGCAGCGCCATCCTGGGCTCTGCGGAGCGCATGTTTGCCATCCTGACGGAGCACTGGGGCGGCAAGTGGCCGCTGTGGATCTCGCCGCGGCAGTGCATGGTGGTGCCCATCTCGGGTGAGTGACTGGGACAGGGGGATGGGTGTGGGCACTGTCGCCAACACAGCCGAGGTGGAGTGATGCAACGGAGCTCTGGATGGCCTCCAGCCCACACCCCCAACTCCTTGGCCACCCCGTGCAGAGGCTGTGTATGATTACGGCCACCAGGTGCGGCGCAAGCTGCGTGCCGCCGGCCTCCACGTGGACATTGACGTGGCGGACCGCAAGATGCAGAAGAAGGTGTGTGGGGTGGGGAGCCTGCATGGCTGCTGTGCACCCAACCCAGGGCTGCTCGCTCGCGTGCCTGCTTGCGGGTTCCACACCCAAACGCCGCAGCCCCACCCGCCTGCTGCTTCCCGCCCTTTGTACTCCCAGGTGCGCGAGGCGCAGCTGGCGCAGTACAACTACATCCTGGTGCTGGGTGAGGAGGAGAAGAAGAACGGCACCGTCAACGTGCGCACCCGCGACAACCAGGTGGGTGCGGCGGGACACAGCTCGGGGCAGCCTTGCACGCTGGCGGCGCAATCAGTGGAGGTTTGAGCTGCTGGGCGGCATGCCTGATCGCTTGTGACGCCGCTGTGCACCTGCACCCGCTAGTTGCACCTCAAACAAGTCCCCTTCATGCATGTCCCATCAGCCGCGCCCTGCCTCCTGCCCCCATGCCCGCTGCCACAGGTGCACGGCGAGCACACCCTTGCGGCAGTGCTGGATGTGATGACGCGCGAGCGCGACAGCCGCAGCCAGGTCGGCATGTTTGGCGGCGAGGGCAAGAAGGGCGGCGATGCGGCGGCGGCCGACGGCGCGTGAATGCCGATGCGTGTCATGCCTGGCTCTGCCCCGCCTTGCTGTGCAGCAGGATTCTCAACTGGTACAGGCGTATTATGCATCATTGTTGCAGGCGTGGTTGGCTGTGAAGCTGGTGCAGCAGAAAGAAAGGAACCAGGGTAGAGGCAGACATGCAATACACAGCAGGGAAGAAAACAGTTGCGAGCCGAGGGGCAGCTGGCTGGCTACAAGCGTCACTTATTCGGTGCCAGCTGCCTTCCTAGTCGCGAAGTCAGCTGCCATCCGGTTTGACTGCCGCAAACACCCTGCAGCACGTAAGAGTACAGCAAGCAGCCATGCTAACGGCAGTGCATGGGCTGCAAAAGTTTCATTCTAGCCACAAATACAAGCAGCAAATCCAGCTTTAGCCTCACCATGCATTTTCGCCAATGATGCCGTAGGGTCCAATGTGCAGGTGGTGCGCCGTAGTGTCAAAGCCCAGCATGCACAGCTTGTCAATCAGCTCGCGCCCGAAAATGGTGAACATGAGCATGCCGTCGGGGTGCAGAGGGTCTGCATCAAGGGGCAAGTGGACACACAGCGCGGCACTCTCACTCTGTACGCAGCACGGCATGCATGAAGGCAGCCCGTCAAGCGGCCGATGCCAATACGGCCTGGCACCAGCGCTGGCAGGGTTGCATGGCTGCCTTCCCACACCTCACCGGCAGGGTACAGCGGAGGCTTGTGATGCACCATCTTGCCGTTCTCCACACTTGCCCGCACTTCGTCATGGTAGTCGCTCTGTGTTGGCGGCACAGAGGAGCAGGCGGTGCGTGACATACATGGGCGGCACAGCGGAGGGGTCTGTATGTGAAACTGTGAGGTGATGTAGGACCATATGTCATTGTGTGTTGCTGGGACCCACCGCGCCTGATGTGCACACAGCATGGGGCAACGCCTGCGCCATTCTCGGCCTGCCCGCTCACCGGTGCAAAAGGGACCGTGAAGACCAGGGCGCCTCCAGGCTTGAGGATCCGCCGCATCTCGTGCAGCGCCTGGTAGGGCTGCGGCACCAGCGAGAAGACCTGCGCAGGGCCGAGCCCACAGGCAACGCTAGCAAGCAAGCAAGATAACACAGCTGCCCTCCATGGCTACTTGGGGCGCAAACCTGTGCGTAGGGATGCACACAGCACAAGCACACCGCGCTGCTTGTTGAACCAGCCCGGCTGCTGCCGCTGGATGGGCTGCGCACCTCCGTGCTGACAATGATGTGGAAAGTGTCAGAAGCAAACGTCGTCTGCTGCAGATCCTCATGCCGGTGGCCCCGCACCGTGCTCCCTGGTAGCGTGTCTGCACTGATGAACTCGCTGCACACAGGGGTGCGCGGGCGGCCAAGAGGCAGGGGGTCCAGTCAAGTGATAAGAAACACCTTCCGTGATCGGCAGGCCAGCATGCCAGCAGCAGTGTAGCAAGCCATGTGGTCAGCCCACCTGCACATGTACCCCGGCGCCTTTTTCAGCACCTCATGCAGCGGGCCAGCGCACGACTGTGCGCTGAAAATGCGCAGGTTCGTTCCTGCCAGCTCTTTCAGACTCTGCATCGCAATAGAGCACCAACTGCTTCAGGGGAGCGGCCATAGCCCACAGTAATCACCAAAATCAGTCTGCGCTCCGATGCAGTGCGCCCACACAGCTGCACGTGGCACACACCTGTAGTGGGCGCCCATAGATGCGCGACGCCTCTGGTAGAATGACCGCCGCCAGCTGGCGAATGCGGTTGAAGCTGTCGCACACACTGCACTTGCCGCCCTCCCTGTCATACGAGGATGGTGCAGCAGCAGGGGAGGCGGCGTGGTCAGGCAGCTGCCTTGGCAAACAGCGTCAGCTGGTCAGCATGTGGAGTGATTCAGACTGCAGCAGTGAAAGACAGCCAGCTGCTCGCCACGAAACAGCCACGGTGTGCCCAGCAGCAGCAGCAGCATAGCAGCCCTCGGCACGCACCGCAGATCAGAGTCTCCCCAGTCGATGCTCAGGTGCTGCCCGCCGCACACGGGGCACGTCACCCCGTGGACTGGCCGCTGCTCGTTCACCAAGTGCTCGTACTGCGTCGGCCACCCGATCTGCTTGAGCGCCGTGTCGTATGTGGAGGACTGCAGGCCCAGACAGGCACAGCGCAGCGAATGTAAGCTGGCGGAAGCTGGCAGGGCGAGAGGAGTGCCGCTTGCCGCCGCAGCACACACAGCAGCTGGCCACCAGTTCCAGCAAACGCACAAACCATGGCTCACTCACATTCAAGGCAGTCTCCCAGGCGCACAGCTCCTGGGGGTGCAGTGCGCGCTTGCCGCCGCCCGTTGCGGCTGGCAAGCCAAAGGGGCTGTGCTGGCCGAAATCGGCGTCCTCTTCCCGCGTCTCGAAATCAACGTCCAAGCTGCTGGTGGAGCGGCCGCGGGGTCCGAGCGTGGACCACAGGAAGTGGAGCGCCAGGAAGGCAAAGAGCAGGCGGAAGCCCAGGCCTGGGGGCAGCTGGGACAGCGCCCCTGCATGCCGAGGCGTCCCCATGGCGCTGCAGGCCCGGCGGGGTGGTAAGCCGGGCCCTGCAGCGAAGCGCGGTCGGGCAGGGCGGCGTGGTTGGGCAGGCGGCAGCAGGCGGCAGCAGCTGGAGGCAGGCGGCGCTGCGGTAGCGCCCATGAGCCGAGTTTGACGCCCTGACACTCTGACTCTTGGGCAAGGCAGGCTCAAGCGCACGAGGCCTTTGGCGCACCTCAAGTGGCTTGCAGCGGGGGCCAAGGCCCGCTCGGGGGCTGATCGCAGTGGCTTAAGGACAGAGGGCCGCCAGGGGCGCCTGGAGCCGCCGGGGCCGCCTCCCTTTGTTTCAATTCGGCGCCTCCCTGCCGAGCTGCTACGCAGCCTCCTTGCAACGCTGCTGGAAATTGTTGATCAAGTGCGGCTGCACCCTGCAAATCGGCAAACACGCAAAGAGCGAACCCCTGCATGTGAAATGCAGCGAGACTCTTGCGCACGCCTGCGCAGGCGATCAGCTGCGACACGGTCTCTGATATTGCGTCGTTTAGTTACAGCAGTGCCTTGCGCGAAACAGCGGGGCCCCGGCGGTCGCGGCGCTCAACAGGCTTCTTGGCTCTGCTCCGCGCCGTAGAGGCGCAAACCAGGCGTCGCCATGTCGTTCCTGGACGCCCGCGAGCATGGTGGGCGCCAGGGGCGGTGATGGGGCTCCTAGCAGTGCGGGGAGCGGCCCCGCACACCCACGCAGCTCAGGCTGCGGTACAGCGTGCCGATGCACGGAGAGAGCTTCAGAGGGAGCGCCTCGAGCAGGCCACCGCCGCCGCCGCCCGCTGCCGCCCACTGCCGCCCACTGCCGCTCCCTTCCATCCGCAGGCTCCAAGCCGGGCAGCGGCTTCGTGTCGGCACAGCAGGAGGTGTGCAAGCGGTCGGGGCGCATGTTGACATCATGACAGCTGTGCGGCCGCCTGTGCCTGGCCCAGCCCGATGCCTGCACCCGCACTACCGCGCGAGCTGAGCCCGCACCACCCCGCTCGACCCTGCAGGCTGTGGACCGCCGCGAGCGGCTGCGCCGGCTGGCGCTGGAGACCATTGACCTGAGCAAGGACCCGTACTTCATGCGCAACCATCTGGGCCAGTACGAGTGCCGGCTGTGCCTCACGCTGCACACAAACGAGGGCAACTACCTGGCGCACACGCAGGGTGGGTGGCGCGATGTGCATGGCGGTTGTGCAGCGGTGCAGGGCACACCGTATGGGCAAGACCCTGCTGCGAACATCGCAGCTGCAGCTGAATACCTGGTGCTGATTGTGCTGCTAGCTGCGGCATCGCTGCAGGCAAGCGGCACCAGCAGAACCTGGCCAAGCGCGCGGCGAGGGATGCAGCAGAGAAGCCCGTGGCACCAGCACCGCAGCGGCGCGTGGCCGTCAAGAAGACGGTGAGCGCCCGCATTTCCCAGCAGCCAACGTATGCAGCAGAGCTCACCAGCAGGCCATCCTGATGCCGGCAGCGGCAGGCCCACTTTGTGGCTCTGGCCTGCCTGCTGCCGCTCGCCAGGCCTGCTGCTGCCGCCGCCATGTGCATGCACATGTGCGGCTTGCCCACGCACAAAGCTGGTTGCCGCGTGCCCAACCCCTTGACAACTGACGAGAGGTGCTGCCCGTTGCCTCGCCTGCGACATGCGCCAGGTGCGCATTGGGCGGCCCGGCTACCGCGTGACCAAGCAGTTTGACGCGGAGACGGGGGCCAGGGGGCTGCTGTTCCAGGTGCGCGGCAGGGTGTGGTTGGGATGCAGGCATGCGTGAGGAGACAGCAGCAGTAAGCGCTGGCGTCTTCTGTTTCCTTTGATTGCTTGCGCATGCAAGAGTGCTGCCTCCCTGCTGGATCAGTGAGCACACCTCTTCAGCACCCGACTCTCCCATGGCCTCCCCACCCTCCCAGATTGAGTACCCGGAGATTGAGGAGGGCAGCAAGCCGCGGCACCGCATCATGTCCAGCTACGAGCAGCGCAAGGAGCCGTGGTCCAAGGAGTGGCAGTACCTGCTGTTTGCGGCGGAGCCATACGTGAGCCGAGGCTGTCGGGGAAGGGGAGGGGCCTTCCCGCTGAGCAGCGGGCCCCTGCCACCGCAGGGCAGCAGGTGCCACGCGCCTGCCCGCGGCCAGAGTTGCAGATGTCGTTGTCGCCTAGGTATATTGCCTGCCCACCTGCACAGCTGCGCTGGCGCCTGCCCTCACGCAGGAGGTGGTGGCCTTCAAGATCCCCAGCTATGAGGTGGAGAAGCACCCGGAGCGCCTGTTCACCCACTGGTGCGCTGCGCTGGCTGCCGCTGGCTGGGACCACGGCTGTGCCACTGTGAACCAAAGGGGCTGCTGCGTCATTTGCCGGAGTCCCCGCCTGAGCCATTGCCTTGGTTGCAGCTTTGATGGCACCCGTTCCGGCATACAGGGGTGGTCTGTTTCTTAATCCATTGCCTCACCACGTGCTGGCTGGTTTTGCTCCACCGCCTGCAGGGATCCAGACAACAAGGTCTACTCGCTGCAGGCAAGCGCTGCTGCTTTTGCCTGGGTCACGCACCAGCACTTGAGTCCCATGCTGGGCCTGATCTTGGAGGAGGGATGTGGGATGCCTGCTTCCCGGCCATGCTGGTTTGTGCACAAAGCTGGACCAACACTTACGGCATTGCCCCCCTTACAACCATTTGCCATGCAGCTGCCCTTCAAGCCGCCGCAAGCACCCGCAGGGCGGCCAGCAGCGCCAGCAGCAGGGCCGCCGCAGCAGCAGCAGCTGCCGCCGCCGCCGCAGATGCCGCNGGCATGGGCGGCCCTCCGCCGGGCATGGGCGGCCCACCCCCTCCCGGGTGGGGCCGGCCGGGGTGGTGAGCCGCCGCGCTTGCCTGGCTTCTTGGCAGCCCCGCCTGCTGGCGCGCATGTTGCCTGCTTGACTTCTGACTCTTGACCCGAGCAACTGACTGTTAACAAGAGCGCATCAGAACAGCGCCAGCAGATTGGCTGCGGGCCGCTGCAGCAATCAACAGAGAGCAAACAAGTAATGCGAACAAACAGGTATATGGCGTCTTGGCACTTTATTTTCACTCTAATTTCACGGACGCCGCATCATGGGCGCTCGCTGTTTTTGACGGTGTTGACCACCCTGCAGAACGGGCATGGTGAAGGAGCAGGATGGGTTGGCAGCAAGCAGGGCTGGTGCGGCTCAGGCACACACGGCAGAGGGGAAAAGGCAGGGAAAAAGGCAGGGCGGCAGGCAGGCTCTGTGCCTCTGCTGGCACCCACCCTCCACTGCACAGCCGCCCTCACCAGGCGTTGTTGCCAAGAATGGCGTGCGCATGGTTGTGCAGGTGGTGCACTGTGGTGTTGTAGCCCAGCATGCACAGCTTGTCGGCCATCTCGCGGCCAAAGATTGTGAACACGAGCACGCCCTTGGGGTGCAGGTGGTCCCCCTGGTAGATGGGCGGCAGATGCCAGTGCACCAGCTTGCCGTCCTCAACGATAGCTCGGATCTGGTCGTGGTACTCGTTCTGCGGGGTGCCATCGTGGGGCAGGCTGTGGGGCACGTCAGGAACATGTGATGGGAGACAGGCGCACGCTGCCTCCTAGCCCAAGCAGCAGCGCTGCCTGGACCCACTGCGCCTCACCAACTCGCCTGCTGAAGGCTGGACTGCGCATGCTGCGCCATCCCGCAATACAGCACAAGCAAGGCGACGCAACAGGCCTCACCGGCGAGAAGGGCACCGTGAACACGTGCGCGCCACCGGGCCTCAGGATGCGGCGCAGCTCGTGGAAGCCCTGGTACGGCCGCGGTATGCGCGACATCAGCTGCAGTGGGTGGGCGGCAAAGCAGGGCAGGCGGTGGGTTGAGCCGGGGCCGCGGGGCAGTGCCTGGCAGCTGGCTGCTGCAAGCTATGATGGAGCAGTTCAGCCAGTAAGCAGGCATGCCCCACAAATGCATGGCAATACAGCAGGCAGCACTTACGCATGTGTTGCAGACATTGCCAGGCAGCCCAGGCAACAGAGGCAGGCATAGAGCCGCATGCAGCCGAACATGCAAGTCCCAGCAGCAGCAGCCAGGCCAGAGCGGGTCAACAGGGCAAAGTGGCACGCACGTCGCTGGACATCACCAGGTCGAAGGCTTCGTCGTTGAAGGTGGTGCGCTGCAGGTCCTCGTGGCGGATGCCCTGCACCACGCTGCCCGCCGGCACGTCGGCGTTGATATACTCGCTGCACGACAGAGGCGCAACATAGGGGAGGTCAATATTGCAGCAGGAAGGGCAGGGGGCGGGCCCAGTGCTGGGGGTGTCCGGCCCCCTGTGTGGGTCCAGCCCGCAGCCGTGCTGCGGTGTGGGGCCAGCACACACAAGTTGGGCAGCGCAATCGCTGGGTCGCTTCCATGCAGGTCTGGTCACTCGTGCCCCGTTGCCTCGGCGCAGCTGTCGCTCACCTGCACACGTATCCGGGCGCCTGCCTCAGCACTTTGTGCAGGACGCCGCGGCACTGCGTGTTCAAGATGCGCAGGTTGGTGTGCGCCAGGTCTTGCAGGGCCTGCAGGGGCAGGGGCACAGCTCGGCGGGGCCGAGGTCAGCGAGGCCAGATGCCTGCAGCCCCTGCAACCCGCACTCACTTGCGCTGCCGCCAGCCAGGACGCACCCAACAACAAGCACGTGCATGTCCAGCTGTTGTCCTGCGGGGAACTCCCTGGGGCTGCCATGGTCATGCACATCACTGCAGCTGCACGCGAGGCTGTGTGTACCTGCAGCCTGCGGCCCGTCAGGCGCGACGCCTCAGGCAGGATGATGTCCGCCAGCTGGCGCAGGCGGTTGTAGCTGCCGCAGTGGGAGCACTTGCCCTCCTCCCTGCGGCACGCACAGGGTGTGGAGCTGAGAGCCCGTGTCGACATCCTCCCTAACAGGTGGGACAAGCCTGCCGCTCGTCAAGCCATGGCGGTGTACAATAGAAGACCAGCCACGCACTCCCCAGCTGCTGTCAGCGTGGCGCACCTGAGGTCGGAGCCAACAAAGCTAACTTGCTGCTCCTTCATGCCGCACACGGGGCAGGTCACGCCCTCCAGCGGATGGCGGTCCCACACCTGCTGCTCATGCTTGGTGGGGTACCCGCTGCCCTCCACCGCCTCGTCATACTGGGAGGCCTGCGGGCGAGTGAGCAGCAGGGCGGCAGGCTCGACTGGGTGGGCCGTCATGCGAGTGGCGTGGAGCATGAGTTTTGGCACGGCAGCGGTGTCAGATCAACATGTGTTGGCTTCAACTCATCCTCCAACAAGAAGAGATCTCCCACACCATGCGGCTCTGTGAGCACCACGCATGCATCAGCAGGCATGCATTGCGCCCAAGCCGCCGATGCACATGCCCGCCCACCTCCAGGGCGGTCTCCCAGCTGCACATCTCCAGCGGGCGGAGAGGCCGCCGCGTGCCTTCGGTGCGGACGGTGCCGAAAGGCACGTAGCTGCCGCCGCTGGCGTCTTCAAAGCGGCCGTCGAAGTCAATGCCCGAATCGTACTTACCGCCTCCGCCGGTGCCAGACAGCGCCCAGAGGCCCAGCAGCAGCGTCAGGGCACCCAGGCCCGCGCCCCGCAGTGCCCGCGCCAATCGCTGCTCGTCGCGCGCCTTGCCCATGCTTGCGAACGCAATCGCGTAGGTCCAGGAGCCAGCAGGGGGGCAGGCCAGGCGGCCAGTGGCCTCCAAAGCGAGTTTAACTTGAAGCGAGCGAGCCTTCTCGCTGCTTTGGCCTTAAGGCGGCAGTGCAGCAGCCCGCCTGCAGTCACAAAAATGAATTGCAGGGTGTGCAGCAAGCCGCCAGAGTGAGAGCAGCGCAGCAGGGAGGGCAGCAGAGGGGCAAGTAAGCACGGCTGCAAGGTGGTCACAGAAAAAATCAATGCTTGTGCTTGGTGGATCACAACGCCGAGCGCTCGCTGGCTATGCCGGCAAGTACACCCTGGGCGTCGCTTGCGCAGGCCGCACCCCCCTCCCTGGCTACTCCGGCCCGTCTGGTGAATGATAAGCGATTGCCTACCCAGCACTTGTTCACTGCAGGCAATCTTGCTGATGTGGAGTGACAGCGTGGCGTCCATGGAGGGCTGCATCTGCTGCTGCAAGGCCCTTGGCTTCCCTCCGGCTTGACCGCTGCTTGCAGCTGTCGCCGCGCTGCACAAGCTGCAGGGCTGATGGCCGCCTTTGGGAGCCGCAGCAACCCTTGCCTGGCTTGAAGCCTCTCCCCTCATGCCGGCATGTTTACAGAGGGGTCAAACTGGTACAAGCAGGGGGACAGGCGGCGAGAAAGAAACAGGGTAGGAGCCAGCAGCCGGCGCGAGCGCTCAGAACTGCTGCGGCATGCCGCCGTAGCCGCCGCCGTACGGCTGCTGCCCGCCCATGCCGCCGTCGGGCGCCGCAGACGGCGGCGGCAGCGCGAGGTAGCTGTTGAGGTGCAGGTACGCGTTGGCCGCCTGCTCCTGCTCCTTGGCCTGGTCCTCCTCGCTCTTGCGCGCCTCCTGCGGGGCAGCAAAGGGAGGGGGGCCAGGGCTGTGGGGCACGACACACTTGCACAGAGCAGCAGTGCATTGTGCAGGCTTGCCCGAATCCATCTGTGCCAAGCCCAGCTGGGGCAGCACAGGCACAAACCCTTCACCGGGGAGCGTGCAAGGCAGGCGTGGCCGCACCTGTGCCTCGCGCCGCTCGTGCATGAGCGTGTCGACCTTGCTGGTGTAGTCCCTATGGTGAGGAAGCAGGAGGTGCAGCGAATGTTTGGGCTCTGGACAGTCTGGGCCGAGCACGAGCCAAGCCGCAGGCAGCAGCACAGCAACGCCGGCCAGCACTGCGGCTCACTTGAGGGTCTGGATGAGGAAGGGCATAGCCGCGTCCGTCAGGCCGTTGGTCCACGCCACCTCCTGCGATTAGGCAGTGGCGTGCGGAGAAACAGATTTGGCATGTGGGCTGGCAACTGGCACGCAGCACACCCAAATCCCCGACCCACTGCCTGCAGCGGCACCGCAGCACAGCACCGCAGTCTCAGAGCAAACCGCAGTCACAGGGCATGGCCCAGGCGGGGCGGCGCACCAGCGCGACGTCCGGCTTGATGAGGTCGTAGCAGGTGTAGAGGCAGGCGGCGAAGCACTCGCGCTGCCCCTCCTCCACAAAGTAGCGCAGCAGGTCCTCCGCAATGTCGCGGTCGCCCGACTGCGAGGCAGGCAGGAGAATGGGACCAGCAGGGGAGGGTTTGCGGGGCAGCGGTCGGAGAGGGATGTGGCAAGCTGGCATGTGGCAGGCGGCTGGCCGGCGTGGAACATTGCACTGCGCCTTGCTTGCTTCCCATCCACAGGAGGCACAGCGCACGACAACCAAACCAACCGGCCCACCTGCGCCACTGTCTCCATCGCGTCCTTGTACAGCTTGTCGGTCTTGGCCAGCGCCACCGCCTTGCGCCACTTGAGGTTGCGCTTGTAGATGAAGGAGGCGATGCGCCGGAACTCCATCAGCTCGTGCTTCTCCAGCCTGGGCCAAAGGGAGGGCGGTGGCGCGGTGGGTGAGGACGGGAGGGCGGCATGCCTTTGCACGTCCACCTTGCACATCCAACCCACCCCCACACCGCCATGCCCCACCTGGCGGCCAGCGTGAGCTGGTCGAAGTTGTCGTAGGTGGTGATGGAGTCGCGCAGCGCCGCAAAGTCCTCCTCCTCGATCAGCAGCTCGTTCACCGCCTCGTTCACCTGCGGATTTGGTGGCGCGCTGGAGTCGGTGGGTGTGCAGGGAGCGGCCGTGCAGCAACGGCGCCTGAGCGCAACTGCTGCAGCGCACTGGCCATGAGGCAAGCCTGCTGCCCTACAACTCGCCCTGTGTGCCCAGCAGCACTCACTGCCAGCAGGTTGTTCTTCTGCACCGACAGCAGGTAGTCCTTGACCAGCGGCAGCTGGCCCGCGCGCCGCATGATGTCCACCACGCGGCTGTGGTCCACCCGTGCCTCCACCACCTGCGCATGAACAGGAGCAGGCATGTGCTCTGGGGTCAGGCCAATGGCAGGCAGCTGAAGGAACTGGGCATGCCTGGCGTGATGCAGACTTGTTCCAGTGCACCTCAGACAATCCACAACGCTGCATCATGCCACAGCAGCACATCAGGCTGCCCAACCGTGCCCTCCCACCTTGAGCAGGTCGTTCAGCAGGTCGGGGTGCTCCTCCAGGTAGAAGGTGATGCCCTTGTACAGCGTCTCTGCGGACTTGACCTTCACGGCCACGTCCTTGAACTGCGTCAGGGGCACAGGAGGCAGGGGTAAGGTCAGAGGGGCACAGTGGCGGGGCCCAGCTCCCTCAAGCTCGCAGGATGAGGTATTGCTGGGCCCGTCTTGTGACCCGCCCTCCACATCCGGAACCTGCGCATCACCACAGCACAGCTGCCCTGCCCCTTGGTCCACCCCGGGGTGCCTGCACAGCCACGCACCTGCACGTGCTCCCAGGCCAGCGGCGAGTGCGTGATCATGACCTGCAGCGCGTTGTCGTACTCGTCGTACGCCACGTACCTGCAAGGACAAGGGAGGAGGGGCCAGATGTGTGTGAGGCTGAAAAGGTGGAGGCATGCTTCGCTGGCCTATTTGCGGCGTATTCTTGCCATGCACACCGCGGCATCAGACAAAGCCTTGGGGGCACAAAATCAGCCCTGGCGTTCACATCTGCAGTGCAAGGCACACAGCAGCAGCCGGGCTGCTGCCCCTTCCGCCCCACTCACAGGAAGGTGAGCTCCTTCCACAGCTCCAGCTCCTCGCACACGCGGATGAGCTGGGGCACGTTGAGCCGCGTGGAGAACAGCTTGAGGTGCTCCATCAGCCGCTCCTGCGGGGCGTTGGGTGGGGTGGGGTGGGTGGAAGGGGCAGGTGCGATCAGGTAGGCGGCAGTTGGGGCAGCGCTGACGTAGATGCTGCGCACACCCACACCCCCATGCACGGCAAGCACAACCCCTTGNACGGCCTCTCACCGGGCGGTACTTGGCATACAGCACGCCCAGTTCGGTGAAGATGCCCATGTGGGCGCGCTCCAGGCCTGCGCTCAGGCGGACAGCTCAGGAGCGCATGAGGCCAGCATTGCAGCAGGGTGCCGGTCAAGCTCGTGCACTCTGCAGTTTCCCTGCTATGCTTCCCAAGCCAACCCAGGCAGGAGCAGCAGCAGCAGCAGCAGCAGCAGCGCACCGATGCCGCTCTCCAGCAGGCTGATCAGCTCCTCGTAGTGCCCGCGCGACTGGTAGAACTCGGAGACCTGTCGGGAGGCAAGGGGGCAAGGTTCATAGTTTGAGCGGGCAGACACCGAGCAGTGAAATTCCTGCACACAAACATTCCTGTTGTGCCGCCAAAGCTGCCTGTCCTCTGTATGTGGCCTCACGCCTCCACGCCAGGCCCCGCACCTCCATCAGGTCGTCGGCGTTGACGATGATGTTGAGGCCGCAGAGCTGCGCCAGCTTGAACTCGCCCTCCTCCACGCATGCGTACGCCACCTCCTTCCACGTGCGCGGCGAGTTGGCCTGCAGCAAAGGCAAGGCAAGTTGGGGTGGTGGATGGCAAGCTTCATGGCGTCAATACCCAGGAACCCAATTGGAAACAAAACCTGCACTCTGCCTCGATTGCGTGGCACAGCGGCACCATCAAACCAAACCCACTCAGCCCAACCAAGCCCACCTTGCGTGCAGCGTCCACCGCCGCCTGGAACTGGTGCAGGCGCACGAGCGTGGAGGCGAGGCGGCCGTAGTTGGGGATGCGGCTGTAGATGATGCGTGCAGCCTCGTACAGGCCCTCCTCGAAGCACCTGCGCGGTGGGGTGGGATGCAGGGCACTCACAAGGTGAGTTGTTGCACAGGGCGCTCGAAGCTGTGCCTCCTGGGGAGCTCATGCCACTCCAGCACGACACCCAGCCACCTGCACCCTCCTTCATCTTGTGCCTCTGCCGCCGCCCCACACACCTGTCTCCCACGGCCTGCAGGTTGGCCAGGTGCGTGCCGGTGATGAACTCCTCCAGCGGCCCCAGGTCCTTGTTCTTAGCGTACGCGTACACCAGCTCCGTGTCCACCTGAGGAGCAGCATACGCGGGGTGGGGGTGGGGCGGGGATGGGATGGGTTGACCTGCACAAGTGAGCGAGCCAGCAGCATGCCCAACACTGCGGTCTCAAATCAAAGCAGCTGCGAGCGACAAGCTCTCTGGTGCCTCTCTGCCGCCGCACCTTGGGGTCCTTGACCTTCTTGCGGACCATGAGCAGGTACTTGGCCAGGTCGTCGTGCTGGCCCGCCTGCGCAGGGGAGGGAGTGCACGAAGCTCCGTGCACGAGTGAGTGCGCT
Organism: Chlorella sp. Dachan; assembly: GCA_006782975.1. Lineage (NCBI taxonomy): Eukaryota > Viridiplantae > Chlorophyta > Trebouxiophyceae > Chlorellales > Chlorellaceae > Chlorella > Chlorella sp. Dachan. Next base: position 2,880,558 of record RRZL01000080.1, on the reverse strand, counting down.
GTAGCCTTTGAAGGCAGCCGCTGCACATACGAGCTGGGACCACTCAGCCTCTGGTGGCAGGGAGGTTGGTCCCTCCAGAGCCAGCCCCGCACCTCGTTGGCCTTGGCAATAACCTCGTTGTACTTGGAGGTGTCGGCGGCGCGCAGATAGGCCGCAATGGCGTCTCCCACCTGCACAGGGGGAGCAGACGGCCCGATGCGGTTTGCAAGCGATAAGCTTTCGCTCTCAGTAGCCTCTCGATCAGTCTGTAGGCTTGCTGCGTGCTGCTTTGCTTCGGGCGATAGGCAGCGCCAGCTCCCCTTCCTTCCCACAGCATGCAAAGTTCAGACCTGCGCGTGCTCCAGGTACGCGTTGGCCAGCTCGCTCCACACCCCGGGCTCGTCCACCTTGGTGGCAAACTCGTGGGCACGGTTCAGGTCCTCCATGTGGTCCAGCACCACCTGGGCGGGGGAACGGGGCAGGCAGGAGGCAGGGCAGTTCACGCACACAATGTCAGCACATGCAGGCATAGCCAGCTGCGCATGCCAGGGTGCTGCACGTACAGCTCCCAGCAATCGCACGAATCAACCTCACCTTGATGGCCTGCTGCTTCAGGCCAAACTTGCGGTAGATCTCAAAGGCCTCCTCAAACAGCTCGTAGCTGCAGCAAGCAAGGGGTTCAAAACAAATCAGGTGCGACTGCTGAAATGTCACATTCGGCTGCAAACTTGCCATGCAAGGCATGCTGCATCAAGCTTGCTGAAGCCACCGGAGGACAGGGCACACCGCATACGCCACCCAGCCGTGTGCCACGCACCCCACGGCAATCTCGCCCACGGCGGGGCCGTCAAAGTTGTCCAGGCGGTGGATGTAGTCCTTCACCCGCGACTTGTCGGCCTTGATGGCGGTGATGATCAGCAGGTTCTGCGGCAGGGTGTGCAGGAGGGGAAGGTAGCATGTGAGGGAAGGGAATGCTGTCGGCTCATCAAACACAAACATATGTTACCAGCTGAGACCCAACCGAAGTGCTGCTAAATGTCGGGTGCCGCACAACCCCACGTCTGAACAGTACGCGCCTGCAGGTTGTGGTTGTTGCTAAAGCTGGAGTTGTTGAGCACGATCTTCTCCAGAAGCTCGATCAGCTCCGCCTGCAGGTCGGCCTGCATGAAGGCCTTGACCGCCACGCTCACGGACTCGGGGTTCTTGCACTCGGGCAGCGCGGTGGACACAACCTGCGGAAAGATGGAGGTGGGCAGGGTGCCCACTCACTGTGAGTGCCTTGGTGCGGGATCATGGGGTGAACAACACATCAGATGCAGTTGGCGTTTATTTAGGCAGCCCACCTGGTCGATGAGCTGGCGGCGGAACTTGTTCTCGTCGCCCAGCACCAACAGCCACAGGTCGGGGTCGGAGCGCTCCACAATGTAGCGCGCCTGCGAGAAATGGGGCAGGGTGGGAGTTTGCACAGTCGCACCACAGCCTGTGCAGGCGCCGTGGTGGAAGCTGCATGCTGTTGCTGAGGCTGGTCAATGCAAAGCCACAAGTAGCTGCCATTGCGTCTCTGGAACATGCGAGCCCACCTGCAGCTTGAACATCGCGTTCTTGTTGGTGCACGCCACCAGCGCCTCGTCGCACTGCCCCCGCTTGTAGGCCACGCAGGCCAGCGAGGGGTCGCGCTTCTCGGCAAACTTGCCCACCACCTGTCGATTGGGAGGTGTGTACAGCGAAAACAACGATCGGAGAGGTGCTTAATTAACTGACACGTAAATGTGAACGCAATTGCACTGCAGCCAAGCAGCCACTGCAGCCAGGTTGCCACCGCACCGCCCCAACCAATCCACAAAACGCAGCCCGCCACGCACCAGCGAGTCGTAGTAGGGGTTGGTGGTCAGGAAGTGCTCAGGGTTGTTGTTGGTGTCGATGATGATCTTGCCCAGCGCGTTGTGCACCTGGGGGTCCTGCGGGCCAAAAGAACAGCACAAACCAGCACAGCGCAGTTTCAGACAGCAGGCCAGCCTGTGCGGCAGGCACCTGGGCACCACCTGACCAGCCAAGTGTTGCACCGGCTGCAACTCTTCCCTGCCAGCTTTCAAGCCTCCCACACCCCAGCACAGGCTGCCCACCTTGGATCCCTCCGACACCAGCTGCTCCAGGAAGGGGTTGAGCATCTTCAGCTTGTTGCGCTTCTCCACCTCGTCCACCAGCGACTCCACGGGGATCAGCGACCGCACTGCAGGCACCGGGGGCGGCGGACCTCTTGTCATCGCCAATGCAACGAAAAACAGAGCAGTGCTGCCTCTGCGGGTGCGCACCAGAGCCGCCTCAACGCGCAAGGATCAGGCCACCGGTGCACGTGCCTAGTCCAGTCGCATTCGCCTGTGCACCGGCACCCACCCGACAGGATGAGGTTGTTGATGAAGCCGTCATCGGCCTCCGCATCCAGCAGCGCGCCCACCACCTGGCAGGTAGGCAAGAAGGAATGCAGCGTTAGCCGCCATGCAGAGCAGCGCACACTTACTTGCTGTTAGCAAATGCGGGCCTTTCGCTCTCGCTTGCAAGTGTCGGCATGCTGTCGCCTTGTGCGCACCTGCGGCGCCTTCTGGGGGTTGACCTTCTGCACGTAGCCCTCGATGTAGCGGAACATGTTCTTCTGGTACCTGCCACATTCCATGCCGATGGCGCACAAGACAGCATAAGGAGCCAAGGTGTGTGAGGTGCCCCATCCACACAGTGCAGGCTCCATGGTGCAGAATAATGCTACCAGGACGTCCAGCAGCTGGGCAAAGCACCGGCCAAGCTGGAGCGCCTGGCAACCCCGCCCGTCTTACAGGTACAGGGTGAGGTCGCCAACCATGTCAAAGCGGTCGCACACGTTGATCAGCGGCCGCGCGTCCGGCAGGTTGGCCTGCAAGCATGTGGGTTGTGGGGCCATGAGGTTGGTCAAGCAGCTGTTTGAACAGTGCAGCATGCAGTAGGCAAACACTGGTGATAAAGCAGCATGGCAGACCCAATCACATCGCATGCCCCCGCAAGGCCCAGCACCCACCTCCATGAGGAAGGTCTTGACGCGCTCGGGTGGGTAGAAGTTGGACTCGCGGGTCACGCGCTCCACCTGGGGCAGTGGCATTGGGAAGCACAGGATATGGAGCAAGTGACGCTCAGCCGCTAGGCGTCCTGCGCTCCAGTCGGCATTGCTGCACATCCAACACCAGCAGCCTGTGCAGCAAAGGCGCAATGCACCCAGGCCCGTAGCTGACACACACCTCCTTGAGCTGCCCCGTCTTGGCCGCTGCCTCGATGTACTTGTAGTGCACCTGTTGGGAGAAGACGGGGCTGGCGAGCAGCTTGCACAAAGCCTTGAAGAGGGGTCGCGCAGCTGTGCAAGCCTGGCACTGCAAGCCACGGTGCCCCTGCACTTCCCTGCGCAGCCCCGCACACACGTACCTCGGGGTTCTCGGAGAAGGCGATGTGGGAGCCCAGGTAGAAGTAGAGGCCGTGGTACGACTTGTGGCTCTCCAGCAGCTCAATGATCTTCTCGGCCGTCAGCTGCGTGAGCAGGAGTTGGGCGTGGGAGAATGTGAGTGGCATGTCCGAACAGATGCCACTTCTGACGAGCCGCAACTTGCCTGGCGAGCTGTTGTGACAGCTGACCGGCCCATGGGTTTGCACAGCCTCACTCCACGGTTGCACGAGCAGCTCGGCCCAGCTCGCACCTGCTCGGTGTATTCCTTGGCCACGTTGACCACGATCTGCAGGTTCTGCTGCATGTTGGTCTCCAGCAGCACCTTGAGGCACTCCAGCGCCCACTCAGCTGCAGTGGGCGGGCAGGGTGACCCAGGGTCAGCAAACTGGCCATGCAACTGTCCACAAACAAGCAGGCAGCAGAATGGAGCAGCTCTTGGAGCCCAGACTACGCAAGGCTGGCTGCTTGAACTGTGCTCAACAGCACACGGCTGCAACAGTGGCTCACCAGACAGCGTGCCAAAGTACTCCACCAGCGCCTGCGGCTCGATGGCGTGCGTGTTGACGATCACGCGCTTGATGTCGCTCAGGTCGGTGTCTGCACAGGAGAGGAGGTATGCAAGGTGAGTAGCCAGCAGCAGGCAGGCGATAGATATTGCGGGAGCACGGCTGTCAGAACAGAAGGGGCACATTGCACATCTTAAGGCCCCTTCAAGTTGCAGCTTGCCCTGCCCCTGCTGCTCACAGTGGTGCAGCGCCCGCATGTAGAGGCCCGCCTTCTCGCACAGCTGCGCCACGCGCGGTCGGTCGTAGTGGGTAAGCGTGCCGTTGGCCAGAATGGCGTCCGCCACCTGCGGCAGAAGGCATGAAGAACAACGGCGACAAACCCTGAGCAGAAAGGCGACAAAACCAGGGTGCCTCTTGTCGGGCGAGCCGCTTTGAAGCGCACAAGTGCACCGCTGGACCCCAGCGGCTTGGCAGCATATCAACCACAGGAGCGCATGTGGGCGTGCGGCTGCTGCCCCCCACCTGCGGGTTGGTGATCAGGTTGATCTCCAGCAGCTTGGTCTGCAGCACTGCGTGCTTGGGGTCGTTGTCCTGAAACACCAAGGGGGGATGGGTACTTGAGATGAGCCCTGAGATGAGGGCGTGAGATGGTATCCTGCAGGCTGTCTCTCATAGCACGCACCGATTATACCGCACCCTGCCTCACCTGCAGCACGTCCAGCAGGAAGGCGGTGGCCTCCCGCACCATGTTGCGCTGCAGGAACAGATCCGCCATGGTGTTCAGGTCCAGGGGCGGACCGGGCTGCAGGGCGCAGGGCGGAGACACAGTCAGGTGGGCCGGTTGGGTGGGCAGTCATGTAGACAGTCTGGTGGAGCAGCTTAAGCGCACAACAGGCAACCAACTGCGGGCGCGCTTGGCAGCAACTGCGTTGGTGCTTGTGCACAGCCACACAGTGTGATGCGCCGCGGCTTGCCTGCTTAGCCACCATCTTGGCCAGGTTGGCGGCCGCCTCGGGGTTGTCAATCATCAAGCGCTGCGAGCAGACGCAATCGTGGGGGCGTCAGCCATCATGCACACGTGTCCCACTCTGCCCTGCGGCAGCACACGCAGCCCATGGCTGGCAACAACAAGGACTGCCCGTCCCCACCTGCAGCAGGAACAGGTAGTCAGGTGCCGCGCCGCTGGACCGCGTGTACTGCGCCTGCACAATTCGGGGGGCAAGTGCAGGATTGCTTGTGGTTTGGGAAGCATGCCATTGCGTGTCAAGACAGCACAAGCGAACGCTTGGAGCGCACACTGGTGCAGCAAAACACGGATGCGCGTTGAACAAGTCAGGCTATGGCCTCCCCCCACTCATCCTCACCAGCTGCTCAAAGTCGCCCTTGGCTGCCAGCGCCTCCACCACCTTGCCGCTGGCGCCCGCCTGCTGGTAGATGGCCTGGGCAGTGTCCCAGTCGGAGGCGCCCTTGAACAGGTCGCCCAGCTCCTCGGAGGCAGCCAGCTTGCCCTCCTGCAAACGGGCGGGCAGGAATGGTGGGCTTCGGCGTGAGACAGGGCGGGCGAGGGACTTGTGGGCTGATCGGGCACCGGTTGGCTCCTGACCACAGCCTGGCAAAGCCAACCCACCTTCCACCAGTTGTCCAGCAGCTGCTTCTTGTTCTGGCTCATCACCAGACGGCCCAGCTCCACGCTCTCCAGCGGGTTGAGCGACGACTTGGTCAGGATGGTGCCTGCAGCAGGGAGCAGCAGGGAGCAGCAGGGAGGTGGGAGGGCCGTGCAGGCGAAATCCGCACAGTACATGCTGCAGCAGGCCATGGAACATGCAGCACAGAAGCATGTTGGTGTGGCCACAGGAAGAGCGAGGGTGGCTGAGCACCAAAGACCTGAGCAACTCACCAAAGTACACCAGCAGCGGCGAGGTCTGGCCGGGCTGCGCAGGCACACGCTTGAAGCTCTCGATGGTCTCCTTGGTGCGCAGCGCGCCCTGCATAAACAGAGGTGGTACGCAACCATAACCAGATGCTCATTACCACCATCTATGAGTGCATACCGCTTTGTAAAACAACTATGGCTGCGAGGCAGCTCCACCATAGCCACCGCACTGCGCACCTGCGGCGAGTCGGCTGCCAGCTCGGCTGCCTCCTTGTACTGCCCGGCCGCGTAGAGGCGCTGGAACTGCTGCACCACCAGCCCCTCCGCGCCCGGCAGGTTGCCGCGCTTAGCCAGCGCCATGGCCAGGTCCAGGTTCTGCAGCTGCAGAAGGGGACGGGGGGTGGAGTAGAAGGGAGTTAGCCATGCCGGGTCGGAATCAATCAGACCCCCGCAGCCAGAGGTAGCAAGGGAGGCAAGCGGTTGGCAGCACCTGCCGCTGACGCTGGCCACAGTACAGCACTGGCCCCTCAAAGCTTGCCTGCTGGCTGACAAAGGGCACCAGGGCATCCTCGTTCACGGTGCCCAGCAGCACCTGGCCGCGCCTGCAGCACAAGGCACGACAAGAACGCAGTCAGCCATGCATGCCCTGCAGCGCAAGGCACGCAAGCCCCTTAAGCTGGAGCCAGGCAACTCCTCTTGCAACACAAGTTCAATTACAGCTGCAGCCGCGTGCCTGTTCACAGCAGAGAAGCCGCCCAAACCAGGGGCGGGGGCCGCCAGGAAGATGGGGTCTGCGGAGACGCGGGTGCGGTACACCTGCACAGTGTGGATGGGCAGCCCGAGCAGCGAGTCTGCATTGCCGCCTGCACATCAGCACAACCCAGTAATGCTGCCCAGCAGCAGGCAGCCGGATGCCCACTAAGGAGCATGGGTTGGGAGCAGAGCCAAGGGCAATGCGGGTCTGCCTGCGAGCCCTGTCAACCTGCAAACATGCAGGTCACCACATGAACAGCAGCGCACCGCGGTGGCGGTCTCCAGGTCGTACACAAACAGCAGGCCCAGCTTGGTCACCACGTACACCAGCCCGTATTTGTCGCTGCAGGCGGAGCATAAAGCGGGAGTTGAGTGCGTGACGACATGCAGGTGGTCTGAAGTCACAGGGCACTCGCAGCAGCATGCTCCAGTGTGCGACCGGCAGATGCACGCCGAACCTGATTTGCATGGACACGGGGAAGTCATCAGCAAACTCTGGGGGGAAGAAGAGCTCAGCGCTCTTCTTCAGGCTGGTCTGCCCCGGCTGGCCCAGCTCGATCACGTGCAGCTTGGACACAACGGCACCGCCCGCGCCCAGCGTCTTCTGCGCAAAGCTGATGACAGGCACCAGCTTGCCGCCCAGTTGCAGCTGCGTGAAAGCGGCAGCGTGCGCTTCCAGTGCCTGCAAACAACAAGCAGGTTGCATAAGTGGGCAGACCAACAAAGTGATGGTAGTGGCATGCATGGCGACATCGCGGCAAGGTATGGCGATGCCACAAAGGCCATGGCGGTACTGTGCACATGTGGCATGACAGCCGCCACAAAGCAAACAGCAGCGCCTGCTGCCCACCTGGCTGCGCGACTGCTCCACACTGTACAGCTGCATGAAGCCCTTGACCAGCTGTGGACGCTCGGGGGCACCGGGCGCAATGCCCACCAGGACACACCTGCAGGGTGCAGCAGCCAGCCGGTGAGTGATGTGGCAAGTGTGCAGATGGCGCAAGGGCAGGAGCCATGACGTCAACCAGTAGGGAAGGTACAGCCGGTGGCAGGGGTTCCCACAGCCACGCACCACTTCTCGCTGGGGTCGACGCGGTAGCTGATGATCTGCGTCTGCTCCAGGTTGGCTGCCCGGTCGAACACCTTGACGGGGTCGGAGGTGCCCTGAACAGAACAGGAGCCAGGCAGAGAACCAGCTGCACGCTCAGCCCACCCAGCCCCAGCACATTGCGGGATGGTACACCAACTGCAGCCCATATGTGATGGCCTGAATGCAGCAGGCACCCGCAGCACACACACACACACACACACACACACACAAGCTGTCGCCCAAAGAGCGTGACCAACGGCCGCACCTGCATGTCCCAGTGGTAGACTGAGGTGGCGGTCACCAGGCCCAGCTTCGTGGCGCTGATCCACTTCCAGAAAACCACCTGCTGCCCAAACTGCACGCTCTTCAGCTTGGCCTTGGCCTCCAGGTTGAAGATCTGCGCAGGTGCAGGCAGTCGGGTGAAGAGGCGGCGATGGATGGGAGGGCAACAACAGCAAGACATTGCATTGCGGGCAGTGCCTGGCAGGGCGGCGCAGCGACGATCTTCATTCTTGTGGTGCAAGGGCCAACCCCACCCGGCAGCAGCAGCAGCAGCCGCCCCGCCCAGGCTGCTGCCCATGCAACCGCCAGCAGCCCCGCACCTGCAGGTTGTCGCCCTCCACGCCCGGCACCGCTGCCTTGAGGGCAATGATGCGGCCGGCGCCGGGGCACATGATGGCGCTGTCCGCCTTGATGGGCCGCTTCTCAGGCGCCGAGGGGTTGGCGGTGTCAATGATGACCTGGCGAGCGGGCAGTGCGGGGCACACTTCCAATCACGGCCACGATGGGTGCACAGCTCCGGGATCACGCACACTGCACAGACAGCAGAGGAAACGCAGGCACCAGCCGCCTGCCACCCTGGCGGCGTGCGCCGGTGCCGTGGGCCAGCACCCGGCGGCACAGCACCCGCAGTCGGTGCAGAGGCCGGCGCGCACCAGCTGGTTCTGCGCGCCCGTCTCGCGAACGCAGACAAACTTGTCGCTCTCCATGGTGACATTGGTGAAGGTGATGGCGCTCTGCTGCACCCCCAGGCTCTGGAGCTGCAGGAGGCAGGCGGGCGGGTGCCGGCGGGCGGCGGTCAAAGGGGGGCGCGTGGGCGGGTGGGGCGCCAATGGCGCATCAGCTGGAGCCGCGCCAGCCGATCGCAGCCCGCCCCCAGCCCCGCGGGCCCTGCAAAGCCCCGCCGGCAACCACCCCACAGACATCGCGCAGTGCCGGCATCTCCCTGGCAGATCAGGCGGCGCCGCACTCACGTTGAGCAGCTCGCGCAGCCCGATGGGCGCCGCGGGGGCCGCCATTTCGCCTGACTGGCCCTCGCTGGGCCACAGACGCTGGGGGCCTCCCTGTGGACCGGTCCGATCACTGCAGGGCGTGAGTGTGGCCACAGGGAGGTGATCAGGAGGGGAAGAGAGGTGGGCTGATGGGCTCGCCTCGCTGGCCTCCATGCAGCCGTGGGCAGCCCCAGCCAAATGTGTCATCGTGCAGGTGATCGATCGAGAAGCAATCACGATCAGCAGAGAGGGCGTCCAGGTCTCGCAACCTCGCTGCTCAGGTGCGAACCGCTGCCCCTGCAGCCCTCGTACTTTCTGATCAGCACTTGCATGCGCCGATCCCCGCTCGCCATCCGTCCCGAGCGCCCCCAAACGCCCCCCACTTCCCTCTCGCCTCCTGCAGGCCCCACAGCCATGTCTGTGCCGGGAGCCGGGCTGCTTGCGCTCCTGCGCAAGCGCTCCGAGCCGGAGGCAGGGCTGCTGGGCGCAGCGGCGGCGGCGCCCGCTGCCGCCAGCGCGGCCGCGGCANGCACCCGCACCAGTCCAAGTACGAGGCACGCAGCGCAGCGGTGCACGCGCTGGAGCATGCGGTGGCGGCGGGCACGGTGGGAGAGGCGGCGCGGCCGCTGGCCCAGGGGCGCCGCATCCCGCCCGGCCCGTCGTACACATACGACGTGGATGTGCATGCGCCGCACGAGGCGCAGCCGCAGCTGCCGGTGCGCTGAGAGAGGGAGCACAGCCAGTAGCACTGTGCCACTCAGCAGCTCACAGAGGGAACCATGAGGCGCTGCAACCGGCGGATGGTGCTAGCTGTAAACCGGCTGATGGTGCTTGCGGCCTGGCTGATTGCTGCAGCGCACTGCAGGCATGCTGCCGGGCATGGCATGCTGACCATCACACAAACAGCCCCTCTTCACTTGCTGTCCAGGTCACACCCGTCACGCTCATCACCACCGACTATGCGCTGCACCACTACCGCCAGAACGCGGTGACGGCGGCATACATCTGCTACGGCCTGAAGCAGGGGCACGTGCGGGTGCTGGCACGCTCCTCTGCCGTGCGCGCGCTGCTCAAGGGCCACACCAAGCCGCTGACGGACCTGCAGGCAAGGCTGCGGCAGGGAATGAGGAGGACGTGCCCCAACGGCAGCTCTGGCTGCCCTGTGCATCACTGACATGCTGTGCTCAGCGCTTCCGTGCCCGCCAACACCTACAATGCTCCCACATGTACCCGTGCTGCAGTTTGCTGGCGGCAGTGGTGCTGGTCAGGCAGGAGGCGAGGACGATGCGCTGCTGGCGTCGGGCGGTCAGGATGGGCAGCTGTACGTGTGGCACCTGCGGCTGGATGAGGATGGGGAGGCCATTCACGAGTCACAGAAGCTGCATGCCGCATTTGTGCAGGACGGCGGCGGTGAGTGGTGGGAAGTTGCTTGAGCGGGCTGGGGCTGGCAGCTGCTCACTGCTTCCAAACTGGACTGGAGGTCGACGAGCAGTTCTGGCCATGCTCGTTGCGGACAGCGGCAGGTGATGCACAATGGCCATCCTGCCGTCGCTCCACCTGCCGCTCCCCTTCCATCCTGCGCCTGGCCTGCAGCCTCTGCTGGCGACGTGTTCCTGTCTTGGCACAGCCCCAGCAAGCGAGTGCTTGCTGTCGGGGCGGGCGGCCGTGTGCTGCTGGTGGCCGTGCCGCTGGAGGGCATGGAGCAGCTGGAGTTTGACCTGGATGACGACTCCACCCCGGGTGGGCACCATTTGCCTCCCTTCCTGTTGGTGTATTGAGGCAGGCCCCCCCTTGATGTGCATTGGGACAGGCGGGGCCCTTGTGCCTGCATTGCCACCTGGATCTTCGGAAGGGGCTCTGTTCAGCCCCATTGTGAGTGCCCCAATGCGCGCTCAACACGCCCCTCCTGCAGATGCCACTGTGCTGCCCGACTGGGCGGGCGAGGCGGTGACCTGCCTGTCCTTCTCCCCCGATGGCCAGCTGCTGGCCGCCGGCGGCGCTGCCGGCACAGTGCGCGTGTGGCAGCTGGAGCAGGCTGCTGACACAGCGCCCAGCGCTGGCCGGGTGCTGGTGGCAGCTCACAACTCCACAGTGCCAGCCGGCACGAGCGGGGGCGCTGTGGGCGCGGTGCGCTGGCTGCCCACACCTGGCGGCTGGGTGCTGCTGACCGGCAACCGCAACAACGCCAGCCTGCAGCTGTGGCACATGGCTGGGGACGCTGCTGCTGCGCCGCTGGAGTGGGCGCCCCTGCAGGCGCTGCGCTTTGAGGGCAAGGACGGCCGGGACGAGTTTTACAACCAGCTGGATGTGGTGCCATCGCAGCAGGTGGGAGTGGCATCTTGGCTTGTGTGCCGGCACAGGCTTGTCGGGCTGGGCTGCCTGGGGAGGTGGTTTGGACGCCTGCAGGGGCCGCAACTTGCGCTCGCCCACACTCCCTCCCCCATTCCGATGCAGCTTGTGGTGCTGGCTGACACGGCACGCAAGGCGGTGTACACCCTGCACTACTCTGGTGCGTGGGGTGGTGTGAGGTGTGGTGGTGTGGCGTGTGCGTGGACTGGGGGGCGATGTGGGTACTGGGTGGTCTCTCGAGAGAGAGGTGGGCACCCGTGGCACGCTGGGTGGGGGTGTGCCAGCAGTGGGGCGTGTGCGTGGACTGGGGGGCGGTGTGGGTACTGGGGTGGGTACTGTGTGGGCGCCCCTGGTGTCGGGCGGCGGCGGCGGCGGCGGCGGCGATGGCGGCGGCGGGTGGGGGCGGTACGGTGCTGTGGGTCGCAGCAGGGATGTGTTCGCGGGCTGGCTGTGTGGCTGCGTTCCACCCGCAGCGCCGCAGCAGCAGCAGCGCCGCAGCACCCACGGCACACCCGCAGCACCCACACACCACCACGGCTGTCTGAGACAGGGACTGGGCAGCGTGTGCTTGTGTCGCCAGCTGCCGGCACGTTGCCTGCAGCCTCAGCTTGTGTTCCCTTCGCCCACCCACCTGCCGCTTGGCGCAGGCACCGGCGACCAGCTGGCGTTTGACTATGTGGCACGCTTTGGTGTGGCTGTGCCCATCCTGTCCTTCACCGCGCTGTGGAGCCCGGGTGGTGCTGATGGCGAGGCCAACGGCAGTGAGGCACCGACTGTGGAGCTGCACTGCGTGCAGACCACCGCTATCCAGCAGTACAGCCTGGACCCCGCGCTGTGCAGCGACGGCAGCAGTGCAGGTGGGCGGGGCAGCGAGATGGTGCTGCCTCAAGGAAGAGGCTGCCAACTCAGCGCAGTGGATGGTTGCAGGCTGCGAGAAGGAGCGTGCTGCCCCTGCATGATTCCCGTCTTACATGTGCGGCTCGTGACCTTGTGCTTGGGTTCCTGCCGCCCTTCTGCCACAGAGCCTGAGGAGGCAGAGGAGCGCGGCGAGACGCGGCGCAGCAGCCTGCTGGAGCGGCATGGCAAGGACTTCCGGCTGCCCATCCAGGCGCAGCCATCATCCGCTGTGCCCATGCCGTCAGTGGAGCTGGCCACAGGCACGCCTCGCGGCGTCACCTCGCCGGCGGCGCCGCCTGTGGAGCAGCTGCCGGTGCCTGCTTCTGAAGAGGCGGTGGCGGCAGCGGAGGCGGCAGCAGCGCCCCACCTGGAGCCCAGCATCGATGAACTGGTGCCGCTAGCCAGCATCCCGCTGCCTCCTGCACCTGAGCCGCCAGTGCCCAAGGCAAGCAGGCGTTGGGCGGCCAAGAATTGTTACTGAGCATGCAACACAACCCTGCCCTGCTGCCACCCCTGCTGCTGTGTGTTGATGGATGGTTGCCTCCAAGATCGGTCTCGCGTGCCAAGGCCTCTGGCTTCCCTGCCTCCCCACCCTCACCTGCAGGGCGCGTCTGGCGAGGTGACTCCCGAGCAGTGCCCCAGCCCACCACCCACCCCTACCGAGCAGCAGCGCATGTTGGCCGAGGCAGCTGCTCTGGCGGCGGCCGAGGCAGCAGCCAGCGCAGCAGTCGTGCCGCCCGCACCACGCCTGCTCACGCCCTCAGACCTGTTGCAGTCTACCGAGGCCAGCAGTGCCGCCACCACCGGCCGCAGCTCGCCCAGCTCTGCAGTTGAGGCGGGCAGCAGGGCTGCAGCAGCTGCAGCAGCAGCGCCGCAGCCGCCGGTCCGCATCGTGCAGCGGTCTGAGGAGGCGCTGCCAGTTGCAGAGGCAGCAGCTCAGGAAGCAGAGGAGCTTGCAGCGGCGCCACCCTCCCCGGCAGCCGCAGCAGGCGCTGCTCCTGTGGCTGCAGCAGCAGCCGGCGGGGCAGTGGATGAGGCTGTGGCAGCCGCTGTGCTGGAGCAGATGGGCGGTGTGCACAAGCGGTTTGTAGGGTGAGTTGATGGGGGCACGCCGCTGCCCTCTGCACCTGCTGCATGTGCCATTGGTGGGAGCTCAGTGGTTGCCTGGAGCCCATGTGCATTCACGTACGCCTGCCTCTCTCCTCACACGCTCTGCTTTTTGCCGTATCGGTGACTAACGCCCGCCTTGCCTCCTGGCACCCCTGTGGCAGCCACGTGAGCCTGATGTACCGCGAGCTGCTCAAGGCAATGAAGACGGAGCTGAGCGCGCAGGCGGCTGCGCAGCAGCAGGCCACCGCGCAGCTGCTGGCGCAGGCGCTTGAAGCGCAGAAGCAGCAGGTGGGCGATGGGTTGTGCAGTGGAGGCTTGGAGTTGTGAGGATGCAAGCAGCTGTTCAAGATGGCCGGCAGTCGGAAGGGTTGGCGCCGGACACTGCAGGTGCGGATGCCGGCCACAGCATCCGTCACCATCCGTCACATACAGCCTGCCATGCAACGGCATCGGCCCAAATCTGCTGACCCGCAACCCACCCACTCGCCCACTCCCATCTGCTCATGTGGCAGATTGAGGCTGAGCGTGCGGCGGTGCTGGCTGAAGAGCGGGGCAACATCGAGCGCCTGCTAACCGCCATTTCAGCCACCCTCAACCGCGACCTGCCGTCGCGGCTGCAGGTGGGTTGGGAAGGGATTGAGTGGACACTGGGGGTGGTTGACCCGCCCACAAGGGTGTGAATGGGCGCCGGCACAGGATGGCTGGAGTTTGTTGAGGACATAGGGTAGCTCACCCCACACGTGCATTTTGCAACTTGCAAGTGTGCGCATGGCCTTGCTTGCCATGTACCGCGGATGCACCAACCAACGCCCTGCTCCCCCGTCATACGCGCAGGAGGCGGTGCGCGGCGAGCTGGCCAACATCGGTGACAGCCTGGCCGCCAGCGTGGCGCCAGCTGTGCAGGCCGCCTTGGCCGCCTCCCTCCCAAAGGAGCTGTCATCCGCTGTCAAGGCTGGGCTGGACAAGCAGCTGGCGCCCGCAGTGGCGGCAGGCCTGTCTGGCAAGCCGCTGCAGGAGGCCTTCCGCTCTGCGTTTGCCAAGCAGCTGGTGCCGGCCTTTGAGGCGGCCACGCAGGCCATGTTCCAGCAAATCCAGACCGCCTTTGCGGCCGGGTTTGAGGAGCACCTGCAGGTGGGGGAGGCGGGGCAACTGGGAGGCAGGCAGCAGGGTCCAGGTGCCGAGCGTGGCAGGCGCAGGAGGAAATCCACTTTCAGATCTCCGGTGCTGCCCGCAGGATCCACAAAAGCATCCATTGCTCTCGTTTTCTCGTGCAGGCCACTCGCAGCTCCCTGGCGGAACCTGCCAAGCTGGCATCCCAGCTGGCGGCCTCCCTCAGCAGCGCCCAGTCGCTGGCAGCCTCCCTCAGCCAGGGCCAGCAGCAGCTGCTGCGGGCGCAGTCCATCGGCGGCGCCCCCAGCGGCGCGCTGAGGTGAGCAAGCATGCGGCAGCGCAAGGGTAGTTGGCAATTGTGCTGTGTGGCACGTGCGAAAGTTGGCATTGAAGGTGTCCGGCAACCTCCTTCACAACAATCTGCTGCCTGTACACATTGCTTGCTGCTCACTCCTGTCCTTCCTGTGCCCCTTCCTCTGTCCGCACCCGCAGCCCCGCGGCGCAGGTGGATGTGCGCGGCGAGCTGTCCAGCCTGCTGCGCAGCCACCAGTACGAGCAGGCCTTCGCGCGGGCCCTGGGCCTGCAGGATGTCGCCACCGTGGGCTGGCTGTGCACGCAGGTGCGCGGTGCTGGGCAGCCGGCGGGTCTGTTGCTAGCAGTGCACATGCAGCCAAATATTACAGTGCACGTGCACACCCCTCGCAACTTTGTTGCCCTCTCGCTGCACGTTGCTCGCGTGCTCCTCATCTCTCGCCCTGACTGCCTTACCCTCCCGCCCACCCCCCTCCACAAACAGGCGGACGCCGCGGCAGTGCTGTCGCGCGACCCGTGCCCGCTGTCCCAGATGGTGCTGCTGTCGCTGGTGCAGCAGGTGAGCGCCGACCTGACCACGCACCTGGCGCCCAAGCTGGCCTGGATCCGCGAGGCCGCGCTGCAGCTCAACCCCAAGGACCCGGTGCTCGCGCGCCACCTGCGGCCCGTGCTGGAGGGCGTGCACACAGCGCTGGCAGCCGCGGCGGCGCGTGCCAGCGGGCCGGATGCTGCCTCGTGCCGCCTCGCGCTGCACGTGGTGCACTCGCAGATGACCAGCTGAGCGGGATGCTGGCGGCAGCGCACGCGGAGCAGGGATGCGCAGGCGGGCGTGGGGTGCGCCTCCCCCCCACGCCTGGCCAAAGTGCAGCAGCAAGCGGATGCCATTCTTGTTGCGCAAGTGCTAGCTTGATGGGATGTAAATGGCCGTTACAATGGATGGGGGTGCAGGCTCGTGATGGGGGGACCGGCAGCCCAATCATTAGTGCCTGTTTGAGAACATCCGTACTGTCTGACATGATAGAAAGGTTGCTGTTTGTGTAGCTTGAAATGGATCAACTTTTCCAGCGGATCAACTTGCCCACTGCAGCCAAGGCAGTGCCGCACAAGCGGTGTGCAGCACCGCCGTCCGAGGGTTCCGCCCCCAGGCTGTGAGTGGAAGCATGTGGTGCAGCTCTGCAAACTTTCCACTGAACTTGCCCGTCGCCAATTCGCCAGATGATTGGCGAAATGGTGCACGCAGGTGGACAGCCGAGCCCATTGCCTCCACCGTGGCACTCCGAAGTGAAACCCCAACGCCCCGGCCTCTCCAGGCGCAGCCACAGGCCCCAGCAGCCGATCCCAGCAGCTTGCAGCAGATAAGGAGGGAGCAGAGAGTGCAAGCCTCTATGCTCGCGCTCCGCCGCGCCGCTGCGAGCCTGGCGCCGCGCCTGCTAGCACAGGAGGCGGCGCCCAGCCTGTCGGCGGCATTCAACTGCCTCGGGGGCAGCCTCCAGCGCGAGCAGCAGCAGCAGCCCTCGGCCAGCGTCGCCTACAGGGGTGAGCCGGCGTATTTCGGGAGCTTGGGGAGTTCTGTGGTGCTAGCAGCCCGATCGCGGGGCGCTGGGGCCAGTGTGCTCTCGCCTGGGCTCGAACCCGGCTAGTTGGGGGCTTCCCTGCCGCCACACTCCCGATCTTTACGCTTCGCAATGGCCACGAGGCGCTTTCTGACGCCCGCAGGGCCGCGGAAGGCCTTGCACACACTGGCGGGCGGCGGCTGGCGGCCGGCCCTTCGGCGCCTCGGTCGGCTGACAGCTTCCCCTTCACCCTGCCACTCTCCTGTGCAGCGTATGCCACCACCACTGAGCTGGCGGCGGCGCAGGCAGCGGGCCTGACGCCCACGGCGTATGCGATGAAGAACCCCACCCCTGCCATCACGTGCGTCTGGGAGACGGCCTGCCGCCGCTGCCGTCGGGGAAGGGTTGTGGGTTGCAGCTCCTGCCCATAGCTGATGGGTAGCTGTGTGCAGCCACGCTTGTTGGGCGCACCGGTCAGTATGTGCCCTGCTCTGGCGCTCTGCAGCGCAAAAATACACAAGCGCTGGCTGGGAACATTACTGTGGCGGGCACCTGCGTGGCTGCGTGCTGCGACCCCACACACCACAACAGCAGCTGGCGGCAGCGCTGTGCGTCAAAGCCTCGACAGCTGCAGCGCAGTACCCATCAGCTGACAGCATCACCGGAGAGAGCAGCAGCGTGCACGTTACAGGCGGCGGTGCTGGCAGAGCCCTGGCAGAGCTCACCTGCTCCGACGCTGCTCTGTGCTGCTGGGTGATTAGTCGCGGCCTCAGTGTGCTGCGTGCGTCTCCATTCTCGGCAGTTCCGTTGCCGAGGCTCACCTGGCCGTGCTGCCCGCTGTGTTGCCACCCGCAGGTACGACTCGTCCAACCATGACGCGTTCCCCGTGGGCGACCCGTCCAAGCGCGCCTTCACCTACTTTGTGCTCACCGGCGGCCGCTTCATTGGAGCTGCTGCTGTGCGCCTGGCGGTGCTCAAGTTCTTGCTGTCCATGACGGCCACCAAGGTGCGCGGCTGGCTGTCGGCCAGCCATGTGTCCAAGGCCGATATGGGGAGGGATAGCAGCTTAATGATTGGGAAGGAGGCATCGACCGATTACCCGAGACAATCCATGTTTTGGGGCGTCTCTGCGAGTCTGCTGGCCTTCATCAGCGGCGCCTCGTCAGGCAGGCGACATCTGCCGCTGTCCCCCACCCGCCCTTGCACACCGCAGGATGTGCTGGCCATGGCCAACCTGGAGGTGGACATGAAGAACATCCAGGAGGGCCAGACCGTGACGGTGAAGTGGCGCGGCAAGCCTGTGTTCATCCGCCACCGGTGCGCACACCCGCAGATGGCATGCATGCCCGGGCATGTGCAGCGTGCATGCGCTTGTGGGGCGTGGGGGCAGCGGGCCACAGCTCCGACTGCCGGTTGCAAGCTGCAGGCCTGCGAGCAAAGGAAGCACCTTCACCTTGTGCCCTCATCGTCCCTTGGCCCTGCCGCCCGCAGAACCGCCGCCGACATTGCGGCCGCCAACGACGTGGACCTGAGCAAGCTGCGCGACCCGCAGCCCGACTCGGCGCGCGCCAAGGACCCCAACGTGAGGCGCCCGCCTGCTGCCTGCCGCCTCGCTGTCGTGCAATGCCACGGACTGGCCAGGGGCGCCTTGCAGCTGGCTATACCGCAGAGTGCAGTGCTATTGCGTGTGACGCTTGCAGGCCGCCAGCCAGCAGTTTTGGTGCACCCACTCTGCGCTCCCAGCATTGTGCGCTCCCTCATGCCACCCCGGCCCCTGCAGTGGCTGATTGTGCTGGGTGTGTGCACGCACCTGGGCTGCGTGCCGCTGAACAACGCGGGCGATTACAACGCATGGTGGGTAGAGTCGCGACCAATTGTGTTGTGGCAGCCCTGTGGTGCCTTTGGCTTGCTGGCTGATCCTGGGGCGTGCAGCTGCGGTTGCACGCTTGCCCATTGCACGCCGCCGACACCTGTGCTGCCTGACGTGCGATGGCTGAGAGTTGGCTCGCGCTGCTCAACTGCGCTGCAGGTTCTGCCCCTGCCACGGCACGCACTATGACTCCTCGGGCCGCGTGCGCAAGGGCCCCGCCCCCTACAACCTGGAGGTCCGCAGAAGTGCAGAATGGGTCAGGCGGCTGGCGGCAGCAATGTGCCAGCCGGCCTGCTGCCAGATGTAGGGCGGGTGCCGCCACGCAGCATGCAGCGCAATTCCTGCCGGGCACCCAAAGCTCTGCTTTGCTGGCCTCCCTCCCTGCAGGTGCCCGACTATGTGTTCCTGGAGGACGGCAAGGTGCTGATTGGCACCAACCAGGCGTGGTGAGTGGTGCGCCCGTGCGGCGCCGGCCTGCCAGCTGCACCGGGCATGCAGGCATGTGCTGGCTGCGTGGGCATTCGGTTGTCGGCGCGCGCGGCAGGCTGGGCAGGGCAGTCTTCGCAAGCTCGACAGTCTGTGCGTGGTCCCCACGCAGACCTCCCTCCCCCACTCCCTGGCTTGCAGAGACAGATTGTGTGTCGGCTGACTTGAACGCCTGGATGAAGGGGCTGCGCAGCTGAGCTGGGCGCCCCCAGTGTGTAGAAGGTGGCTGCGGCTGGGCTTGAGGCACACCGGGGGCCCTTGCTCCTCTCGGCACACCCTCCGCTGCGCCCCCCGGCCCTGCATGTGTCCCCGCCCACCCACGCATGTGGTTTTGTTACGCTACACTCTCCGTTCGTTGACATCTTGGCAGGGATTGATTCCCGGCCCTCTTGCTGGTCCTCGTTTGCTGCACACCTGCGCCTGTAACGGGCAACAAGTCGGAAACATGCAGCAAGGCAGGGGAGGGCAGCACCGGACTAGGGCACATGGTGGGAAGCGCGCTCCTTCACCCCTTAGGCAGGGTTTTCCCCTGCTTGTATGTGGTTCGATAGACAGACGACGGGGTCAGTCCATCCCATCCCCCAATGCTTGTGCAACCCAAACCAGCCCGCCCGATTGGAATGAAGGGGGCCTGACGAGCGGACGCAGCCCCGCCGCCACCGCCAAAGCCTGGCTCAGCGGTGTGCCTTCGGTCCCCTTACCTCTGAGCCCGCAAGCCTCTAGCAGCCTCTCCAGGAGGCATCGAGCTCAGGAGTGGCCGCTGGATGAAGGCCCCTCCCTGGCATGGCGCTCTCAGAAGCCTGCCAGCGGTCCCCTACGCCCCGAAGCTTGCACGTTTGCCGCACCGTTGCACGACGGAGGCTCACGGGCCTGAAGGGCAGGAGCGGGGAGACACGAAGACGCGCACCGCCAGCGCGCAGCGCAGCGCCTTGCCACCGCCGGTGAGTGGGGTTGCAGCAGTGCTGGACCGGATGGTGGGGTCAGCGGGCGGTGCAAGTTGCCGACGCCGCTGCGCCCGCTGGTCCTGCACCCAGCCTGCGTTTCCCAGGGGTCGCATCTGCTCCTGCACTCATAGGCGCACCTGAGTGGCTCCCGGCTGCGCTCGCCCCACCCGCAGGTAGCACCCTACGCCGTCGGGGCGCCGGCCGTGCGCCCGTCCGCGCTAGAGGGGCAGGCGGAGTCTGCTGCACAGCAGACAGCCGTGGCGCAGGGTGGGCCGCATCCCGAGCAGCCTGAGGACGACCTTATGGAGAACGAGGAGCCAGCTGTGCAGGAAGAGCAGCAACTGGGGGACGCAGCGCCAGCGACGGTCGCAGCGGAGGCGGCGGGCAGCCCACAAGTTGAAGCGGCGGCGCCCGCCACGGCAGCAGAGCCATCAGAGCCAGCGCTGCATGACGAGCAAGCTGTGAACACCATGGAGACTGCAGCCCCAGATGAGGCTGCGGAGCCTACAGAGGCAACAGCACCCGGTGTGACGCCAGCCGTGGATGCAGCCGGCGAGCCGCAGGTGTCACCTGGCTCACAGCAGCCAGCGGCAGGCGCGTTGCCGGCAGCAGCCGAAGTCACAGCAACAGCGGCAGAGGAGCCCACAGTAGCGATGGCAGATGAGCCTGTAGCAGCACCCTCTGAGCCACCTGCCGCAGCAGCCGAGTCGCCCGCGGGACCGCCAGCGATGGAGCCGCCTGCCGCACAGCCGCCTGCTGCAGCCCTGGAGATGCCTGCTGCGGGGGGCACTGCGATGGATGCTGCGGCTGGGGCGGACGGCGCAGCGGCCACGCCTGCCACAGCGCCGGGCAAGAAGAAGCACCACCTGCTGCGGCACGAGCTGACTCACGAGGCGCAGGCGGCTGCAGCAGCCCACCTGGGTGCTGCCACGGCTGAGGAGGCAGCGGAGAACATCTGGAAGCTCAAGTGAGTGGCGCACCACTGGGCGGTGCACGTGCTCTTGATGCGCCTCATGTTCAGCAACGGTGCTGCCTGGCTGGTGCTGCCACGGCCACTCCTGCTGTGCCTGCTTTGTTACTGGGAATCGCGAGAGGCGCTAACCTGCTGCCTGGCCCCTGAACTCTTTCCCTTCCTTTGGCCGTGAGTTGCAGGCAGCGGGAGCTGCAGGACATGTTTGCCAAGGTCTATGGCACGCCCACCAACAGCTGCAACAATGGTGCGTCCTGGGCGGAGTGAGCAGCGCGACGCGTGTCATGCCGCCCGCCACCATGCTCGGAGCGTGTTAGCCTGCGCTGTGCAACAAGCACATCTCCCATGCCCGCCCACTTGTGCCAACCTGCCGCACTCTGCTCCGCAGACTGGATGCGAGGCAAGCTGCTGCAAGGTGAGACCGCACCTGCCATGCAGCTTTGCTGTGATCGGCAGCCATGACCGCCTGTCAGTTTCATAAAGGAAGGAACTAAGTAGTTCATGGCCCGCTCCGCTCTGCGTGCAGCTGTGGGCATGGACGCCCGCTGGCGGCCCGCGTCCATGCAGCCGCCGCCGCGGCCGCCTGTCGACGGTGATGTGGCAGAGGGCGGGCCTGTCAGCCGGTATGGGCGGCGGCGGCGCGCAGCCGCCATGCTCAAAGTGTACACCGAGGGCGATGAGGAGGAGGAGGACGACGACGACGACGAGAAGGCAGCTGCAGGGGAGCAGCCCCGGCGGCGTGCGGCTCCCAAGCCCGCCGCCAAGCCTGCCGGAGGGAGCCTCAAGCGTGCCAAGTTGGCAGAGGCGGCGGCGGCGCAGGCCTCGGAGCAGCCATCAGCGTACGAGCGCACAGATGATGGTGCAGACGCACAGACGGCGGCGGCGCAGCCTGCGGCCAGGGTGAAACACGAGGCGCCAGCGCCGCCAGCCCTTTGCCCAGTTGGCCTCCTGCCTGTGACGGCGCTGGGCCCGGAGCGTGGCGACCCCCTTGCACCTTTCCGGCTCGACCCAGGCTCCACCGCTAATGGCCACTTGCTGGCTGCCATGGCGGCGGCTGGCGGTCAGCCCAACTCGCTGCTGCAGCGGCTGCAGGCGGCGGTGCAGGGCAGCCAGCGGGCCTGGCCGCTGCCGGGCGCGCCACATCTGGGGCCACCTAGCGATCCGGGCCTGCTGGCAGCAGCTGGCGCGGCGGCGGCGCTGGCAGCTCAGCAGACGCCGCTGCAGGCAGCGCTGCAGCAGGCAGCGGGGGGTCTGGGCGGCGCCGACGGCGGCCTAGCGGCCGCGGGCAGGGAGGCCAGCTGGGGTGGGCTGGCCTCGGCCGCGTCCCTGCCCTCTGGCAACCTGCTGACGCTGTCCGGCGCGCTGCCGCAGCAGCTGCCGCAGCTGGCTGGCCTGCCTGGCGGCCTGCCCGTGGGCTTTGCCTCCACCATTTCATCGGCCCTGGGGGCAGCTGCCGGCGGCGCGCCGCCACCCCAGCTGAGTGGCCTGCCCTGGCCACTGCTGTCAGCCATCCGCGAGCGTGCAGCCATGCAGTCGGGCCTGCCACAGCAGGCGCAGCTGCCGCAGCTGGAGCAGCAGGATACGGCGGCGGCAGCGTCCCCCATGTCGGCGATGGCGGCCGCCCTGCCGATCGAGCTGCAGCAACGGCTGCAGGCGATGCAGGCGGCGCGTGCAGCCAACCAGCCAGGAGGCGGCGCGCCACCTGCACTGGCCGGTGGACTGTGGAGGTCCGGGGGCGCACCCCCTGCCTCAGCTGCCTTCAACCCCTTCAACCCCGCAGCGGCACAGGCGGCGGCACAGGCGGCGGCGGCGGCAGGGCCCACTCCCCAGCAGCTCCAGTTGCAGCAGCTCCAGCAGCAGCAGGCGCAGCTGCAGCAGCTGCAGGGGCTGGCCGGCAGCCTGAGCGCCGGGCTGGGCCCGCTGCCGTTGGGCAGCGCCATGCTCAGCGGCCCGGTGCCGCTCTACGCCGTGCCGTCCATGCACGGCACCCTCTCCTCCGACTTGCACAGTTTGTACAATGCATGGCAGGATGGCAAGATCTCGTTCTTTGACCCCTGAACACCATGCTCCTGCCTGCCAGTTGCCATGCATGGCGTTTCGAGAGCAACAGTTGACAATGCATGCCATAACTGCATGGATGGATCCACTGCCGCTACCATTTTTCTCGTTCCCGCGCTTACCGCCTGCCCACTTCTTGCCTGGATCATCAACACGCAACGCATGCCTCGTATCGTTTCTCCCACATTGCCAACAGCAGAGGTGTGTAGCAGCACCATTGATTTGATTGGCAGCGAGTTTGGCAGAGGGGCGGCGGCGCAGCGGCGCTGCGCCCAGCGGCAGCCTATGTTTGTGCATTTGCGCGTTCTTTGCGGGCATTCCCTTCCAGTTGACAGTTCATTGCCTTTGAGCAAAGCACGATCGGGACACAGTGCATTTGCTTTTGCTTGCTGAGGGGCCGAGCTGTCCGATTGCAGTCTCTCGCAAACGTTTCCATCAAACTGGGGACACGGCTGACCCCCGCTAAAACCGATCTGGGCCCCCGACAACGCAGCTGGCCAGGGGTTCCTGCCGAGCTTCTTCCCACCTACCTCTTGAGCGGCTTCGTCCCCCTCCCTGCACGTCAACAAGCTGACTCAAGCCGGCCAGGTGCCCGGCCGAGGCGGCGACTGCACTGCCTCGTCGCCGCCGCTGCCGCCACCGCCGCCGCCGGCGTCGGCTGGCGATGCAGTGTGCCGCCGGCTCACGGCGGAAGTGCAGCGTAAGCTGCGGCTAGCCACCGAAGCCGAGGAGAAGGACGACCGCGATGTCGTGTGTGCAGAGGTGTTTGCAGACGTGACAGGCGAGCTGAATCGCTCAGCGCGAGGTAGGCGCCCTGTGCACTGTGTTCGGCTGTTGTGCTCAGCGCAGCGGGCTGCACCTTCGCAGCTGCCTCACTTGCCGCCTCAACTGCCACGGCTGCCCTCATTATTGATCCCTGCTCTGCAGCACAGCAGCAAAAGCCGGTTGTTTGCACATTGCACTGCCTCATCACATTCCTGCATGCTCACCGCTTGAGTGCAGAGAGCACGGGCGCGCTGTACCGCCGCTGGTACGAGGTGCTTGCGCCGTTCCTTTGCAAGGAATGGGCCGCCAGCGAAGCGCTGCTGTCGCTGTGCAGGCAGCTCTGGTGAGCAGGCAGCTGGGGGCATGGGGAGGGTCTGGGGCAGCGAGTGCAGGTCTGTGCCGCACACAACATGGGCAGTGCGTGCGGAGACCTTGCCTGGACGCTGACAGTCAGCTCAAAGGGTGCAGCTGCAGCCCATGCTGCTATGCCCACCTGCCCTCCCTTCTGTGCTCCCCTTCCGGTCCCCGTCCTGCCTCACAGGGGCCAGCCCTTCACAGCGCCGACATACGCGCTGCTGCTGCACCAGTGGCTGCTTGTGCACAGCGATGCTGGCGGGGCGGAGCAGCGGCTGAAGCACCTCAACGTGATGTTCTCAGGCACGAGCTGCTACCGGTGCATGTGGCCATGAAGCGGGAAGGGGCCTTCATCTGACCTGTGGCTCCATCAGATTGCTGCCCAACTGCGGAAGGCTTGGGAGCCGCCGCACTTTTTGAAGGCGGTGCACTGCTGCATGACATGGTTGCAGGCGCCCGGCAGCTATTTTTGGGTGATGCGGAGACGGGGCGCACCGCATTCCAGCCGCTGTATGCCTTCATCCTGGAGCAAGTGCGCGGGGGTAGCAGGGAAGCGCGGCGGGCGCACTGGGATGCACTCGGTGGCCGGGTGGCAGTGCCGCGGACATGTCATGGGGCAGAGTGCGGCCTGCTTTGCCTGTCAACCTGAGCATCGCGCCACATGCGTCCTGTCCGGCCCCTAACCTCTCAGGTGGTCCTCTGCTCAGACCGACAGCGCCTCGATGCGCTGCCCCGCCCAGCCCGCGAGTCCATCCTTGCACTTGCAGCCGCATTCTTGCCTTACTACTGCAACCGAGAGGTGGGGCATGGCCCTTTGTGGGTCGATACGCTGGTTGTGGGGCACATAGCGCAATAGCTTGCTGGTCTGTTGCCCCACCCCTGTTTACAAATGCCACCTCGCCCCAGATGGCCGGCAGCCTGTCATGCTTGTGTGTACCCACTCCTTGTGCAGGAGTTCTCGGTGCGGCTGGGCGAGTTCCCAGCGCTGCAGCGGCCGCCGGAGGGCGCGGGCGCCCACCTGGCGGGCGAGGGAGCGGACTTTGCTCTTGACCAGATTGTGGGTGAGACGCTGGTTGCGACGCTGCGGAGCCATGCTGCCCATCACACCTGAACTGACCTGCTCTGCCTGCAGCTGGCTGGCTTGGCGTCCCAACACTGTGAGTCTTCTCACCTACCCCGCTTGCTGAGCAGCAGCGGTGCAGTGCAGTCGTGGCTGCCCACCCCTTGTCCCGGCTGGCCATGCCCCCGTGTTTGCCACCGTTGTCGAGCATTGCGCCTCCCTCTGCGCAGACACCATCAGCAAGGAGATCCGGGCGGAGGGGGCCCTACTGCGCTACTTGCACACGCTGCTGTACCTGCGCGGGCGGCCCCATTTGGCGCTCGCCACCACCGCCACCCGCGTGCGGCTGCAGGTGGGTGGCGCTTTAAACGCCCACCAAGCTGGGCAGCTTGTGAGTTAGGTTGACCAGGAGATGGCATCGCACCAGTCTTTGACAGATGGCGGGCAGGGCATGCAGTCAGCAACTGATGCCATTCCTTGTAACGCACTCACCAGGGCGAGCTGTACCTACTGTCTCAACCGGGAGGGCCCCGGTACGCGCCGCGCCGGGTGAACAAGCTGGCCGGCGAGGTGCTGGACGCGCTGTTCCCTGCCGGCAGGTTGGTGTTGGGCTGCGCCCGCTTCATTAACAGGATTGACAAGCTGGCATGGCTGGCAGCGAGGGCGTGTCCATGTCAGCCTCATCATGCACAGCACGCAGCCAGCTGTGCGTGCCGCCCTAACTGTGGCCTGAGGGCCCAGTGCGTCCTTTCCTTACATCACAACTTTGCAGGCGCATGCGTCGGCTGATCCGCCTGGGTTTTCGAGTGCTGCACCCTCAGGAGTGGCCGTGGTACTGGTGAGGAGCTTTCGAGTTGTGTGTTCCCTTTGAGCACATGTCTCCTGTTGCATGCTCATCAACTCCAGCGGCCGGCCTGCCCTGCCCTGCACCCATTTCACCAGCAGGTGGGACTTCCTGTCTCGTACCGCCACGGCTGTCCGTGCTTGGTTCATGGCGGCATGGGCCGCACTGCTGGCGCTCTGTGTGCAGCGGCAGTTGCGTGCACGACGCCGGGCTTGGCGCTAGCAGCAGCGCGGCTGGCTGGAGCGGCAATCGCCAGTCGTCGCAGGCGTAGCTGTAGATGCAGTGGCACACCTGCAGATCATTTGGCATTATTGACATGTTGCAAACACACAGAGAGAGACACGGCTACAAAAAAGGTGCAGGCACGGACCAGGATGTTTAGGAAACAGATGGATGAAAAGGCAGAGTGCATCAAACATGGAGCGTGCATGCAATCAAAGAATGGCGTGCTCGAGGCGGAAGCCGCACGTGGACGAAGAGAACTTGAAAGCATGGCAGGCGTGGTGGAGAGACTGTTTGATTTGCAGATGCTGGGCTACAATGGAGTTTGAAGAGAGAGACCGGGAGGCGGGTTCTGGGAGACAGAGGGTTTGGTAGAAACAGGGTGCGAGGAGAGAGGGCTCAGGGTGCGGGTGGCTGCAGTGCCGCGCCTCCTGCATGCTCCGCCAACCGAGGTGAGCTGGCGTGGCCAGAGGGTGCCAGGCCGGCCTGCAGCTGCTGCAGCGTGGCTGCTGGCTGCGCTGCTGCTCCCCCGCCCACCTGCTGGAGGGCCACTAGCAGGCTGAGCTCAACGGCCGACAGCCCGGCATCGCGCTGCTGCGCGCTAAGGGGCGCCGGAGGCTGGGAGGGCCGGCTGCTGGGCCGCCCCTGGGCTCCTACAACCGCCAGCTGCTGCTGACTGCTCTTGGGCCTGGTGGGTGAGCCGATGCCGTCAGCTGGCATTGACCGCAGCGTCTGAGGCTGGGGCAGCTGGAACTGGGGCTGCGGCTGTGGCTGCTGCTGCTGCTGCTGCTGGGGCGGCTGCCGTGGCTTTGCTGGCTCCGAGCCGTGCAGCGCAGCCACTGATGCCAGCCCTCGAGGCGCAGCTGGCTGGGAACCTATTACCGGCTGCTCCTGCTTGGGCTGCGGCTGGGGCTGGCCCCAGCTCAGCAGCTGCTGCAGCAGAGGTGTGACACGATCCGCCTCTGCTGGTGCGGCTGCATTCGGCTGCACTGGCGGCAGCGGCGGCGGCACCAAACCGCCGAGGCTGCTGCCAAGCTGGGCGCCTGCCCCTGCCTGCGCCTCCAGGGCTGACCGGAGCACGTCCAGCACAGCAGCCAGGTCATCCTGCTGCTGCGCTGCTGCAGGCTGCTGCGGCCCAGGCGGCAGCATCATGGGCAGCGCCATTGGCTGCTGAGCGGGGGCAGGGCCTGCCAGGCTCATCGTCAGCAGCGGCTGCTGCAGCGGCTGCTGCAGCATCACACCCGTGGGCTGTGAGGCTAGTGGCTGTGTGTCCTGCAGAGCAGCCAGCAGCTGCTCCACTGTCCCCCCTTGGTGCTGTCCCGACCCATGGCTGAGTTGCGGGGGCGGCGGCAGCAGCGGCAGTGCAGGCAACTGCAGGGCCGGCTGTGGCTGGGCCTGCAGCGGTGGTGGCGGCAGCAGCCCCTGCTGCGCCTGCTGCTGCTGCTGCTGCTGCTGCTGCTGCTCGTGCTGCAGCGGCGGCTGCTCCCGCTGCTGCTGCTGCTCGTACTGCTGCGGCGGCTGCTCCCGTTGCTGCTGCACCGCCGTGCTGATCGCGGCAAGCAGCTCCTCGGCAGCATCAGAGTCCTTGACAAGGATCTCCGCCAGGTGCTGGATGGCCGCAGTGCGCACCCGCTTATCGCGGTGCTGGAGGGCGCCCTCCATCTGCGTGGAAAGCATGGCGGCAGGCAGCACTCAGCGATGGCAGTCGTGTGGCAGCAGGGCTGCCTGGAAAAGCTGTCCCACCAACGTTGTGCTTGCTGTATGCCCGCCAACGGAACGGCAGCAAGCATCCCCACCTGTGCCGCCGCCGTTGCCAGCTCCTGCCCGGATACCTGTCCGGACGAGGCTCTGCTGCCGCCGGGTGCAGCTGTATGGTTGCCTGCGCGAGCCCCGCCTGCCCATGCCTGGCTTACGGGCGGCAGGTGCCAGGAGCCGGAGCCGCGTGGCGTGCCGCCTGCCCGCGCGCCGCCTGGGATACGCTCGCCGTCTGCCTTGCACGGTTTCTCGTACGGCCACCGCTGCAGGCCCAGCTTGCGGCACACACGCTTGAAGATAGTGAGCTGCAGGCAGGAAGACAGGCAGTGGAATACATAGCAGCAGGGCAGAGCGTTGCGGCACGAGGGGCCAGCGCAGCCGGCCCACTTCCACAGGAGGCTGGCGGGCAAGCCAGAGGCGGCCATGGCTGCTGGTGTGGAGCACATGCGTAACAGCCAGGGGGTCTGCATGGCGTGCTGGTTGGCCGCATGGTCGCCTTGGTCTATTTGCACCGTGCGCCTGCCCAGCGTCCACCCGATGCCGTTGCCCCCGCCCCACTCGCACTCACCCCCATGCCGAGCTCCTGGCAGGCCTTGGATGCAGGCTGGTGGAAGTGGGCTGCAAGATCATCCAGCGTGATGTCGCTGCATGGGGGCAATACGCACACAAAGCAAGGTAGCATGGTTGATTGTGTGCGGGCAGGCCGGAGTGCAAGGGCACACTCTCACTGGGCATGGTCCTGGCAATGAGCCCCTGCGCATTGCATGTTGTTCTTGGCACAGTCCCATGTGCACAGTCCTTTCCCCGCTTGTAGATCATGGACCACACACCTTGTATACACTCCCTGCAAGCAACAGAGGTGGCAGAAGGGCAGTGGTTGAGAGGGCACATGTGGTCGAGCCCCACAGACGATCAAGCCCTCAAGCCCTTGCCGCACCCTGCTGGGGCCCAGGCCAGCCAGCGCAGTCATGGCTTGAGACCCCCTGTAGCTCCACACCTGCTTGGTGCGTTTGCGAGAGCGCTTGTGGGCTGGCTCATCATCTGGGTGCTGCTCCTCGCCCGCCCCTGTGCCGTCCCACCCACCGCCGCCGCCTTCAGAGCCCAGCGACGTGCTCATGCGTGCGCCCCTCGGAGGCCTCTGCCCTGCAACGACGGCAACGCAGCGGGGGTGAGCGTGGCTGCTGCAGGCGCTGCGAGCTCCCAGCGGCGCACTTGGCTGTGCACTCACCCCTGAGGGCCCGTCCCGCCCGTCTGCGGCGCCCAGCTACTCTGCTGAAGGCTCAGGACGCCCTGCAAGCAGCCACTGGCTGCGACCGGCACCGAGCCTCCCCCACGGGCTTGGGCGCTGCCGGAGCAAACGGCGGCGTAGCAGCACAGACAGCGTCCACACAGAAGCGACGCACTTGAACTCGAGGCGAGCGGGCTTCGTGACGGGTGCAAACAGCTTAAGTGCTCCCTGGATTGGGCGTGCTGGACGCCCGGCCGCCTGCCGTTCACGCCTTGTCGCACTGCACAAGCTTCGCGCCGCAGAACGGAAAGCGTTGTAGGGCGCCAGGCGGCTAGGGACGGGGGGGCAAGCTCGCCAAGGCCATGTGGTCCACTCTCTGCTTAATGCTGGTGCAGGCACCTTCTCACTCTTGGCTAAGTCTCCGCTTTGGCTCCTGGCACGCGAGCCCCTGCGCGCCTGCCAGGCATATGGCCCTCTTCAGTGTGCCGGCGGGGCCGGGGGGAAGGGCGCTCGCTGCTAGCTAGGCCTGGCACTGGCAGATTTACAGCCGGCCTGTGCCCTCGGGCATTGGTCCAGCCTGGCCAGACTGCTTTGCTAAACACCTTAAACATGCTTGAGCGCACACTCCACCGCGCCGCCGGCCTAGCCCGCCGCTCCCCGCCATCACTTGGGCTTGGGAGGAAAGCCCGGGCCGCCAAATTCTTCGGGCACGGTCTCAAGAGTGAAGTACTCGCGCCGCACCTGCAGGGGGGGAGGTGAGCAAGTCTTCAGCGCACAGACACCCAGCAGGGCAAGAGGGGATGGCACAAGGCTCGCAGTTGCCCGCCCATTGTGCAACAGCGCTTTGTGGCCTGACTGCTGCCATGCATTGCGCAGTAGTGCCTGCGTCCGCGCTGCCATGGCACCATCCCCCGTGCAGCCAAGCGCCTCCGCCCCCGCCCCCCCAAACCACTGCACTGCCGGCCTGTTGCAACCACAGCGCACCTCATCCACGCTGACAAACCGTACCAGCGCCGCATACTTCTTCAGCCACTGCAGCACAACGGGCGGCAGTTGGGCGCAAACTCGACGGCATTGATCGTGCTCCGGGCACGCCAGCCAAAGCTCTGGCTCATCCGGCCGCGGTGCTGTGCCTACGCTGTGACATGCAACCCGGACTGCAGGCTCCTCCTCCGTTGCCCCACCCCACACTGCTCCCAAGTTGCACAGGCCTGCAAGCAAGGTGCAACATGCACACCACAACCAAGCCTACTCCCCGCACCGGCTTGACAATCTCCCAGCCCGG
The DNA here is from genome assembly GCA_006782975.1 of Chlorella sp. Dachan. Lineage (NCBI taxonomy): Eukaryota > Viridiplantae > Chlorophyta > Trebouxiophyceae > Chlorellales > Chlorellaceae > Chlorella > Chlorella sp. Dachan. The sequence continues at coordinate 2,850,451 of RRZL01000080.1, read as the reverse complement.
CTTGAACACCCAGGGTGCCTCCACAAACAGCACTTGCGACAGCCGCTGCACAGGAGACGGGCAGACGATGCAGAGCAAGGAGGGTCACAGGCGACTGCAGGAACAAATGTAAGCTATCGAAGGCGAGCACGCAAGAGTGCACACCGCACGTGTCTGCGCCCTAGTGCAGCTTGTCCACTGCACAGCAGCACAGACGCCTGGGGGCAGCCTGCAGCAATGCCCTGCTGCCGACTCGCCTTGGGGTAGTACAGGAAGAAGATGTCGACCAGGAAGCGCACAAAGCCCCAGTCGGCGTTGGCTGACGTGAAGCCGCGCAGGTCAAAGATGCCCAGCACCGTCTGCACCTGCAAGGCGCGGCCCAGTCCAGGCATGCGGGCTGAATGGCACCTGGCAAGCACCAACTGACAGATGGCACTGCACTCCAAAGTTGGGCAGGGCACGACCATGCCAGAAGCGCAGCAGCGGCACGCAGAGGCTGCAGCCTGTGTGCGGAGCCCTGCACGAGCAGCCGCACCTCCTGCCCCTGCGAGCTGGCGTTGTTGCTCTCCAGCCGTTCTAGTGCCCGGTCCATCAGGTGCACGCACAGCCGCTGGCTGTCCTGCAGGTTGGACGCATCTGCAGGTGGGCCCAACAGGCAGCAAGCGCGCGGGAGGCGGGAGGGCAGTGTTGGGAATCAGCCCGTGCTGCATTGTTCTGCGCAGCCCACGATAGCACTAGCAGGCGCAGCCCAAGCTCTCACCTAAGCAACCAAACTGGCAAGCTTTCAGCCCCAGGCGCAAGTCACTGGTGCGAGCGAGCCAGCCACCCACCTGTGAGGTGCTTGGCCGCCCGCACCACAATCACGGGGCGGCCGCTCACGTCTAGGTGCGAGTGCAGGTAAGCCTTGCCGGTGGCTGCCTCACGCGCCACGTCTGTCCAGCTGATGAAGTCAGCACTGCGCAACAGCGCGAGGGGCAGCGTCCGCTCACACACTGCCTCATCCCAAGCTTGGCTGCCCTCTACACCCTGCTCTCAGCCGGACGCTCGCTGCACACCCGGCCAGGCCTGTACAAGCTTGCTCTGGACGCATCCAACCTTCGCCATTGAGCGTGGTTTGCATAGGATGTCATGCCATGTGCACAACATGCAGCAATGACGGCAAGTGTGACCGTGGTATGGGCCAAGCATGTCGGCAGCGCCCACCCACCACTCAGGCCACGCACCCAAACTCGCGCCGCCAGCGCAGCATTTTCAGCAGCTTCTCCTCCGCCTCCTCCACATCCAGTTTCCGGTCTTGCAGGAACCTGCGGCAGCCAGGGAGCAGGAACCCGGAGCCGGGGGCAAGTTGCAAGTCAAACAGGAGCTCGCTGACACAGGGCTGCTGCCCATGATGATCCAGCTGCGTCCCTGCGCAACTCCACAATGCTCTCTCGCCCACATCAGCTCTCTCAGGCACTAACCCTCAGCTCTCATGCACTCACGTCCAGCCTGCTGGTCAGCTGTGGACAAACCACAATGCTGCAACAAACAGAGCTTGCCCCCCTGGGTCCAACTTGCTAAAGGCTGCTGCACTCACCAGCGCAACGTGTCCTCGTCTTTGGCAGCCTCTGGGTACGGGCTGGCTGCCAGGCGTTGCCGCAGCACCTCCAGCGCCTCCAACTGCTCCGGCGCACCGGTCCAGGGCATAATGGCAAGGCCTGGGGGCGGCTGCCACTGTGCTGCAGCTCGAGGCGGCGGCAGCAACCCCGCTCGCCGGGCAGGCGGGCGGTGCCGCTGCTGCTGCCGCTGCCGCACCGCTGGCTGCGGCGGCCGGCATGCCTGCCGTGTGCATGCCGCTGCTGCACAGACGCCCATGGCGCGACACGCACCGCTTCAGCGGCTTGCTGTCGGAGCGCGCCGTGAAGGGCGGGCAGTGCAGCGGATGGCAACCCGATCCGTCTTCCTGCGAGGTGCAAGCGGGGATGGCGCCAAAGCGATGCGATGAGGCTTCATGATGGGAGTTGCGAGTGCGGGTGGACGCCCCGGCGGCAATGCGCTAGTGAACAGGGCTCTGGGCATCCTTGGCTCTTGTGGGGAGCGAGTGATCTGCCTGGCCTTGCCCCTGCACACCAAGCCGCTCTCGCTCTCCCAATTGGCAGCTCGCTAGGCCGCTTACAACCCTGAGCATTACATTTGGCAAGCTCTAGCATGCAAGCACGTAGCGTTCAAGCGGCGCGCTGCCCTGCAGCAGCAGCGGCAGTGAGCTGCAGAGCGCGCAGTGCTCGCCCTCGGCCACTGGTGCGCTGCCGCAGCGGCAACAGCGCCACCGAGTCCGACCTGCGGCATGTGAGTCCAGCAGCAGGGTGTGAGCTCCTACCGCCGCCGCCGCCGCCGCTGCCTGCTGCTGGGCCTCACTCGCCCTGCTCTTATCTTGCACACTGCGCGCCTCGGTCATTGCTTGCCTGTGAGTGTGCCCTCTCTGTTCATCTGGGAACTGAGTTGGCAACCACTTGCATCGTGCAGGTTCTGGAGCAGCTGATGGAGCGGCACAACCTGACCGAGCAGCAGACGAGCGAGGCGCTGCAGGTGGGTGTGCAGAGGAGTGCACCAGCCGGCTTGCTGCGCCTTTGCGCCGCTTATGCTCCAGTGCTGCAGCGTGGGAGTGCCTCAAATGAAAAGCTGCTTCTGTTGCGGATGGCAATCAACTTAGCATTGCGGCAGCCTGATGCTGTGTCCCCGACTGGGCGTCTTCGTGAACTCTTTTCTGCAGGATGGCGTGCTGCTGCAGCCATCTTCCAGCCCTGCTGAAGTGTGCTCTGTCACTACCTTTCTGGTGCAGGCGCTGGTGACGGGTGCCGACCCAGCGCAGATCGGCGCCTTCCTGGTGCTGCTGCGGGCAAAGGGGGAGACTGCAGAGGAGATTGCGGGCATGGCGCGCGCGATGCGTGCGTTGTCGGTACCAGTGGAGACCCCGTATGATGGTGGGTGGCCTGTCAGCCCCGCTGCGGATCGAGCGCTGCTGCCGGTGCTGCTGCCAGCACAGGAGCGCCGCCTCTTCAGAGAGTGGTCCAGGCGGAAACGAGCCACCAGAGTAGGGTCAGGAAGGCATTTGCTGAGCAGCAGCTTGCCACGAGGGTGCAGTGCTGTGATTGTTGGCGCCTGGCTTGCTTGCGATACTGCCCGCGCTCTCTCCCCTCCTGCAGTGCTGGACATTGTGGGGACTGGCGGCGACGGCATCGGCTCCGTCAACATCTCAACCGGTGCCACCGTCATTGCTGCTGCTGCGGGCGCCAAGGTTGCCAAGCACGGCAACCGCTCAGGTGAGCAGTGGGGTTGCCGTGCGGGGGCATGAAGGGAGGAAAGATGCAAGCAGCAAAGGTTCGAGGCCGACAGCAGCGGAATAGCGCTTGTGAGAAGCCTGGGGCGCGAGAGAGAGCACGTGCAGCAGGTTGCTGCGCTGGGTGTGGGCCCTTGCACCGCACCCCATCAGGCCTGCCGAGCACCTTGTTCACCGCACCCCTCCTGCCTGCCACCCCCAGTGTCCTCGCTGTGCGGCTCTGCGGATGTGCTGGAGGCGCTGGGTGTGGCTGTGGACATTGGGCCCGAGGGCGTGCGGCGCTGCATCGACGAGGCGGGCGTGGGCTTCATGTTTGCACCCGCCTACCACCCTGCCATGAAGGCAAGTTGCGGCTGCAGGTGCTTGCCTGGCTGGCGGGCAAACGGTGGACAGGTGTTTGGCTCAGGCGCACTGGCGCCGGTTCCTCACTCTGCTTTGCGGCCCCACTTCGCTGCTTGTCGTGCTGTCACCCTGTCAATTCTGTAAACCTTTCCCTGCTCATCTGCATTGCGCCTGCCTGGCTCTGCCGTGCCCGCCTGCAGGCGGTGGTGCCGGTGCGCAAGGCACTCAAGGTGCGCACCGCCTTCAACCTGCTGGGCCCCATGCTCAACCCCGCGGACGCACACTACGGCCTGGTGGGCGTGTACAGCACCACAGTCAGCCACCTCATGGCTGACGCGCTGCAGGTGCGGTTGCGTATGGCACCAGGGCTGGGTCTGGAGCCAGCACAGGATCTCTCATGAGGGTGCTGCGCATGGCGTGCGCGCTCCTTGCAGCATTGTCAAATGCATGGCTCGCCTGCCTGGGCTGGCGCGCTGGTTGTCCCTGCACTTGCTGCGTTGGTTGTATGCCGACGTGTCGGCGCGTCTCGGCTTGCGTGCCTGTCTCTGGATGCTGGCCTGCCTGCATCCACCCTGCCCCACCCCGCCCCTCACAGCGGCTGGGCGTGAAGAAGGCGCTGGTGGTGCACTCCATGGGCCTGGATGAGCTGACCCCCATGGGGCCCGCCGACGTGGTGGAGGTCACGCAGCAGGGTGGGTGCCCGCTGCTGCTTTGCTTCGTGGTGCTGACATGAGCCTGGGCCAAACTTTCCCTTGAGGCAGCAACTGTGTTCAATAATGCGCGATCGTGACATGCCCCCTACCAGAGGATGCCATTGCAGGCAGGCTATACTTTGCTGATGGCCCGCGCTTCCGTGTCCCACCCTGCTGTCCCGCAGGCAAGCGCAGCTACCAGCTGGAGCCGCAGGAGCTGGGCATCCCGCGCTGCACAGTGCAGGACCTGGCGGGTGGCGACGCGGCGCTCAACGCGCAGATACTCATGGTGAGGGCAGGCGGGCACGATGGCGGCAGGCGGTTGCGGAGCAGCGGGTGGAGCACCGGCTGCAGGATGGTGAGCAGCCACCCTCCATCGCTGGTAGGAGGCTAGCCTCTTTTGCAAGTCACCCTACATACGCTCACTACCAACTTGTGCTTCTCCCCGCACCCCTGGCCGGCAGGATGTGTTTGGCGGCGCCCAGGGCCCGGTGGCAGATGCGCTCAACCTCAACGCCGGCGTTGCGCTGGCGGCTGCTACCGTCGCGGCAGACGCTAAGGAGGGCGTGGCCATGGCGCAGGAAGCGCAGCGCAGGTGGGCGGCTGTGCATCATTGCAACCCATTTCACAGCTTGGGCGTGTGCCTGTACTGTGGCTTGCTGCACTGGCGTCCACTTCCATGCCCACTGCTACAAGGAGCGTGATCGGCAACACCTGCCTGTGTGTGTCACACCGGTCAGGGTCGGCTAAGCCGCTTGCATGCCCCCCACACCCGCGCTGCCCGCTCACCCTCCTGCCCGCCCCCACTCTGGGGCCCCCTGCAGCGGCCGGGCCAGCGACACGATGCGCAAGTGGCTGGAAGTCAGCCAGGCGGCTCGGGCAGCAGAGCTTGCAAGCGCGGCTCCGTGAGAGCGCCACCACACATTGACCGAGCCATTATGTATTGCACTTCGGAGTCTGCCTCTAATGACCTGATCGGCTGTCAGCCTTGTCCGCCTGCCCATTTTGTACGCACTGCTGCATCCGCGGTCGGATGTGTTACATCCCAATAAGGAGGGGGCAGGGCGCTCCAGGCGAGGCGCCTGCCACCCGAGCTGCTGCTGCTGCCGTGGCTGCTGACGCCCGAAAGTCGGATGCACCAGTTGCGCGGCTGTCACGCTGCCACAGCTGCCGAGCACCAATCTCCCCGGCGGCGCGGCTGGGCGCCACTCCACTAGCGCAGGCGGCGGGCCTCGCGCTCAGACTCCAGCAGGGTCAGGATGTCACCTGCAGGGATAGCAGGCGGCCGCAGACAGTCAAAGGCATCCACTTGGGCCAGCCGGCCGGCAGCGGCAGCGGTGATCGCAGGCGGCGGCGAGCGGCGGCCGCAGGCGGCGGCATGGTGTCCGAGCAAGGCTCGCGGGCTGCATGGCACCACCACATCCACCAAAATAATCATTGCATGCGTGCGCGCGCACCCTCGCGCACGGGGCCCTTCACGTTGCGCATGATGAGGCGGTTCTGGTCATCCAGGAACTTGACGCGCACCTGCGTCACCTGCAGAACGGCAATCGGGTTCGGGCAAACGAAAATGTCAAAAAAAAAAAATTGCCCTTTTTTTCTACGCTGCACACCGGCCCGCCGTTAGCACTAAGTGTGTGCTGCTGCATGCTGCGCTGCACAGGGCCGTGATGGCGGGCACCGGCGCCGGCCGACTGAAGTCGCTGCTGCTGCTGGCCCGAATCGCTGCTGCTGCTGCCGCTACCACTGCCTGCGCTCCATTCCAGGCATCGGGCTGCCCGCCACAGCTGCCGGCCTCGCCGCTCCCGCCTCCCCCTCCTGGGCAGGCGCATGTTCGCCCACCTGGCCGCGGGAGCCGGTGCGGCCCATGACCTTCATCACGATCGCGAGCTTCACGGGCGTGTCCTGCAGCAGCGAGGTTCGCACAGCACACCAGTCAGTGCTGCACTGCAGCAGGTGCTGAGGAGAGGCTGGTGGCGGAGTGACGGGCGGGTGGGCAGCGGCGGGCCAGGCGGCGGCCGTGCGGCGGCAGCCGGGCCGCGTCGCCTGCTTCCCGCCGCGCTGCTGCCCGCTCCCCAACTGATGCCTGCCGTATTGCGCCCGGCACCCGCCTCCCTGGAGGCTGCAGCTTGCATCGCGCGGCGCATGGCGAGCCGCCGCTCGCTGGGCGGGGATTAGCATGCGGTTCTGGCTGCCAACCCTCCCTGCAGCGGGCAGGGCGCAGCGTGCGAGCCCCCAGACCGGCCCCAGGCTCCACTCGCTGCCCGCCGCTCACCATGGTGCCGCTGCCTGCCCACAGGTAGCCCGCCGATGCGTGAGAGAGGCCGGCCTCGGTGCAGGCGCCCTGCTTGGCCCGCCACTGGGCAGCACCGGCAGCATGGCGTCTCATGCAGGACGGAGGGGCGCCCCGAGCCCCGATCGCGCCAATTCAAGTCGCATCGGTGTCCCTACAGCATCAGGGCGCTTTGCAAGCAGCGCCCGCCCCAAACCTGCCCACCCGACTCTCGAGCAGGCGCTGCCGCCCCGGCAGCTCGGTGGGCCAGCCGATCGCCACCCTGCCCACCCCAGCAGCGATCGGCCGCCCCTGCCGAGGACCCCGACGCGCTGGCCGCGAACGCTGAGAGCCCTTCTTGGCAGCCATGGGCTCCCTGGAGAACCTCGTGCAGCAGATCGTGGCCCTGTCGGGCGAGACCGACCTGGGCGGCCTGCACACCGCCCTCAAGTCGTCGGCGCAAGACAACGTGATGCGGCAGAACGCGGCGGGGCTGCTGACCGCGGTGGCCGGCCTTGACCCTGCACTGCACTCGCTGGGCGCCCTGTTCCTGCTGTGAGCGATGTATCAGCGGGTGTGGCTGGGGGCAGGCGCACGTACGCCGCCCCAACACCCGGCCATGCGGGGCGTCGTGCCCGCCCGCCTGCCTGCTCTCAGTGGCACATGCCCCACCACTTGGTTCACCTCCCACTGCCCCGACACGCCCCCAACCTGTGCTGCAGGGAGGCCAAGGCGCGGACCAGCAGCACGCAGCAGGGCGACCGGGACTTCCTGGAGGCCGCCTGCCGCTTCCTGCCCGCCTGCACCGAGCGCCAAGTGCGCATGGCGCCCGACAAATGTGCGTGGCCATGAGCGCTGCGATGTGTGCGGTCCCAGCTGCCTGTGGGGTTGTGGGCCGGTGCTTGCGCCCGCCCTTGCACTCTGCCTCAGCTTGAGGCGCGGCTCTCACCGTTCGCCTGTTCTCTTGAGCTCCTACCTGCCCGGCCCGCGCCCTCGCAGTCGTGGCGCTATGCCGTGCAGTCAAGGCCCACTGCCTGGCGCTGGGCGCGCCCAAGCGCGGCGTGCTGCCCCTGCGCTGCGCCGTGACCAAGCTGTGCCCCTCCACCGACTACTTGTCGCCCATCCACGCCGACCTCTTCCAGCTGTGAGCTGGCTGCGCGGCGCGCAGGGGCAGCCTGCTGGTGCAGTGAAGGGCATGTAGTTGGCCTGACGGCCCAGTGTGCTTCACTGTTGTTGCCCGACTCACGCTGCTACCTGGTCGCTGCCCTGCCCCGCACGACAGCACGCCTCCTGCTGCCAGGTCCTCCACTCGCTCCTGACAAGCATGGCTGGGCTGCAGTCTGTCGCTCGCCTTGATATGTGTCCCAACCCACTCCGTGCAGCTGCCTGCTGTCCAAGTGCTACAGCGGGGCAGGGGCAGCCCTGGATGCAGACGTGTTCACAGGTGCGGGCGGTGCAGGTTGCTGCTGCTCTGTGGCATGGCATGCCCACAGCTGCTGTATTGTGCGACACAGGGAGGTGCAGGTTGCTGCTGCTCTGTGGCATGGCATGCCCACATCTGCTGTATTGCGACACAGGGCGGTGCAGGTTGCTGCTGCTCTGTGGCATGGCATGCCCACAGCTGCTGTATTGTGCGACACAGGGAGGTGCAGGTTGCTGCTGCTCTGTGGCATGGCATGCCCACAGCTGCTGTATTGTGCGACACAGGGAGGTGCAGGTTGCTGCTGCTCTGTGGCATGGCATGCCCACAGCTGCTGTATTGTGCGACACAGGGAGGTGCAGGTTGCTGCTGCTCTGTGGCATGGCATGCCCACAGCTGCTGTATTGTGCGACACAGGGAGGTGCAGGTTGCTGCTGCTCTGTGGCATGGCATGCCCACAGCTGCTGTATTGTGCGACACAGGGAGGTGCAGGTTGCTGCTGCTCTGTGGCATGGCATGCCCACATCTGCTGTATTGTGCGACACAGGGAGGTGCAGGTTGCTGCTGCCCTGTGGCATGGCACGCCCACATCTGCTGTATTGCGACACAGGGCGGTGCAGGTTGCTGCTGCCCTGTGGCATGGCACGCCCACATCTGCTGTATTGTGCGACACAGCACGGCAAGCACGAGCAGGTTGGGCTGACCCACCTTGCATCACACACCGTCCGCTGTGCAGTTGACCCCACCAAGACAGCCACTACCCCAACCGATGTGCTGCTCTACTGCTACTACGGGGCACTGCTGGAAGTTGGCAGGCAAGCCTTGGATTGGGTGCCAGCGGTGCATGCAAGGGCGCGGTGTGCAAGCTGGCGTGGCTGAACAACGCCTTAGGCACACTCTTGCATGACTCTTTGCCCGGGCGGTCTGGTCAAAGATATGTGTGAGTCGTTGCACACCGACAGTTGCTGAGCAGCATTGCACCTCTGTGCCTCCGCCCTCTGCCGCAGGCGGCGGTACCCTCGTGCGCTGGAGCTGTTGCTCACCGCTGTCACAGCCCCAACCATGGTGCTTAACGCGATCACGGTGGGTGGTCATAGCGTGGCATGCATGCAGGATGCCCCCTGCACTCTTCTCATGGAGCTGGGGCCGCACAGCTACTTTGGGCAAGAGTTTGGGCTATGAGTGTTGCAATCCAGAGCTGTGCTGTCCGCTCCTCACCCCTTGCTCCTTGCAGGTGGCATGCCTGAAGAAGTACATGCTGGTCAGCCTGCTGCAGTCGGGTGCAGTGCCGGCACTGCCCAAGCACGCGGCGCCGCTGGTCACGTGAGCTTGGCATGTGGGAAAATGTGGACCTGCAGTTGATGGGAATTGCCTTCATGATTGCACATGGGCACATGGCTGCACATGCTGCCCCATGACTGCTCAATACCACTGCCATGCCTGCCTGAACCAAGCCTGCCATGCTTTCACCCTGTTCGCAGGCGCGCCCAGAAAAACGAATGCGGCCCGTACCAAGAGCTGGCTAAGCTGTGCGGGCAGGACAAGGGTGTGGCTGAGCTGGCGGCATTCGCACAGAGCAAGCAGGCGGAGTTTGAGGCGGTGCGTGGCTGGTGTGGCTATGTGTGGCGGTTGTTTGGCGTGCATGGCGACTGCCTGTGGTGGGTGCGCTTGCCAGACCAGCATGCAGACATGACGTGCGTTGTTTCTCAGTCGATGGTCGTCCTGCAATGCCACACCTCCGCTCATGCAGGATGGCAATGTGGGCCTGGTGAAGCTAGTGATTGAGGGGCAAGCGCGGCGGCAGATCCAGAAGCTGACGCAGACGTACCTCACCCTCAGGTTTGCAGTTGTTTGACTGACAGCTTTGTGCTTCCATTACCGGGTGTGAGCACGCGGCCCAGAGGGGAGGGTGGTGAGCCCACAAATGACTTAAGCAGGCAGATGTTGATGGCCTGTAGCTCGCCATGCCATGCCATGCCGTGCCGTGCTGTGCTGTGTTCCTGCCATGCCATGCCATGCCATGCTGCATCATTCCGTGTTCATGCCATGCCGTGTCATGCCATGCCGTGTTCATGCCATGCCACAAACATGCCGTCTTCAAGCCAGTGCCATGCTGCATCATGCCGTGCCATCATGCCATGCCGTGTCATGCCATTCCATGGCATGCATGGCATCAGCAAACCATGCCGAGCTACAGCCTCCATGCTGCACCTGCCTGTCCTCTTTGGATCTCTGCATCAAAACAACCCAACGTTGGTCCACCTGCTCATCAAATTGCAGCATGGCGAACATTGCGCAGCAGGCGGGGCTGGCGTCACCCGCGGCGGCAGAGGAGGCTGTCCTGCGCATGATTGACGCCGGGGAGGTGTCTGCGCGCATCAGGTGAGCAGTGGCTGCGTCACAGGCCAGGATGATAGCCAGTGTTTGCGCCAACCAGCCTGCAGCCCTTTCGTGCAAGTGTGCATTGCTCAGCTTGCCGCTCAACATGTGGGAGCTGCTGTTCCCCAAGCGAAGTCCCCATCATGCCCTCTTGGCTGCCACACATTGACGCAGCGAGCGGGATGGCATGGTGCACTTCCTGGAGGAGGAGGATGCGTACCACACAGGTGAGAACCACTCTGCAGTAGGCTTCATGCGGCATGTTTTAAGCTCGTGGGAGCTGACTCCACCCACGGCTGCCAAGTCCGCTTGCTTCCCAAGTCCCTGATGTGTGTTTGGTTACGGTGCAAATCGGCTTGCCTTTGCCCAGCTCACTCACATTGCCACCCTGCACTCTCAACCTTTCGTTCCCACACGGCTGTCCCCACCCGGCTGCAGAGGCGATGACGGCGCAGCTGAACTCGCTCATTGGGCGGTCAATCGACTTGGCTGCCAAGCTGCAAGCATTCGACACGGCAGTGTCCTCAGACAGGTGAGTGCTTTGCAATGCAGGCAAGCGTGCGCAGCAAGAGTTCCACTGGGCTCAACCATGCCAGTTCGCCTGGTTTCTGTTGTAAATAGCTGCGTGTTGGCTCCCACCACCCCAGGGCCTACCTCACCAAGACGGAGCTGCGCAGCCAGCGCGGCAAAGGCGACAGTGATGTGCTGATGGGCGGCGGGGCGGAGCAGCTGATCGAGCTCAAGTGAGACACCGTGCCTGCCATGCGCTGGTCCTGCCTGCCAGAGCACCCGCAACGCCACGTGTGATGTGGCCCAGTCAGCGCCTCTGTCTACTGCTTGCACAGCCAACATTCAGTTGTGCGCGGTCAGTAGCGCAAATGTCCTGTTTGCCCGAGAGTAACAATGCGACAAAAACGACAGCAACAGTGTCAGCCAACCCCGCCTCGTCCAAACAATCGAACACGTCCTCCTCCATGCTTTGGGGGCCGGCCATGGCCGCGGGGCCCGTAACGGCACGGGAGCTGTCGCTGTGACAGCCGGGTGGGCCGGGCCCTCCCCGCCGGCTGCAGCACTGATATCAGCAGTGTGGACTTGAGCTCAGAGGGACAGGAGGGGCCGGCGGCCCCACCTCACCTCGCTGCATGAGCACGCCACGTCGACGCCTGACTTGAACTGGCTGGGCGTGTGGCCGCCCACTGTCCCCAGCTGCTGGAGCCTCTGTCGGTGGTTGCAGGAGCACACACAGCAGCACACCATGCGCGAGATTGTTCATATTCAGGTGGGCGGTGCCGCAGGCCCTGCACTGGCCGCCCGGCCGCCAGCGATCACGCACAGGCAGCCAGGGGAGCCTGCTGGGGGCGCCTGCAGCCTGCGGCACAGAGCTGTCAGCAGCTACTGCAATGCATCCCATGCATGGGCTAAGATGAAAAGGCACCCTCGGTTGCAAGACTCGTTAGGTTTGGCGAGTTGTTATGTCTCAGCTTGCGAGTGCAAGAGAGATGTTGGCCTGTGACTTTATGGGGACAACCCACCGTCACTGTGCCCACAGGCAGCCGTCTTGGTGCGTCTAGGTATTCCATCGTCCTTACCAACCCTGGCAATAACCATCAATCATCAAGCGTGCTGGGCTGCAATCAGAAACTCGTCACTGCCTGTGCCGCTGCTGCAGCCGCCTTGCTTTGCTGCAAGCCTTCGTACAGCAGCCTCGAACTGCCGCAGCCGCTTTTCTGCTGCTGCCAGTGCCGCTGCCTTGCCTTGCAGCTGCTGCTGCGTGCTAGCCTGTTGCTGCTGTGCTGCCGCTAGCTCGCGACGCAGGGTCTGTAGCTGCTGCAGCATGGCTGGCTGGGCTTGCTGCTGTCGTAGTGCATCCAGCTCCTGCCGAGTTGCCGCCAACTGTTTCTCCAGTTGCTGCACACGGAGCACATGCCACACACAGGAGGTTGATGCAAGATGCAGGGCAGCCATGCCAACTGAGAGCCCCAGTGCAAATCGTGTCCGCTCAACACACCATCTCCCAGATCACGTGCGGCCACGGCAAGGCAGGGCAGCGACCAATTAGTGTGCCTGCCTGCGACCCACCAGTGCTCGCAGTGAGGCAGCCTTGGCCTGCGCCTCCACATCCGCAGCCCGCCCCTTGGCTTGAGCATGCCGCTGGCCCAGCAGGCGGGCCGCAGCAGCGTTGGCCTCTTCCGCAGCCTCGCTGGCTGCTGCCGCGCGCTGCTCAGCGTCCTGCAGGCAGTGGAGGGGGCGGCAGGGGACACAGTAAGAGAATTCCTGTCATCAAGCGCTAAAAGGCACATTCACGGAATCTAGCCTTAATAAGCCTGACTTGCTGAAGCATTAAAGAAACTATACAGTCGCCCTGCCCACCTGCGCCCGCCACTCCCACTGCGCCTTGGCAAACTCCGCTTTCTGCAGCTGGCCCTCAACCGCCGCCAGGCGTCGGCCATACTCCTCGCTCTGCTGCCGCGCCTCTGCAAGCTGCTGCTCACACTGCTGCAAAGCCGCCGCTGCTTTGGACGCCTTGCCTGCCTCTGCCGCAGCGCCTGCCTGCGCTTGTTGTGCAGCCGTGTCAGCCACGGCCTGCTGCTGTGCCAGCTGCTGCTCCAGGTCAGCCACACGGCGCTTGAGCGCGCGCACAGCCTCCTGCACACAACATGGGGTGAATGGGCGCAGGCTCTACTGAACGCTCTGGCCACCAGGCGGGCTGCACAGCTGATCAGGCAGAAGTTGCCGGATCCCGGCTGGCATGGCCGGCAGACTTTACGGCATTCCGTGCAGCTAACGGCCTGCATCACCACGCACCTTGTACTTGCTGGCCGCCTGCTGCCGCGCCTCCAGCTTCTGTAGGGCTGCCGCTAGCTGCGCCCGCAGGTCCTGCGGATGACTGCTGTCTGCTGCTGCCGCCCCTACCTCCTGCTGCTGCTGTTGCGCAGGTGCTGCATAGGGCAAGCTGGCCGTGCAGGCCGCCACTGCTGCGGGGCCCCGTGCCTCCAGCATGGCCACGCGGGCACGCAAAATCTCCTTCTCGATTGAAAGGTCTGTTGCCTGGCTCTGATGCCGCGCCAGCGCCGCTGCCAGCCGCGCATTCTCACCCTGCAGCTCTGCTTGCAGGCGCTCCCAGGTGGCCACACCCTCCTGCACCCGCCGCGCTGCCTCAGCGTTGCGCTGCTCCAGCTCCGCTGCCCGCTGCTCTGCCGCCACCTTGGCTGCCGCAAGTGCCGCATTCTCGGCCTGCAATGTGGCCGCGCCGTCAGGCGTGAGCCCACGGTATGCCTCCAGCTGCGCACCCAGGCTGCCCAGCGCGGCTTCACGCCGCGCCAGCGCCTCCTCCAGCCGCGCGATGCGGCTGTCCCGCCCCGCCCGCGTTTCGTCAGCCAGCTGCGCCGCTCGCTGGCTCTGCTCCTGCAGGACAGGATGGGTAGGGCATGAGGAGCCTGGGCAGTAGGTGGAGTGAGGGGGGTGCATGGCCGGCGGGCAAGCAAGTGGGAGGGACCTGCCAGCCCGTGACAGTCACCGACAGGCAAATGCGAGGCAGCCGAGCAAGTTCTGCCGCACGCACCGTCAGCGCCGCATACTGGGCCCGCAGCTGCAACAGCTCCATCTGCTTCTCGTGCACTGTGAGCCGCAGCGCCAGGGCCGTCTCGCCCAAGCTGAAGGCGCTAGGCGGGCGGTGGGGCGCGGGAGCGCCCGCCTCTGTGGCCGCAGTGTCGCTGCTGCCCAGTGCGCCCTCCAGCGAGGAAGCAGGCCCGCCGCCCCACTGCTGCCGCTGCTGCTGCGCCTGCTGCTGCTGCTGCTGCTGGTACTCGGGTCCTTGGTGTCGCCACTCAGCTGCAGGCTGCTGCGCCTGCTGGTCCCAAGCCCAGTCCTCTGCCCCGCCGATGCCTGGGGCGGTGTTGCCCACGCCGAGCAGCGCTTCCGCCTGCATGCACGTGGTCGAGCTGTGCCTTGTATCTGAGCGGCAGGTGCTGCTGCTCGGTGCCTGACGCAGCAACGACAGGCATGAGAGACAGGCAACAGGTGTAGAGCAAGGGGCTCCCGGCCGCCAACCTGCGCCAGCGCCGCCTCGATGTCGTCCGTGGGCCAGGCTGCTCCGGCGCCCTGCTCAGCGCCTGCCGGCCCCGCCTCGTCCAAACAATCGAACACGTCCTCCTCCATGCTTTGGGGGCCGGCCATGGCCGCGGGGCCTGTAACGGCACGGGAGCTGTCGCTGTGACAGCCGGGTGGGCCGGGCCCTCCCCGCCGGCTGCAGCACTGATATCAGCAGTGTGGACTTGAGCTCAGAGGGACAGGTGGGGCCTGCGGCCCCACCTCACCTCGCTGCATGAGCACGCCACGTCGACGCCTGACTTGAACTGGCTGGGCGTGTGGCCGCCCACTGTCCCCAGCTGCTGGAGCCTCTGTCGGTGGTTGCAGGAGCACACACAGCAGCACACCATGCGCGAGATTGTTCATATTCAGGTGGGCGGTGCCGCAGGCCCTGCACTGGCCGCCCGGCCGCCGGCGATCACGCACAGGCAGCCAGGGGAGCCTGCTGGGGGCGCTGCAGCCTGCGGCACAGAGCTGTCGGTCAGCTGCCCAGGGGCGCGGGAGGCCTGCGCAGCGCCGCTCACCTGCTCCCATCCCTTCCTTGCTGCAGGGCGGCCAGTGCGGGTGCGTGTGACAGCGGCGGAGGGACGCTGGGACGCCCTGGGTGCCTGCCACCGCCCGCCCTGCCCTGGCCGCGCTGCTTGGCCTCCCCGCAAATTGCACCCCCCTGAGCGCCCCTCCCGCCCGCCCCGCCCGCCTCTGCAGCAACCAGATCGGTGCCAAGTTCTGGGAGGTGCGCAGGGAGGCTGCCAGCCGCGCCACGCCGCCGCCGCCGCCGCTCCCGCCTGCCACCTTTGGCAGCTGCTGACCGCCGGTCCGTGCCACTCTGTTCTGCCTGCCTCTGCACTGCAGGTGGTGTGCGATGAGCACGGCGTTGACCCCACCGGCACGGTGAGGGCTAGGCGATAGATGTTGGGCTGTGAACTGGGCTGTGCCCCAGCTTTGACCGTCCTCCCGCCGCCTTGCATGACTTAGACAAGTGGTGTCGTTGGCCGCCAACAAGCCTGCACTGCCCCTGCCTGCCGCTACTTCACCTGCAGTACTGCGGCGAGAGCGACCTGCAGCTGGAGCGCATCAATGTGTACTTCAACGAGGCCACCGGCGGTGCGTGCCGCTGACCGGCATGTGGCTGTGCTGGCCGCTCCCCTCTTGGGACAGCATTCCAGTGCCAGTCTGTGGCATGTTTCTTGCATGCCTGCCGTGGCCACTGCGGCTGGACAACTTCCCGGCCTGCCATGGATGGATTGCTCTGCCCGCCCGCTCCCGTTCTCGCCCCCCAAAAACACGACACACCCGCACCCATCTGGCCTCTGCTCGTGCAGGGCGCTACGTGCCGCGCGCGGTGCTGATGGACCTGGAGCCCGGCACCATGGATGCCGTGCGCGCCGGCCCCTACGGCCAGGTCTTCCGCCCCGACAACTTTGTGTTTGGCCAGGTGGGGCCCCCCAGCTGGGCAGCGGGTCGGCTCTGTGGGCTTCACAGACACCGCCATGGCTGCTGGCCTCCCGCGCCCACCCGTGCAAACCTGGCCTGCTTTCACGACCACCCCTGCCCGCAGACCGGCGCCGGCAACAACTGGGCCAAGGGTCACTACACCGAGGGCGCGGAGCTGATTGACTCCGTGCTGGATGTGGTCCGCAAGGAGGCCGAGGGCTGCGACTGCCTGCAGGGTGAGGCGGCAGCAAGGTTGGGGCCGGAACAGCATCCAGCGGTGGACAATGGCTCAAGCCATGCATGCAGCCTGGTCAAGGTTGCTCGCCTTCTACTTACGCCTGCCAAGCTGTCCTGAACGCCTGCCCCAATCCCCCCAAACCCTGCCCCGCAGGCTTCCAGCTGTGCCACTCCCTGGGCGGCGGCACCGGCTCCGGCATGGGCACCCTGCTGATCAGCAAGATCCGCGAGGAGTACCCCGACCGCATGATGATGACCTTCTCGGTGGTGCCCTCCCCCAAGGTGCGCTGGTCGGAAGCGTGGGCTGGTTTGAGTGCGGGGTGCTCTTGCATCAGGTTGGCCTGCAGGTTCTGTGAGCTTACCAGTTGTGTGCTGCCTTGGTGCTAATTCCTCCTGCGCCCCCTGCCTGCCTTGCGCCTGGCCTCAGGTGTCTGACACCGTGGTGGAGCCCTACAACGCCACCCTGTCGGTGCACCAGCTGGTGGAGAACGCCGACGAGTGCATGATCCTGGTGCGCAGATAGTTGTCAACGGGTGGGGCCGGGTTGCCCAGCTTAACGAGTCCACACCACGTTTGCAGGGCGCCGGTCGCCCCCTTGCATGGCATGCTTGCCTCTCTGCTGCCCTCTTTTGCCTCCTCCTCTTCCAAACTGCCACCGCACTGTGTCTCCTGCGCCTTGCAGGACAATGAGGCGCTGTACGACATCTGCTTCCGCACCCTGAAGCTGACCACCCCCACCTTTGGCGACCTGAACCACCTCATCTCCGCTGTCATGTCGGGTGGGTGGCCTTAGAGCAGTTAGGACGTGCCTCTATGCCGTTGCAAGCAAGGTTGTGCTCCTGGCTCTTTTTGCCAATGAGGCACCTTGTCTGAGTGCCTGGGCTTCCTTGCTGCAATCAACCTGCAGGCGTGACCTGCTGCCTGCGGTTCCCCGGCCAGCTGAACGCCGACCTGCGCAAACTGGCCACCAACCTGATCCCCTTCCCCCGCCTCCACTTCTTCATGGTGGGTGGTGCCCAGTGGCTTCAGGCCTGCTTGCTTCATACCAGCGGTTGTGTCATAGAGAGCCGGCCATTGCAGCACCGGTACAGCATCTGCGCTGCCGTGCACCACTGGCCAGCCAACCCCACCCTCACCCCTCCCTCCGCTTTCGCTAGGTGGGCTTCTGCCCCCTGACCTCCCGCGGCAGCCAGCA
Organism: Chlorella sp. Dachan; assembly: GCA_006782975.1. Lineage (NCBI taxonomy): Eukaryota > Viridiplantae > Chlorophyta > Trebouxiophyceae > Chlorellales > Chlorellaceae > Chlorella > Chlorella sp. Dachan. The sequence goes on along the minus strand of RRZL01000080.1, from coordinate 2,833,096 downwards.
GTACCGCAGCCTGACTGTGCCGGAGCTGACGCAGCAGATGTGGGACGCCAAGAACATGATGTGTGCTGCTGACCCGCGCCATGGCCGCTACCTCACCGCCTCTGCGCTGTTCCGCGGCCGCATGTCGTCCAAGGTGGGCGGCAGTGGGGGTGGCGCAGAAGTTCAGGCTGGTGGGTGGTGGAGGCGGCAGAAGTTCAGGGATGGGGCTGGCAGGAGTTCAGGCTGGTGTCCCGGGGACGTGGTGTTGGGTGGCAAGCGCAGGCAGTGTGGACGGGGGCCGGTACTCTCCAACCGTGGCAGGTTCCAGCACTAGTGTGGCACCAGTGCGCACACACCTGCCAACATTTGCAGACTGGGGGTGGTGGGCGGCAGTGTTGTAAGCTTTGTTGTAGCAATGCAAGTGATTCTGCACCAGGCGTTATGTCAGGATCAGACCCAGGCGACTCAGCCGCAGGGATTGCATCATTGTTTGCCCAGACTGCGCTCTGCTCGACCCTCATAAAGCCTGCCTCACATTGGGTTGGTTGAGCAGCTGTGCCGAGCGCCTGTCCTGGTGCTTTGTCAGGTCGTGCATGTGCGAAATCTCGCCTGCTTGTGCACTTGTTGTTGCCCCACCTGCATTTTGCCCGCTCCGCCCTGCCTTGCGCCCTGTAGGAGGTGGACGAGCAGATGCTGAACGTGCAGAACAAGAACAGCAGCTACTTTGTGGAGTGGATCCCCAACAACGTGAGGCAGCTGGGGCGCAAAGGTGGTTGGTTCGCGAACTGGTGTAGTGTGAATGCTGCGCCAAGTAGGTGCAGGGAGGCCTGCTCTTTGCCAACCTGTTCCCGCCTCCACGCTTGCCCAATGTCCAGGTCAAGTCCTCCATCTGCGACATCCCTCCCCGCGGCCTCAAGATGAGCGCCACCTTCTTGGGCAACTCCACCGCCGTGCAGGTGGGCTGGGCGGGCCAAGCAGGTGTGGTTCTGTGGTGCAGGGACGGGCCCTCGGCTCAGACTTGTGGCACATGTGGTGGAGGTTGGGCAACGCCCACACAGGACACGCCTTGCTCAAGTTGCGTTGCCTCACTGTGCTGTCTGCTCTGCCCGCCTGCTTGCCCCGGCCGCAGGAGATGTTCAAGCGCGTGAGCGAGCAGTTCACGGCCATGTTCCGCCGCAAGGCCTTCCTCCACTGGTACACCGGCGAGGTGGGTTGCGCTTGGGCAGGGGTAAAGCGTTCACAGGCGGGTTGTGGGGCACAGGGCAGGAGCGGTGGTGAGGCCGTTGGACCTGTCCATGCGCCCGCACTGTGCCGCAAAGCCCCCTCACCCCGCTCCACCTGCCTTGCCGGTTGCACCACATGCTCCAATGCAGGGCATGGACGAGATGGAGTTCACAGAGGCAGAATCCAACATGAACGACCTGGTCAGCGAGTACCAGCAGTACCAGGGTAAGGATAAATGCGCGACGCAATGGAGGCGGTGGTCTGTTGGGACACCTCCGCTCCTGTGTGCCCCATCATGTACCTGTCACGCTCCCTAGCCCATGGCCACCTTGTGCTCCTTCCCTCCATCTATACAGACGCGTCCGCAGAGGAGGAGGGCGAGTATGAGGACGAGGCGTGAGCGTGCCCTCGCAAGGCCCGCACTTACGCGGCCGCCGGCGCGGCGCCGTCCGCACCCGCGCCGCTCACCGACGCTCCTTATTGCGCTGACTGACCCGCATGTGGTTTAGACTGTGACTTATTATACACAAGCGTGCAGTGACCTCACCTGCGCGCTGAGATCTGTTTCATCTCTGGGGTATCTGTAATTTTCCGGGGTGACAGCCTCTGTAAGATGGCGTCGGCGACACACATCAGGAGGGGTTGAGTTGAGGCCAGAGGGAGAGGACGAGACCAGAGTGACCTCGATACCAAACTACACCAGATTCTTCAAATTTCACAATGGTGATTTTACACTGTTCACTCTCCGCTCCCCAGGGCCCGCAGGTACGCCCCCGCCTCATGCACCACCCATCTGCCGTCCCCTGTCGCTTCAAGCACGTGCGTGTGGAAGGCCGCCAGCTGCTTGCGGTGTGCGATGGAGATGAAGCAGCGGCAGTGACGCTGCAGGTGCGTGTACAGCGCGCGCTCGGTGGCGGTGTCCAGCGCTGTGGGCGGGGCGGGGGTGGGCTTGATGGGCCAGGTTGGGCGAGGGCCAAGCCGTTCTTGCATGAGCACCATACCACCCTCCAACCCTAACCAACCCTCTCACCCGAAGTGGCCTCATCCAGGAATGCAACCAGGGGCTTGTGGTGCAGGAGGCGCGCAAACGACACGCGCTGCTGCTCGCCCAGGGACAGCATGTGCGCCCAGTCTGCCTCGGCGTCCAGGCCGCCCACCCTGCGGTGTGGGATGGTGGGACGGAAATATGGGTCACGGAAATATGGGTCACGAGGAGGGGGAGATTACGCGTGCCCACCCCCATTGTCACTGGACATGCCGGGCATTGATGACCTAACCCCGCCCTACACCCCAAAACGCGTACCTGGGCAGGAGTTTGGGCAGGCAGACGGTGGCCAACAGGTCGCGCAGCTCCGCGTCCAGAGCGGCGCTGGCTGCCGGGCTGGGGCCCGGGCGGGCATGGTCTGCCGCCTCTGTCGCTCCTGGCGCCCCACCACTGACTGCGAGGCCTTTGCCGCTGGCCACGCGGCGGTAGCCCGCGGCCGCTGGGCCGCTGCGCACCACCGGCAGCCGCCGGCCGCTGCCCACTGCGGCGCCAGACAGCGCCCCTTCATCTTCCTCGCCGCTGTCGCTGTCGCCGCCGCCGCTGCCACTATGCCTGCGTGGTGCGGTGCCACCGCCCTCCCCAAGGGACTCGCCAGGCACAGGGCTCCCCTTGCCTGCCGCCGCACCCGCGTACGAGTCTGGGAAGGTCAGCTGCTCCCGCAGGCTGCCCAGCGGCATGTAGGGCCGCTGAGGGAGGAAAAACATGTCCCGGGGGGCAACAATGGTGCCCGATCCCGCGCTCCACAAGCCTGCGGGTGGGGAGGGATGGTGGCGAGGGAGTGCATCGGTAGGGCGCACTGAGACGAGGCTGTGCGGACGATCCAGCCCCAGACACATCCCAATGCCCCCAGCCCCAGCTCCCACCCCTGCCCGCACCTCCCATGGCGCGCATGAGGCTAGTCTTGCCCACGCCTGAGGGGCCCACAATCAGGAGGCTCTGCCCGGGGGCCAGAGCCAAGGTCAGCCCCCGGCACACCGTCTGCTCGCCACGCGGCGTGGTCAAGGTGAGGTCGTGGACCGCAATGCTGCCATCGTCGCTGGGCTTCCTGCGTGTGGGCGGGATGCCGTGGGGCATGGTAAGGAGGGCCGTGCGGTACGGCGGTTGGCCAGGCCCTTCCAACAACCTCCAACTCGCCATCCATACGCTCGCACAGCGCACCTGTGCACCCCGCCGGGCAGGCCCTCGGCTTGTTGCACCAGCGCCGCCAGGAGCGCCTCCAGGCGGTCGGTTTGTGCCGCCAGCTGGCTGATGTCGCTCAGATGCGTCACAATGTAGCTCAGCGCGCCCTCAATCCTGAGGGGGAGCGAAACAGTGCGGCCATGATGTGCGAACGCCTGGTTGCGATGTGGGACTTAGGGTCATTGCAACACCCCATGCTACTACCCACCCAGCAGCATGCCACCCGCCACCCAACCCCTTGCCCTGCTCACGTGTGGAACGCAAACGCGGCTTGCGAGATGTCGCCGTATCGGATCTCGCCCGCAAAGTAGCGGCGGCAGAGCAGGAGCGAGGGCAGCAGGATGGTGGCGTAGGCATACGTGTTCTGCCACAGCGACAGGTACGCCTCCCAGCGCACCTGCGTGCGGCATGGGAGGGCAAGGCGGGGAGGTTGGTGGTGGGACAGGGCATCAGATCAGAGCACTCGCCATGCCGACGACATGGGTGGCAATCAGGCTCTGTGAGTGCACCGTTTTAATCCTTCCCACTCCACAGCGCCCACTGAGCCACTCGCCTTGCCAAACATGGTGGCGATGGCGCGTGCCAGGCGGCCGCCCGCCAGCTCAGCCTCCCGCTGGTCACCCGAGTAGAAGGCGATGGACTCGGCGTTCTCACGCACACGCACCTGCGGGTTGGTACGATGGGGGCATTAGGTGCAGTAGTTGAAGGATGGTGCGCGGGCTGCCAAGAGTGCCTGCCACACAGGCTGCCGACAAGATGTGCCTGGCACCTGATGCATTCATTGCCATCCTCCCTGCCCCCTAGCCAGCCAGCGCACCAAGGCGAACCGCAAATCCGCCTCCCGCTGCAGCACCGAATAGGTCAGGCGCATCAGGCGGCGGCCAAACCCGGCTGCCGTGATCCAGGTGCCGCCCAGGGCGTAAAAGATGAGGAAGACAGCAAGGCCGGGGGCTAGCGACCAAAGCACGCCTGGGTGTGGGAGGAGGTGTGAGTGAATCTTGGTGAGGTTTGCCAGGCATGGCAGAAGCGCAAGCACTCCGACGCATCTCGTGCGCAAATTGTCTTTCACTGACACACCACACCTGTGAATGCCAGGCAGTTGAGCAGCTTGCGCATGACCGAGATGGTCAGCATCACGCTTGCGTTGACGTAGTTCCGCACATCCTCGCAGATGCGCTGCCAGGCACAGGCGGGGGTTACGGGAAACAAACACGGTTGGCGTGCATGCGAGTCTGGCTTCGGCTGGTGGCACATGTTGGTGCAATCCGACCTGGGCTGCACACTGCCCACGGCTGAAGACGCGAAACGTCAAGCGCACCTGGTCGGGGTTGTCCAGCGCCTGCGGGTCCAGCTTCAGGGCATAATAGGAGTGGTGCGCAAAGTAGCACCTGTGGCAGCACGGCATGGGCAGTTTTCATCTGACCATTGAGAACCAGGTCAAGACGGAGTTCCTGGAGGCCATTCAAAGCACGTCCCACTATCACAACCACCGCACCCGCGCACCGCACCCGGCCGCACCGGATCATGTGCTGCGTCAGCCACCGTCGCCAGGCCACCGCCAGGCAGCTGTCAACATAGTCTGTCACCGCAAACAGCGGCGCCGCGATGATGATGATCTGCGATTGCGCAAGGGCCAGAGCGGAGCGTGACAGGCTGCAAAGCTGGTGGCCTGCCACACGGAAGGAATGCAAGTAGGCGTCACACGTACGAGCCGTCACTCACAACCACAAAGTCTCGAACTGCCGCAAAGAAGCCAGCTGCAAGGTCGGCAGGTGGGGCGGCGAGACAAGATCTCAAACTTTGGATGCAGTGGCAATGGGCAACAAGGAGGCGCACCGCCGCGCATGCCTCAGCCCAGGCATGCCTCGCACCTTGCTGTTTCTCTGACAGCGAGCTGTGCATGGCCTGCGGTTGTGCAAGGACAGGACAGCACCGCCATCAAGTCTGGGCACATGGGAGGTACCAGTGGGTAAACAACTGCCCTCCAATTCCGCAGCCCTGGTGCACCATCCACACGCCTCCTCACATTTTGCACGTAGGAGATCCACAGCAGCAGCGCGACGTAGGGCAGGGACAAGCCGATGCTGGCAGCTGTGTACCCCCACGCCGTCCTGCGCTCAGCGGGGCAGCGCCACCAGAGGCGAGCAACGCTCCACCACCGCCGGCAAACATGCCTCAAGTCGGCATGCGCGGGGCCGCCCTTCTGCGCTGCTGCGATCAGCACAGACTGCAGGGGCGGCGCCTCAATGTCCATGGCCACCTACAGGGCGTGAGGGGCAATGACCGTGGTTCTCCTGCCGGACCAGAGGCTAGGTTGCAGGCGGCGACAAGCAGGCGGCGACAAGCGGCACAGGCCGGCGGCAGGGTGAGCGGTGCAGGCGACGATCAGGCACGACAGGGAGGCAGCCGTGTATGTACATACCAAACTTACAGACCCAGGAGCGTGTTGGGATGCTGTCTGGGCCCCGGGGGGCCGGCAGGGCGGAGAACGATTTGACAGCAGTTCTTCGACGACCCCCAGAAGACCCGAGACGCTGAAATCGTTACTGAGAGCATCAGTGCAAGCGCACAAGCGCCTCGCACCGCGTTTTGGTGCCCCAGTGGCACTCGAAGCAGGCCCAGCAGCCTGGAGGTCATGCATGGCGATGAGGGAGCACTATCCTCAAGCTTGTCGCACCGCCAACCAACAGCAGGGCTCCAACCTTCGCTTCAGCGCGGTTGCGGCACGCCGCGAGCAAGTATGCAGACGCGGGCAGCGCTGGGCCGCCAGGCCCTGCCTCTGCAGCTGCGGCGCCCGCTGCAGACGAGGGTGGCAGCTAAGATGCAGCGGCCCATGGTGGTGCGGGCCGCGATGGCGGGCGCTGGGGCGGGAGACGACCCTTACCAGGTGCACAGCTACGGCAGCAGGGCTTTTCCCAGTGTCGTGCTGGGCCAGAGTGTGCAATGCGCCGGATCTACTGCCGCCGACGTGCACCATCTGCCGCCGCCTGCTGCCATTGTCAGGCCCCGACGCAGCGTTGCTTCGTTTTGCCTGTGCGTCTGCGCAGGTGCTGGGCATCCCGCCCAATGCAGACTCCACCACCATTCAGCGGGCCTACAAGAAGAAGATGAGCGAGGTGCGCTGAGCAAGCTGCCCAGTCGGCAGGCTGGAGGCACAACTGCTTCATGGCGCTCGGAGCATGAGGTCGCCTGTGTCCTGCTGGTGCATGGCAGCAGGAGAGACAGCATGATGCGACAACAACAGCACGCTGGGAAGGCTACATGGCGCAAGGCTGGGTTACCAAGGTTTGCCTCGCTCCACGGCGCTGCAGGTCAAGGGCAAGGACGAGGCGGCGCAGCAGCGGATAGAGGCGGCCCACTCGCAGCTCATGATGGCGGGCCTCAGTGCGCGCCTCAAGGTGCGCCCCGCTGCCTGAGCGCATGGCTCGCGTGGGCCAATGTCCGCGCAGCATGCAAGCGGCTGCAGCAGTGCCCCCTATGCTGGCTGTGGCGTTCCGGCTCTCTCACTGTTGTGCTCTGTGCTGCCCAAACGGCCTCCACTCGGCGTCCACTCGGCTGCAGGGCGGCGTGTCGGTCGAGAAGGATGTGCTGTATGCCGACCGCGCCCGCTACTTCCCCTGGCGCCCCCGCCTCTGGATGGCTGCATACGACATCCTGACCTACAGCGCCGTGGCGCAGGTGCGTGTGTGGCGCCCACAGCTTGCTGCATGGACAATCAATGCGCTGAGCCACAGCCCACTCTTCAAGCACACTCAGCAGCTGGCAGGGGTGCATGGAGGGCTGCTTGCTTAAGCTGCCAGGGGCACACCTGGTTGTCGCTGTGCATGTGCATCCGTCCCCCGCAGGCGCTGATGCTGGCCTGGGCGCTGCTGTCGCCGCTGACCGCGGGCACGCAGCCAGTCATTTGGTGTGAGTTTGCAGGCCATGTGCTGGTGCCGTTAGCATGCCGCCTGTTGCCGCCTGGCTGCACGTGTCTTCCAATCAGATTGGCTGATCGCCCTTGGCCCCCTCCTCCCACTGTCGGCTGCAGCCGCGATTGCGGGTGCGGTGGGCAACATCATCAAGCAGAACCGGCTGAACCCGGTGCCCAAGGGCGGCCCGGACAGCCCGCCTGACGAGAAGAAGCAGGGTGGGTTGGGTGGCTATGGGCCACGGTCAACCTGATGCTATGGTTCTTACACCCTCCAGTGCTGCTTAGTGTCTGCACCTGCCCCGTCTTGCTGGCCCTGTCCAGCTGCTGCGGCACATGCCAGCATGCTGCATGCCTGCACGACGGCTGCGGGGCAAATGCACAGCACACCACCAGCGCACCCACCTGCTCCGCCTCACGCGCCCCTGACTGCGCCCCCGTCCCCGCAGGCTCCAAGAACATCCTGCGCGGCTTCTTCCTGGCCTTCCTGGCCACCTTCTGCGGCTGCTTCTTCTTCTACACGCTGCCCGACGCGGTGGCGGCGCAGCTGGGCCGCGTCATGCCCATCTGGTTCTACGAGGGCCAGGTCAGCAGAGGGCGGTGGTGCGGCCAGGGTGGTGGCCTGCTATGCGTGCAGCCAGGGCGTCTTGCAGCAGGGAGCCATCGTACTGCGGGCAAATGTTCCAGAACTCCCGTTCCTCCATACCACCTGCGCTAACCAGGTGTGTTGCGCGCCCTCCCTGTGTGCAGAGCATGCTGCTGGCAATTGGCACGTGCACGATGAACTGGCTCTTCACCGCCTTCACCCGCTGAGCGGGTACGTGTCATTCATCCCGGCCGGGGCCGGGGCTCTCTGCCTCCTAGGCAGCCACGGTCCCTCAACCACCCACTTGCTGGTGCATCCTTGCTGGCTCTCTGAACATCCCTTTGGGGTCTCGCACCAAACCACTTGCTCCTGACTTTGCTGCCCGCCAAAATTCATGCTCACGTAACGCCCCGATAACCGCGTCTTTCCTCCTTTCTGCACTGTCTCCCTCTTCGCCCCCTCTGCTACCACTTCTTCTGCTCTCGCCCCATGGCTGCGCATTGCAGCGCCTTTGATTGTTGCACACATGAAACTGGAACATGGCCATCAAGGGGCATGGGGCAAGGAAGGTTGGTGTGTCACAAGCATGGAGGGAAGGCTGCAGCCGGGATGACCAAGCGCATGGCACCGTGATCACCCGTCCGCAGAGCCTGGCTGAAGGGGTGGCATGGCGCCAGGCTGGGGCGGCGTGTTCAGTGGTGGGGCACCTGTGCACTGCTGCGGGCCCGCACCAAACAGAGGCATGGGCGGCGGCTGGGAAACCTGCTGTGCATACTGCATCGCTGCAGGCTGCTGTGTGTACTGTGCCGTGGCTGGCTGGTGTGTGTACTGCGCTGCTGCAGGCTGCTGCAGCTGCTGCGGCAGCGGGTGTGCCGGCTGAGGCTGTGCCTGCTGCAGCCAGATCTGTGGTGGCAGAGGTGCTGCAGCAGCAGCTGGGGCAGGTGCCACAGCCGTTGCACTGCGCTTCAGGCTCTCCAGCCGGCTCCTCAGCTGCTCATTCTCTGCCGCCAGCTGGGCCTGCATGGATGCGGCACGTGAGGTATGACATTCGCTCCACTCAATCGCAGTGCTTGCTGATATCAGAGTGTATCAAGCACAGCAACCCGTCGATCCACATTGGCATGGTGACAGGAGCGCCATCTGAACCATTGCTGCGCACCTGCCGCTGCCGCAGCATGGTGGCAGCCGGCTCCAGCCGCCCCACCTCTTCCTCCAGCTCTTCGGGGCTCATGGCCGTCGCTGCGGCAGTCGGGGTTGGCGGTTCGGCCTGCACTGCAGCAGCGTCAGTGGCAGCGGCAGCGGCGCCTGCTGCGCTGCGGGACCGGCGAGGCGGCCGGGGTGGCCGCGGTGCCGCCTTGTTCTCCACAGAGCCCTCCTCGGCTGACGCTTGGCGCCCGCCCCTGCCACGGCTGGCCCCATCCGCCGTGCGGCTGCCCGAGGCTGAGCGGCTGGCCGATCGCTGCCTGCTGACGGAGCGCTGCCGCTTGGGCCGGGGCTCCCCCGGTGCTGCTGATTCGTGCAGCTCGGTCGGGGTCCTGAGTAGTCATGCAGAGGGGTTCGAGATTGAGTTGCAGGGGGTGCGTGGGATTGAGTCGCTCAAAAGTGATACTCACTCCCGCTGAAAAGCTGCGCCGCAGGCATGCGGGCGGGCACTCACCGCCCCTCCTCTCGCACGGGCTCCTGGCCGCCCTGCGGCTCGCCAGGCTTTGCGCTCATGCTGCCGCTGCTCGTGACGGAGTCACGAGTGCTAAGGGCCAAGGGCTGAGCGGCTGGGATGTTCGGCTGCGCCCCGGCTGCCTTGGCTAGTTGAGGGGTAAAGCAACTGGATGATGGCTCTTTATTGAGTTAATCCACGAGCCAAACCAAAGCAGCTACAGCCACGAACAGCAGGCTGCATTTTTTTGGCTGCGCTGAACTGGGGTAAGAAGGGTTGCTTCCAGTCTTGCCGATCATATTGAAAATTGCAACAGGGCCAACGGACAAGCCTATGCAGCCATAGCAGCCCGTCTGCAGGAGCAGCCGCCGCCGCCGCTGTCGGGCGCAGGCCACAGCAGCCATGGCGGCTCGCTACGCAGCTAGAGCTTGTGTGTAGTGGCAGCAGGCGGCAGCGGCAGCGCTGGCCCCTGCAGCCTGGCGGCCTGACGGGCGGGATGGTAGCAGGCGCAGCCACAGGCGGCAGCGTCCAGAGCCACAGCTGTAACGGGCGTGGCGTCAACGGCGGCCGCCCACTCGCGCGGAAATAAATGCCACTTCCCACTTGTCTTGGCAAGGGTCAAATGCGCAGCGACAGGGGATTGAAGGTGCTGCGCTATGCTGCGCTGTGCTCTGCATTATCGCAGTTGCCCTTGCCTTGTGCAAGGTCCAGTTGCCTCCCTTTTTTTGCAACCCTTTTTACCCTGCTCACAGCCTCGTCCCGTATTTCACCGCTCTGAACCAGCTCTATTTTGGTTCTACCTTGCTGCAGTACTGTCGCTTTCTGCCTAGCCGTCCTTCCTGACAACTCCCGCCTGCTCATATTGCACGGCATGTCTCGCAGTAAGGGCGCACGACAGGCCAACAACATTTACGGGATTGTGCCCACCAATGAGCGAACAGCAGGGCATGGCAATAGGACAAGCCTTAGCGAAACACGTGGCGGTGCATCATGTTGCTGACAGAAGCGGCTGCGCTCTGGTGTGTGGTGCCATTTGAGGCAAGTGGAGCGGGGGACTTATGAAGGGGGACACGGATGGATGCAAGAGGAGGGCGACACCAACTTCTCGGTGAGGAGGGGGACACGGATGCAAGAGGAATGATTTAGGTGGCTGGGCTTGCGCCGAAAGCTCACACTTGGAGGGGAGCTAAGCCGATGATGCCACTGATGCCACTTGAATAAGGAATGGGTGTGGGGAGTAGGCTGGCCAGGCGTGTGCCTGGCTCAACCGTAGCAGCAACTTGAAGTTCATGCTATCAATCGCGGGTGCGGCATGCACGTTGGATGTGGTGCGGTTGCGACCAACCCATCAGAGGTGGACTTGATGAAAGCGGTGGATTGGATGACACAAGGAACAGCATTAACGCAGGCCCTTCTTCCGCGAAGAAAGGAAAACGGGTGTGGGCTGGCCAAGGTTGTGCCTGGCTCAAACGTGGCAGCAACTTCAAGCCAATGCCACCAACCTAAGTGGCATGCTCTTGATCAGCACTCAAGCTGCTCAGGCAGGGCCGGGGCCCGGGATGCGGCCGGCGGCGTCCTCGTACAGCATCCACTGCGTGTGGGGGTGCAGTGGGGCGGGGTGTGAGAGGGTGGCTTTGCAGTGGATAGCAGCCCGGGGGACAGGCAGCTAGTTGCACGTGGCGCTGTTGGCAAGCTGAAGAGGTTGCAGGCAGGCATGACCGCCTCTCCTACTCGTTTATACGCACCTGGATGGCGTTCCTGATCCAGTTGGAGGCCGCCGCCACATCAGCATAGACTCTGGACATACTGGAACCACAAGCTGTGAGCATGGTTGTGACGCCAACGGCTACGTCTCCAGTAGGGCCCTTCCAAACGAGCGGGCCCCCATCGTCGCCCTGCATAGTAAACGACATCCAAACGTGTCTTGGCACTGGCAGCGTTTGTCCTGCCAACTGGATTGCTTACATCCCACACTCCTGGTGGCTAGCGGCCAGCCTCACCATGCATGGGTCAACCCCGATGTCGGGGCGCCCTGCAAGACATGGCGGAAGGAGCGTTGGCAGCTTCAAGTCGATCATGCACATGTCAAGGCAAGGCTAGGTTTGCAGGCAGGGTTTGGGATCGTTGGGATGGTTTGCCTTCCTGCCCTGCCATCCCCTGGCATCCCCTATGCTATAGCCAAGCCTGCGGGCTCGCCCTTGCCTCACCTGCACAAAACTGGCTGTCCCACTTCATAGGTGGAATAGTTGGATAGGAACCAAACCCGGCATACTGGGCAGCACACTGCTTCAGCGGCAGCATCTCGATGGTTCCCTGTAACAATTCAGCCGGGGAGGCAATGCGCAATGCATGCATGGTGGAGTTGTGCTCCATTCGCAACGATTGCCGCTCAGCGGAGCCCTCAAGCCATCTCATGCAACATGCCAGGAAGCATCCCTCATGTGTTTGCTGCATGGGTCGAGCCACCAGGGACGTGGGGTCACTTTCCCCATGACTGGCTGGTGTGCACGCTTGTGCCCAAGCTGGCCCGTCACCTCTTGCAGCACGGTAGGAGGATAGATGCTGCCGTTCGTTCTGTTCAAGGCCAGACCCCAACCGATGGCAGTGAGCAGCGTGCCGGGGGCGACCGCAGGGCGGGGCAAAGCTGCAACATGGGCGGAACACCAATGTAGAACCAGGTGAGTTCAAGATGCCGCCCAGTTCTTGAACTTGCTTGTTCAGTGCGCACGTGTGCATCCTATCCAGTGGCCCCCAGCCCCACTGCCCGCCTCACCAGGGGGCAGGTGCAGAAGCGGCCGCATCGTGGAGGGGCGGTCCAGCAGCAGCAATGCAATGTCGTTCACCTGGAAGATGGGTTCGAAACGGAGGTGAGTGTTGTAGCTGCACCAACGCCACACATTCCAGGCTTGCAACAGGTGTGCGTGAGGGCAATGCTCACCAGATAGCCCGTTTCTGTGTAAGCAACAGCGGGATGCACCACCGCCCACTTGACGCGCCGAACCTGCATGCCATGAAAGGAAGCCAAAAACAGTGTATCCATGACTTCCCCTCCTCTCTCTCTCTCTCTCTCTCTCTCTCTCTCTCTTCTCCCTCTCTGTCTCTGCTCCTCCCTCCCCTCCTCCCTTTTCTGCATCTTGTTCTCCTCCTCAACTCGTACAGGCCCTGTTCCAGCTCATAGCCGCCTATACGTATCTGTGTGCCACAAATTCAATCATCCAGGATTAGTGCGCAAGCAGTCCGGCCGGCTGCAGCTGGCTGCCATGGCAGCCATGCCCTGCCCCACCGTGCCAAGCTTGGCGCCTGTAAGGCATTGAAGGGGGGCGGGGTTGGGGTGTTAAGCGGCCAAGAAGCTCCAGGACCGTCGCCCCCCAGGCACCTCAGCAGCGGCGCAATTCGACTGTCATGCTTGCTCACCGTTGTTGGTAAGCTGGGCGACGGCGCCCGACACCGCCAGCAGAACCAGCGGGAGCGCGGCCCTGTTGGTCGGCCCCCACATACACATGTTTAATTGAATCACTGTTGAGTCTGTGAGGGTGTAGATGTGAAGCGATCTGGTGGCCGCGGCAAGCCATGGCGGCCTGATGACACCCCCGGCGCCGGCGCCGGGCACGCCATGGATTTTGTGCAGAGCCTGTGCTTCACCGCCGCCGTTGCAGCTGCTGGGGTGTGCCCTCCCCCGACCCAGAAACTGAAGTGTTGACGGTGCTTGATATTGTGCTGGACATGTACATGGTGCGCAGAAAGTTGTCAAAGCACACGGGGAATGCGCAGGTTGGGTCACTGACCATCCACACACCGAGGGCTACCCGCCGCTGCCGCCGTCGCCGCCGCCGCCGCCGCTGCTGCTGCTTTCAGGCGGGTGGCACATGTGTGCACTACAGGCGGTCTGGTACAAAGCTTGGGGATGTCTGAGCTGTCATGCCCCACAAAGCGCCCGCTTCGCTCAGGTGGGGGTGGGGCCCGGGATGCGGCCGGCAGTGTCATGAGACGGCTGGTCCGCCCACGCCACAGGTTCCCAGGGTACCGCAACTGCTACCCATCTGTCCCATGTGGGCGGGTAGCGACCCCGCTACCCATCTGCCCCATGTGGCGGGTAGCGGCCCCGCTACCCAGCGGCCTTACCTAACCCCCACCTTGCATGCGTTCCGGACCTTGTTCCTCCCCCTCTTTCTGATTGTGCGGCATACACACTGTAACTCCCGACAGTACCCTCAATTCGTCAGAGACAGGACAGGTCCCTGCGGGTAGGCCACCAGTGCGCCGCCGCAGGCAGTGTGCCAAGGACATCGACAGCCCCAGGCGGGTGACGCGCGTGTGTGTTCGTGTGTGTGTTCGTGTGCCGTGCGTGTTTGTGGGTTGAGGGTGCGCTAGGAACCGGCCGCGACGGCCGGCCCCGCTGTTTCATGACAGCAGCGTCTTCCTACAGCTTCCACTGCGTGGTGGTGCGGCAGGGCGGCGTGAGAGGCGGCTTTGCAGTGCCCAGCAAAGCAATCCGCTTGTTGCACTGTACCACGGAAGCAGCTGCAGCTGCACTGCTGGATCACAATGGTTGCAACAGGTGGATAGGAACTGGCTACTGAGGGGACCAGCTGTATCACGACACCACCTCAGCTTCGCTGTACCCACCTGGATAGCATTCCGAATTCAGATGGAGGCGGGCGCCACATCTGCATACCATGCTAAGGTTGTCTCCAGCCCAGTGGGACCCCCAGGTAGTGACGCCAAGTCTCCAGCAGGCCCCGCAAACGAGCGGGGAACCATTGTCTCCATGCAGAGCAAGCGAAAAGGGGGGCAGGCACTGTTGCGAAGTCGGCATTGCTGGGTTCAGGCTGGTGGCAGCGGTGTTGAGCGGCATTGCTGAGCGGCTGGGATGCACGGGCCCCCCCTGCTGTCTTGGCAAGCCTGATTGATGGGGTAGAGCAACTGGATGATGGCTCTTTTTCAATATAAAATAAAAATCCACGAGCCAAACCAAGTTGTGATCATGCAAAGCACTTGGAGCAGGAGAGGCTGCATTTGGTTGGCGCGCAGGTCTTGGGGGTCTTGCTCATCCGCAGACCGCTTCCTGATCAAAGGCATACAAAGCAGCCATGCCTGCGGCCGAGCCCATCGACGGCAAGCCCTGGCCCGGGGGTGCCACCAGCCCCGAGCTGGCTCGGCGGGTGGCCGATGCACGCGTGCTGGCTGTGGGAGCGGGAGGAATTGGCTGCGAGCTGCTCAAGACGCTCGTGATGACCGGCTTCAAGCACATCGAAGTGGTGCGGCCGCTGTGCAGGGCCGGGCTCCGAGGAAACGCTGCTGATCAGATGTCGGGGGTCAATGGATGCACCACGCATTGCTTGAGATGCCTTTGCTGTCGCTGCCGCCACCGCGACCGCCGCCGCCGCTCGGCTCGGTGCTGCTTCTTGCTAAATGGGCTGGCGCCTGTCACCCCTGCAGATCGACATGGACACCATCGAGACGAGCAACCTGAATCGCCAGGTGAGGCCCCAGAGTGCCCTGCCTCAGAATCCTGCTGCTTGCTGCCGCTTCCCGAAGTGTCATTGTTTTGCAACGCCACATGCTGCGCTGCCCACTCCCCACCACAGTTCCTGTTCCGCAAGCGGCATGTGGGGCAGAGCAAGTCGCTGGTGGCAGCAGAGGCGGTCAAGGCCATGCGGCCGGGAGTGGAGATCACCGCCTACCAGGTGCGACACCTGGCCTCGCCCCTGTGGCAGCAGGCAGGCGTAGCTGGCTGCTGTTAGCAGGTCAGCAGCCCCAGGCAGCCACCCCACCATCTGCCTGCTTCAGCCTCATCGCTTGCACCTCATTACCACCCTTCACGTGCGCTGCTGTCCCCTTGAGCAGGGCAATGTGAAGGAGGCGCAGTTTGGGGTGGACTTCTTCCGCCGCTTTGACTGCGTGCTCAACGGCCTGGACAACTTGGAGGCAAGCAGCGGGGGGAATGCTGCTCGGCAGTGGCTGCTGGACTGCATTGCAACCCAGCAGTCGAGAGTTTGCAGTTGAGACTGACGTGAGACGCATGCGTTTACTGCCTCCTCATCACCTGCACCCCGCGTCGCCCTCCCCACCTGCTCGGAGCAGGCGCGGCGCCACGTGAACCGGCTCTGCCTGGCGGCGGGGGTGCCGCTGGTTGAGTCGGGCACAGCAGGCTTCCTGGGGCAGGTGGGCAGCTGCTTTTGCTGTGAACGGTATTAGCCTTTACTTTCAAGGGCTGTTCAGCGGGTCTGCTGCCGTTGCATTTATGGGCGCCAGCACCAGAGGCCGCAGACAGGCCAGCCATTGCAGCAATGCTGCTCACATGCTTGTTATGGTTGTCCCCATCTTCCTCTTTGCCAGGTCAGCGTGCACATCAAGGGCGCCACGGAGTGCTTTGAATGCCAGCCCAAGCCCACGCCCAAGACCTTCCCGGTGCGAGCGGCGATGCATTTTACGAGCTACCAGCAGGCTTGGTGGCCTGCTTCACAGCGCTGTGGGCGCACACGTGCTTGGCAAGCTTTGCCGCACGCAGCTTGCCGCCTTGAAGTGCTGTGCACCATCAACTGCAGGTGTGCACGCTGCGCAACACGCCCGACAAGCCCATCCACTGCATTGTGTGGGCCAAGGAGATGCTGTTCCCGCTGCTGTTTGGCGCACCCGAGGCTTCAGACCTGAACGAAACGATTGGGGGTGAGGCGGCGGCGAAATCGGGCTGTCTCTCTTGCAACGGCGGCGGGTTGGGGCTGTTGCCTGGTGGTGCACCACGTTGAAGCTGCCAGTCCATCGGGAGCACAGCGTCGGCACAAATACAGGCAACCTACTTGCTTGCACATCATGCCTCGCGCTCCTTACGCCCTTCTCTGCTGCAGCGGAGGGCAGTGGTGAGGACGGCGGCGAGGCGGGGCAAGCGGACGATCCCAGCTTCTACCAGCGGCGGATGGGCGAGGGCAGCCGGCAGTATGCGGAGCGCGTGTTCAGGTGTGGGCACCCTCCCGGGTTCCGAGTTTTTGGTGGTCATGGGCGGCCCATCTGTGGTTTGCAGCAGCGCCGTAGCTTTGATGCGCGCACGCAATTCAGGCCTTGATGGCAGCTTGCAGCAAGTCCTACTCCACCGCACTTACAGCAGCAGCCTTGTCCCCAACACGCGTCCCTCCTGCTGGCCATGTCCTCACTCCTGCCCGCAGGCAGCTGTACAGCACCAAGATTGAGGAGCTGCGGCGCATGGAGGACTTGTGGCACAGCCGGCGCCCGCCCGAGCCCCTGGACCTCGACTCCCTGCTGGCTGCAGACGCCAACGGCGGCAGCGGCGGCGCGGCACCTGCAGCCGAGGGCAGCGCCTGCAAGGCGCTGGGCCTCACAGATGCTCACGCTGTGTGGGATGTGCAGCAGAACGCGCGCGTGTTCCTTAGCGCGGTGCAGGCATTCCTGGATGAGCGGGCCGACGAGCTGGGGGCGGCCCAGGTGGGAGCCGGGTGCAGCATTGGAGCTTTGCTGTCCAGTATGCGAGCCAGCAGCAGTGCTTTGCTCAGCCCTATGCCAAGGCAAGGCACACGTGTGATGTGCAGACCTGGCTGGCCGTTCAAAGGATTGCTCCACCCCTAAGACAGCTGCAATTTCTGCGCCTCCACCTCCGGCCCTGCAGTTTGACAAAGATGACCAGCTGGCGGTTGAGTTTGTGACGGCGGCCTCCAACCTGCGGGCTGCCTGCTATGGCATCTCCATGCAGAGCCTGTTTGTGACAAAAGTGAGGCGCGGGGGCAGTTCCCGGCGGCAAGCAGGTGTGGGGTGGCCTGGCTGTGACAGCCCATCAAGCAAGTCCGTGTGCTTGCTTTCGTGCTTCATAGCCTTCACGTAGTAAGCTCCCTGCCCACCGCTTGCAGGGCATGGCCGGCAACATCATCCACGCGATCGCCACCACCAACGCCATCGTGTCTGGACTGATTGTGATTGAGGCGCTCAAGCTGCTGGCAGGCGCTCCTGCTGCCTGCCAGACCTCCTTCCTGCACCAGCAGGTGGGGTTGCAGGAGCGAGCAGTGGCAGCCATGTGCTGCTGCAGGCAAAGCAGAGCAGCGCAGCCCTGGAACCCAGCAGCAATGCCCCTGTGCTGGCGGCAGCTTGTCTGGCGCAGATGTCCTCCGACTGTGGCATTTGTGCATTTCTTCACCCCACCTTAGCTGGGTGTTCTCTCTTGAGGCAGCCTCTTGCTTGCTTCCACACTAGTTGCAGGTGTCGGGCAGCAAGCGGCTGGTGTCACGCATGGCGGCGCCTGCCCCAAGCCCTGCCTGCATGGTATGCGGCACTGCACAGGCGGGGCTGGTGGTGGACACCCGCAAGATGACGCTGCAGCAGCTGGTTGACAAGGTGAGTGAGCTGCAGCGCAACACCAGGTGGTGTGCTCGGCTGTGCTGGACAGCTGTGCCTAGCATGTTGTTTTTGCAGCACACGTCACAGTCTCTTCAACAGTCCTGGTGCCAGTCAGGGGCGCAGCCGTCTCGGCCTCACCTGGCGAGGGCACCGCATGTGCCTGGGAGCCCATCTAATCCTGCTTGCACTCATCCACCTCCCGCCCGCTTGGCAGGTGCTCAAGGGGCGGCTGGCGCTGGTGGCACCCTGGCTGTCCTGCGGGTCCTTTATGTACGAGGAGGGGCAGGACCTGGAGGAGGACGAGGTGGGGCGCATTGCTGCGGCTGTGCAGCCTGCCCAGTGCCTGCCTGCTGGCATCTGTGAAGAGCAGCCTGGGTTCGATGGGTCTCTTGTCAACTCCATGTCTCTCTGAGCGTGAGCAGCTCTCCAGACTGCACGCCCCTGGGCGTGAGCAAACCTCCGGCCATGCACCTCCACCCACCCCACCACTTGCAGGTGGCATTCAACCGCTCGCTGCTGCCACGCACCCTGGCGGCGCTGCCGGGCGGCGGCCTGGTGCACGGCTCGATTGTGGAGGTGTCCGACCAGGAGCAGCAGTTCAAGGCACAGCTGGTCATCAGCCACAGGGTGCGGGAAGTGGGGACTTGGAGGCGCATGGTTTGCATGTAACTGGCCGCCCTGCCACCAGATGCTGGCCCAGCAGCCTGCTGCTCCTGCTAGCTGCACGCCTGAGAAACACCTCCCCAACTGCTGCCCGCGCTGCGCAAACCCTACTGCAGGAAGAGTGGGATGAGGAGGCACACCCAGAAGGCTTTGAGCTCAGCGGCGCGCTGCCCGCCGCACAGGCGGAGCAGCAGGCGGCAGCCCCAGCAGCTCCAGGCGAGCCAGCTGCGGCGCCCTCCGCTGCAGCGGCGGCAGCTGGCGGCAAGGCGGCCTTGCAAGATAAAGAGGAGGGTGTCGTCATCCTGACCAGCGATGAGGAGGAGGGCGGTACAACAGCTGCAGCGGCTACAGGTGGGGCTTTCGCTGGATGTGGCGTGTTTGCAAGTTTGGCAGTCGTTGGTTGGTGGAGGATGGAAAGGCAGGAGTCTCAGCATCACACTGCTGACAACATGTCCTGCTCTGCACTGCGTTTGCTGGCGGCTGCCATCCTTGCATACCATCCACAAACCCCTCTGTGCCCCTCTGTCAAACCGTGCCGTAGGCAAAGGCAAGCGCAAGGCTTCAGGGGCTGCAGAGGACGCCGACAAGGATGGCAAGCGGGCGCGGGTGGAGGAAGCCGAGGACGTGGTCGACCTGCTGGATGACTCGGATTAAGGCTTTGCTGTGCCGTGCGTGAACGGGTGGCGTAAGGTGCATGGCTCGCTCCTGGACCCAACTGACTGTAATGGTGGACCGTTGAGGTTGCAGGGGACACTGAAAGGCTAGCATGCGTTGATGGCACAGGTCGCTTGGGGACGAAGGGAATATGCAACATTGGTGCACTTGGCCAAGGCGCAATGCGCCTGGCGGGTGCACATGCAGGGCAGGTGTTCTGCGTGGTTAAACAGGAATTCAGCTCCAGGGCTGGGTGCTGGGCTGGGGCTCAGCTTATGCAGACATGCAGACAGTTGGAATTTGTGAGAGCAGGTAGAGGTGGCGTTAGAGGTGGCGGTGCAAGGGGTAGGGAGGCAAAGAATCAGTGGCTGGCAGGGAAAGAATGCGGCCTGTGCGAGGCACCGGGACGGTACGACAGGGTAACGAGCGAGGTGTCCAAGGGTGAAGAGCTGGAAAGAGGGTGTAGCGGACAGCAAGAAGAATTCGAGGAAAACTGCTTGGAAGCATTGGGTGCAAACAATGAGTGCAAGCATGCGCAAAAGGTCGGGGTTGGCACAGCAGCAGCAGCAGCCTGCACGTGTCCTGCACAGGGCAGACTCAGCTGGCTCCAGATGGCCTACACAGCAGCAGGCGAGTCGAGCCGCGCCCGCTTAGGGCTGCCCTGGCTGGGCAGTTCAGCCTCCTCACGCTTCACGGCCACAGCGGAGGGTGGGCGCTCCTGTGGGCTGCCCCCGGGCTGCTTGCCGCCACTGCCGCTGTTGCCGCCGCCGCCATTGCTCTGCTTCTGAGCAGCCGCCTGCAGTGCGGCAGCCGTGGCCGCACCCTCGCCATCCAGCAGGGTCAGCAGCGTGGTGCAGCATAGTTCCGCCAGCTCTGCACATGAGGGTCGACGGCGGGGAGTGGCTTGCAAGATGTGTGCATGCACAAGCCGTGCATGCGGCACCCCTCACGCTAGGTTGACGCTCAACCACATCTGCCACGCTGAGGCCCCCCGCGTCTTGCCAGCTAGGAGCCAGCCAGGTGCCCCGCAACCCACCTGCGTTCATGCCCAGCAGTTGGCAGGAGCTGGGAAGCTTCGCGCCCAGCTGCGCGGTACGCTCCTTGAGCAGCCGCTGCGCCAGCAGGTGGCTCTGCAGCTGAGATGCCGCCTTGCGCAGCAGGCCCGCCGTCTCCCGCAGGTCAGGCAGGGCCGCCAGCAGCTGCAGCTCCAGCTGATCCGCCATCTCAGGCTGTGCCTGCAGCTGCGCCACCAGGCTGGAAGCTGCTGCAGGCAGCTGCTGGATGGGGCCCTGTGACACCACGGCGGGGGCCGCTGCTGCTGCGGGGGGCAGTGCAGCCGCAGGTGCAGGCGGTGCCGCCCTGGGTGGCTGCAGGGTGGGGGCAGCAGCCCTGGGTGACAGCTGGGCCCCCGGCTCCAGGAAATCGGCCAAGTCCTCGTCATCATCCCCTTGGGAATCCCCGCCGCTGTCGCCCCAGCCGTCCGTGTCCTGCTGGGCCGGTGAGGGCTTGGCAGGCGCCGAGCCTGCGCCGGCCGCCGCCCCTGGCACTGCTGCCACTGCTGCCCCGCCTAGCTTGATGTCAGCCGCCCCCGCCAACACGTCAAGAGACCCTGAGCCGGCGCGGGCAGCTGCCGGCCGTGCGGGCTGAGCCTGGGCAGAGGCGCTGGCTCCCAAGGCAGACAGCAGCGCGCTGGTGGTGAGCGGGTTGGAGGGCTGGGGCTGCGGGTGCGCGGGAGCCAATCCCGGCCTGCCGGCTGCTGGCTGCTGCAGCAATGCCGCCAACTGCTGCATGGCGCTGCCGCCAGGAGCTGCGTGCTGCCCTGTCGGCAGCGAGCTGCCCCACTGCGGCGGCGGCCGAGGGGCAGGTGCCGCCGCTGACTGGCCCAAACCGGTAGCCAGGGTACCCCCAAGGGCACCTCCCAGCAAGCTGCTCAGCAGCGACTGGACGGCTGGGGAGCTGAGGGTGCCGGGCGGTGCCGCCTGCAGCGCGGCAATGGTGGCCTGCAGCAGCTGGTTGCTGTCCTGCTGCCCAAGTGCTGCCAGCTGCGGCTGGGGCGGCTGCGGTTGCTGCTGCGGCTGCGGAGGGAACAGGCTGCTTAGCGCCTGCTGCAGCTGTTGCTGCTGCTGCCAGTTGTGCTGGGACCCAGCGGCACCAGCTGTCGGCGCATGTGCATACACGCCGCTGTGGGACTGTGGCCCAGGCAGCTGCGGAGCAAACGACTGGGAGAAGGGCTGTGGCCCAGCCCCTGCCCCAGCTGTCGGGCCAAAGCCAAACGGCTGCTGGCCGCCGTTGCTGTACATGCCGCTGCTGTCCGCCACGCCTCCCTCATCCTGCAGCGGACACACGCCACGCCTGTGGGATGACGTGCCAGGCCATTCAAATGGACCACAAGCTTGCATGCCAGCTGGGCCACGCCGCACCACCTGCAGCTCACCGGGCGCCCCTGGCGGTTGTACGGCCAGCGGGGGATGCCAAAGCGGCGGCAGACGCGCTTCAAAATGGTCAGGCCCACCCTGCAGAATGTGCGCAAGGAGTTATGAGCCGGCGGACGCCACGGCGACATGCAGACATGCAGGGCGGCACGCGGGCGGGGGAACGGACACAAAGGGGTGGGCGTGGCACTTGCCCGAGGTGGCGGCACGCCTGCTCGGACGGCATGTGGAAGCAGCCCTCCAGCTCCTCCTTGGTGATCGTGGACACCAGCCGGCCCTGTGCCACGGACGGGGAGAAGGGAGGGCTGGTCTGTACGTGTCCCTAGCTTTGACGGCGGGCGCGGCTGACGCCGGCCGGCACGTCCAGCTGCGGCGGTGCCACTTGGGGGTCGCGGCTTACAGCCCGACCGGCGCAGCGCTGTGACCTGCTGGACGCCCCATGCTTGCGATGGGGCATGCCCTAAGGGCAGTGGGCGAGTGGCACGGCCGCAGGCACGAGCCCGCGGCCCCAGCCACTTGCAGGCCCCCTCCCGCGCCCTGCCTGCCGTCTCCCCAATGCAACACACCCACAGGAGGGCATGCAGAGCTGCCGGGCCCTCCGGCCGGGAGAACTGGCAGCGAACGCAGGCTGACGAGAACTCCCAGCGGCGCGCCACCCACCGCTTTAGTTCGCCTCTGCGGCCTTGCAAGGTCCTGATGCTGCTGGCTCCAGTGAAAGGCCGGCTGCGCGCCGACGGCAGGGGCTACCGCCCCCGCCAGGCCCGCAGGCTCCTGCATGACCCCTCAACGCAACTAGAGCGCGGGTTTGGACACTTCGGAACAGTGGCGAGCTGAACAGAGGAGGTGTCATAGCGCCCGTGAGGGCACGTGGCCCATGTCGAGCCCACAAGCCGCCAGCAGCTTCCAAGCTCTGACCACCAAGAATCCTGACCACCAAGAAACCGCGGGGCGCTGCCATGGGGTGTAGCCCTCGCCGCCGGGCCTTGCAAGCGGCGGCACCGCAGTGCTCGTGCGTCTGGGAAATCTGTCGGCACTGAACTTGCACTGATTGGGTATCAGTGCTGATCGATGGCCAAAGGTAGTAACCATGCAAATCTGTGCTGCTGGTATGGCGCAGGTTTGCACTGTTTGGGACCCATGCCGATCAGCGCTGCCGACCAGCATTTGCATTGGGCAGCGCCAATTGGCTCTTGTAACGGATTGCACACTTGCAGATCTGCACAGCACAGTGCACTTGCTGGTCAGCACTTGTTGGCACATATGCCCTGACCTGCACAGCCCCCCGCCCGCCTGCCGCTGCCCCGCCGCGCCGCCGCTGCCCCGCCCCTGGCTCGCGGGCGCCGCACCTACATGCATCTGCACCACATTTACAGTACCTGTTATACTTAAAAGGAGCAGCCAAAGCAAGCAGGGTTGGTACGGGGCATGGCTGTTGTTGGGAGGCAGTCGTTGGCGGGCACGACCTTGTGGCGGTGTACTATGTGCATCAAGGGCTCATGGGTAGCGGCAGACGCGGGCCTCGCCAGGGAACTTATGCACTGTTGAGAGGGAGGGGATTGAGGAAAGTTGGCATTTTAGCCCAGGGAAGAGGCCAGCCAGCCAGCCAGGGGAACAAAACCATGCTGCTTGCCACTCAACAAGCGGTGCGGCCCTTGCACCCGTTGTTTTGGCAAAGATCCCCTAGCTGTCAAGCTCACTTTGACAATGGACGGTTATTTGACCACTCTGTGGGATCATAAAATGCAGGTTCAGTCGACCTGGTAGCAAGCAGGGGACTGTTCGTGGGCAGGGCATCATCGATGCCGCTCAGTAAGCCCAGCCGTCAGCCAGGCGCCCAGTGCCCCTCAACTTGCAATTGCACAGGGACCCAGCTCACTTGGCAGCCGTTCGATTGAAGCGGTAGAGCAAATAAAAGCTAACCCATCGCCTGCACGAGGCTAGCAGGAGAGGGCAAGGGGAGGGTGGGCAGCGCGCAGCGCTGCGCGGCGCCTTAGTGCGGCGAGGCGGCAGCGAGCTGGGGGCGGGACCGCTCAGCCAGCGTCCCGCCGCATTACGCAACTTGCTTGCAAGCTGTTAGAGGCTTCACGCGGCCGCAGGCAGCCCCTCCCGTGCAGCGTGGGCCGTGCCCGACACCTGCGCGCGGCCGGGAAGCGCTCCCCGGCCGCTGATCGCCTAGAAAAGCCACGGGCATGCCCTCACCATCACGCAGTTGGCTACGGGGATGCACGGTGGCCAGGCAGGAGTAGGGTCGGCAAGGCAGGTGCTGACATCATGACAGGCGCTGCAGGCGCCCGCTAGAGAGGTTGCAACATGATCGGGCGGCGACCCTGACACACGTGGGAGCGGACATCGAGTGTCGAGCGAGCGCCCGAAACAGGTGGTGGCAGACGGCGCAGCGTGCCGCTGGGCGGCCCGCGCCGAGCGCAGCAAGCTCCCACTGAGTCGCACCGGTGGCGCTCAAAACTTGGCGTCCAGTTACTCTTACTTCCCGTGTCAGATTACCGGTGGCAATTTGCAAGGTGGTGACAAGATGGGCAAGCCCAGCTCCTTGGCTGCCAATGTGGGCTTGCAAAGCACACCGCACCAGCCTCCGCCGTCACACGTTGCCACAGCTTTCCCGCGTCTTCGAAAGGAAAATGTCGTGCCACAACATGAATCAAAGCATTCCCAGATGGCACACGGTGTGATACACGGCACCACAAGCCGCTGGCCGTTCTGCATTCTGCTGTGGCTGGCTGTTCACAAGTGGTGCGCTGTCCTGCTGCATGAACTGCATTGATTTGCGCAGGCATGCATGCGCTGGTCTGTGCTATTGCTGGAACTGTGCCAATTTGTGCCGACCGCTTGGCACCAATCAGTGCTGGCTGAGCACATGTGCCGATCCTCGCTGTCCATCTGCGCCTGCACTGATCATCACCGGCGGCCTAGCAATGATCGGTGCCAGGCCATCAACACCGAACATCACAAATCCGGCATCAATGCTGATTTGTGCCATCAGATTTCCCAGACGTGCTTGCGGTCACCACCCTACCCTGCATGCCATGGCCTGCCATGGCTGAAATGTCACACAACTGTCGTTTTAGATTGGCAGGCACATTGTCAGGCACCCACAGCCTGTGTGCCCGCTGCCAGCGCCGCCGCCGCCTCCTTGTTCTGCGGCTCTCGGGCCAGCACCGCTCGCCAGTCGGCCTCTGCCTCGGCTGCACGGCCCAGCGCAGCCCGCGCGGTCGCGCGCCGCAGCAGCGCCTTGACATTGGTAGGCTCCGCGGCCAGCACGGACGAGCAGTCGCCCTCAGCATCCCCCCACTGCTGCAGCTTGAGCCGGGCCATCGCCCGGTTGTTCAGTGCAGCGATGAGGCCGGGCTGCAGCTCCAGCGCCCTGCAGACAGGAGGAGAACAGGTGGATGCTACGACGCACTGCAGCCGTCCAGCCATGGCAAGAGCGTCAACCTAGTGTTGCTGCCTACCCCTAAATGGCCCCAGCAGCGCTGCCTGGCTGCCACCTGGCTGCCCTCCACTCATCCCTCAGCTGGCAAGAACACACGACGCACCTGCTGTAGTGCTCCACTGCTCCCTGCCAGTCGCCACGCTTGAACGCCGCGTTGCCGTCCTCTTTGGCCGCCTCGGCCGGGCTCAGCTCCTTCACCGCAGGCTTGGCAGCAGGAGCAGGAGCAGCAGGTGACTGCCCGGCCCGCAGCCGGTCTAGCAGCGCATCGCCGCTTTCCTGCGGGCATCAGCAGAACAGCCGCGGAGGATGGTTAACAGTGGACGATGCAGCTTGGGCCACAAGACAGGACGGGCACGGACTGGTATGCCATGCCAGTCACATGCTGCGCCTCCATCGCTTGCAGCACCAGCACCGAGCCGGAGCAACCAGGCCGGCATCAGCGCCGCACCTGTTGCCGCTTGCGCTCATTCTGCTGCCGCGCTTGCTGCACCCAGGGCGCCCCCGAAGACACCTCGCCCAGGCTGAGGTCCAGGCGCTCGAAATCGTCGCCGTTGTCCATCACCCTGGCCAGGAACGCGTCGCCCTTGACCTGCGGGGGCGGTGACCCGATCGTTCGTGTTTGCAAGGTGCATCTCATACTGCGCGCACCCATGCTTCGTGTAGACGCCCTGCTGCCCTGCGTGCTCCCCCTATTTCATGCAGCATGTTGTTGCATCCCCAGCCCACCTCCAGCGGCTTGCCGCAGCAGTGTGCAATCTCTGAGGCACGCAGGTTGCGCGGCAGCCCCTTGATGCTGCCCTCATCATCCACGTACCTGCTTGGCAAGGGCAGTGGGTGGTCAGTGCAAACGGAAAGGGGCCCAGGTTACGGAGGTACTGGTATGCCTGCCGGAGCTGCAGCCTGGCAAGCGCGCAAGCTGGCGCAATGGCATGGAACCGGATTTGCAAGCTAAGATGAAGCCCCTGGCAAATAAAAGCGGTAGTGCACCCACATGTTCACACCAACAAAGCCGTTGGCTTTCGCGTTGGACAGCAGGCTGATGTTCTCCACCTGAGCAGAGGGCAGTGGTGAGGCACACCAGCACAGTGTGCATGCCGGTTTGCTTGCAGGCAAGACTGAGCGGCCCACCAGCATGACTGCGAGCAACTGTGAGAGCTACGCTGCCGGCTGTGCAGCGCCACCTCCGGTGCTGTGCAATGCTTCCACAACGCATCCTCCCCCCTCACCATGTTGAGCGAGGTGGCCACATCCAGCACTTGACTGTCGATGTTGGTGCCCTACAGTTGCATCAGTTGGCATGGAGCAAAGACAGAGCATTACATGCCAGCAGAACAGGCCGCTGCGTCCAATGCCGACTAGTTTTCGGATGGATCTGCTGCTGTGCGGCCAGGACCCCGACCAGCCAACACTGATCACACCCGGCACCTCTGGCAGCTTGCTCATCAGGTCACGCTGCTGTGCCTGTATCTGCGCTGCTGTCTTGCGAGGGCCAGTGGCCGCAAAGTGTTCCTGCAAACCGCAATGAATACCCCAAGACACACCACATCCGTTGCAAGCGGCGGCTGCGGTGACAGCAGCAGCTTGGTGGCAGCATCAGCAGCAATAACCGTGGTGGCGGCGGGGCCTGCAGGTTGCGCTCCTGGGTTGGCAACGTTGTTCAAACAACAGCAGGCAGGCTTGCTGTGGCTGGCCATGCATGCTGGCCTGCCACAGCGGCCCTGGGAGTTTGCCTTGAGCCGGTCAATGAGGCACTCCACCTCCTGGCCCTCCGGCATGTCCAGATCCCACTGCTGCAGCGGCTCCGCCAGGTCGGCGGGGATGAACACAAACTTGAAGCGCTTGGGCATGGCTGCTGAACGGCGGCAGCGGCGGCGGCGGCGGCGACGGCGACGGCGACGGCGGCCCGCGGCGGCCCGGTGGAAAGGGAACCGAGGCTGTTCAGGTGGGCTGCCTCAGCAATCAGACTAGCTGCTGTGAGGGCGCTGGCCCAAGGCGTTTGCAAGCGAAACTGCGGCTCAAGAGTGCAGGCCAGTGCAGAGGCTCGGGTCGAATGCAGATCAGCTGCTTGATGTGCAGTGAATATAACCAGCCCCGGCAATTGGGTTAAAAGACGTGGTGACCCATGCATGGCACATGCGGGAGGCAGGGGAGCCGCGCAGCTCCCCCACACGCTTCCAGGCTTTTTGAGCAGACCCACCATTGCCAGTGAGACGGCGCCTGGAAGCCTGCGTGCCTGCCGAAATTCGAAGTGGTGCAGCTGAGCCTTGCAGCCTTCAGAGCAGAGCCCGTTCCACTCGCCACCACACCAGGTAGCGATCTACGCCACGCTGGCACCTCATAACGCTTCATTGCGGCCCGACCCCTCCTTTCTGCCGCCGCCTGCCTGCCGCCGCCGCCGAACCTGAAGAGGCAGGCCTGCTTCCCTCACGCAGGCATGGCGCGGCGGCTAGACACCAGCACTGCAACGGAGGCAGAAGTGCACCTGGTTCCGGCTCTAGTGGAGCACAATGGGCCAGCGGCAGTGAGCGCTTACTTCCAGCCGCAGCCCACAGGCACGTCAGAAGTTGTGCGGTTCTGCATTGCAGGCTCGCCCTGGTTGTGGCTCGTTGTAAAGCCGACGGCCATTTGGAGATTCCAAAAGCATTGTGTGATCCATGTCGGCCACGGGCTGCCATGGACATTGAACTGGCATGCCGCTTCCTGCCGGGTGCTCGCCTCGTGCTGCAGGGGCCGCAGTGGACGGCCTGCCGGTGCTGGCATGCAGCCTGCGAGGACGCAGCCTTGCAGGTGCGTCTCACTGCCGCCACTTGTGAGGGAACCATCAATATCCACTGCATGAGACTGCGCTTGGCGTTTGCCATGCTGCAGCCTCAGATCCACCGTTCTGCTCCTGCATTCTGACCAACCAAGCGCTGTGGCTGCCACCTGCACACCATCTCTCCGGCAGGTGTACGCCTGCCACTCCCAGACGGCTACTCGGGTGCTGTGCTGCAGTGCCGGCAGCAAGAGGCAGCCGAGCCAGCGGCAGGCGGTAGCCAGGAAGCGGGCAGCTCGCCCGCTGAAGCCAGCGCCAACTGGGTGGGGAGCGAGGCATTCAGCCACCTGCACTATTACAACCACGATGCAGCGCCGCTGAGGGGCGACGCGCTGCGCCGCTGCATCGAGTGGGCAAGCCTGGCGGCAACGGTGCATGCACCCATCGGCCCCGCGGCGGTTCACACAGCGGTGCAGCCACAGGCGGCACAACCCTAAGCTGCGTGAGATGGCTGGGGCACAGCGCTGTCCTACATCTTTGGCCAAGCGTGCTGCCCTGGATGTGCTGAAGCTGTGCCGCCGGGCATGTATATCGAGGCTTTGCAAATCAGGCACAGAAAAGGACAGAAGGGCACACGTGTGCAAAACAGTGGACGATTGATCTGCCGATGGCCGAAACAGGCAATGCCAAGCTTACTTTGCTTGACGTGACAATGGGTGTAGTTGGACATGATAAAGGGTGGAGGAGGTGGGTACGAAGGAGGCGAGGTGCTACTACGGGAAGTTTAGGTCGCGCTGGGATCAAAGTGGAAGGGGAAGGCATGCATTGTATGCAGAAGGAAGCATCATACGCACAACTCCGCGCTGAACGGGAGAGGACGGGGCGAGGCAGCATGCAAAGGACGTGGCACAGGCAGCCGAGAGCCTGTCAAAATTGGCGTTATTGGGAACGCCTCACTGCCCCAGCAGCTGCTGTATGACTGAAGCCAGCTGTGACGCAGGCAGCTCAGCGTGCCGCTGCTGCTCTCTGGCCTGCGGCGGTAACTGCTGCGCCTGCTCCCCCTGCTTGCCCTCCTCGTCCTGCTGCTCTGGACGCTGGGCCTGCTGCTCCACTGACCGCTGCGGCTGCTGGGCCTGCTGCTGCCTGCGCTGCTGTTCCTCCTGCTGCTGGCTTACCAGGCTGCCCAGCAGTTGAGCAAGCGCCGCATCTTGCGCGGCAGCAGGCAAAGCGTGGGATGCATGCCCATGCAAGCCCAGCTGCGTCAGCCCAGGCGCCAGCTGAAGGGGTGCAGCCTGTGGCTGCGCTGCGACAGGCTGCTGCGCCGTGCTGAGGAGCGGCTGGGCTGCTGCAGCTGCTGCCATCCCCTGCGGGCCCAGCGCGCCCAGCAGGGCCGCTAGCTCCATGGCTGCCAGGCGCTGCTGCACCTGCGGAATGATCACACTGCTCACCAGCGCCTGCAGCTGCAGCAGGGTGCTGAGCATCTGCCGCAGCTCGTGAGGGTCGTTGGGCAGCGGCACAGGCGGCGGGCCCAGCCCCGCACTGCCCGGCCGCGGAGCCGCAGCTGCGGCCACGGCAGCCGCTACGGCAGCGACGGTGTTGCCGGCGCTGCCATCCAGCGTGGGTAGCACCCTGCTGCTGCCGTTGGCTCCTGCCAGTGAGGCCAGAAATTGTGTGGCATCATCGCCGCTCTGGCTGGCACTGGTGAGAGCTGTGGCTGTGGGTGGCGCTGCTGCCGCCAGTGGCATGCTGCTGCCAGCGGCAGGGCATGGGCCCAACAAGCCCGCAAGCACAGAGGGCAGCAGCAGGCTCAGCTGTGCTGTGGCCGCACTGCTGTCCTCAGGCTCGCGCGAGGCCCTGGGCTGCAACAACGCTGCTGCCGATGGGAAGGTCGCAGCGAGTGGTCGGGCCGGCGGCGCGCTGGCAGCTGCGGGGGCGGCAAGCGGCAATGCGGCTGGCCCCGCCACCTGGCGGGGTGGTGACGTGCTGCGGCTGCGCTTGTGCCGGAGCGGCGACACGCTGCTGTGAGGGCTGGCATTGCCTGCTGCGCGCAAGGCCGCCCGGCGGGCACCGGCGCCGCCCACCTCCTCCCCGCCGTCCTCTGGGCCGTCGCTGTTGCTGCTGCTCAGCGGCTCGTCGCTGCCGCTGTGGTTACGGCGCCGTGCCGCGCTCATGCGCTCCTGCCGCTTGGCCAGGCTGGAGCGGCAGGAGCGGCGTTGGCCGTCAAAGAAGGAGAGCGGCTCCAGCCGCGTGCACTGCTGGCAGAAGCGGACCAGGCCGCCGCGGCCATCAGGCACCGACTCTGCTCGAGCATGCTCCTCGCAAATCCTCTGAGAGCAGCGGTAGAGATGGGCAGGGGTTCGGCGGGTAAGGACGGGGCAGATACGAGAGAATGCGGGACCGGCAGCACTTCCAGCTGACTGGTGCTCTGGCCCTGATCGCACCTGCCGCCTGAAGTAGGGTCGCAGCCTATTCAAGTTGACGCCGCAGCCCGTCACCTGCGAGCAGCGCGAGGTGGCACAGGTGCAACGGTGTCGGTAGACGTGTGCCCCCTGCGGCGGCGGCGTGGCGGTGACTAGGCCGCTGGCAAGCCGTCAGGCTGATGGCCCCTTCTCTCTCCGGTTACACAGGCAGCGCGTGGGAACCCCGCGGACGGGAGAGCCTGCGTTGCCCGGACCTGGCAAGTGCTGGAGCTCGGCGCCGCTGGCTCGTCATCCTGCATTCCCGGCGCACGGAGTGCCCGCAGACCAGTGCTCAAGGGGAAAGAGCTTGCTGGCGGGCTGGGCAGCGGCTCGCGCGCCTTTGGGACCTACGCAGGAGCTGCAGAGGGCTGCTGATGCGCGATGAGCGCACGGGCTCTAGGTAAACAGCTGCTGGGCCAGCAGGACAGTACAGAGGCTCGAAGCGCAATGCGAGTATTGAGTCGTCCCTTTCGTGCAGGTGCTTGGGCCCCGTGGTTTCGAACCGAATCGAACAAATTTATAAATAGTGTGATACGGCAGCAGCGTGTAGAAGCAGGGGGAGGGATGACACCCGCAACCAGTGCTCACAACAGTCCTGCCGCCGAGAGCGCCTCGCCAGCCTGCATCGCGCTCAAATGCCATCCAATCAGCAGGACCACCTCAACTTGCAGGTTGCCACAGGAAAAGCAATGTTCGGGCATCCATAAATCAAAGGTGCTCTGCTGCCACCCAGGCTGCAGCTTGCAGCAGGCAGCAGAATGCAAAGTCGGGTGCCTGCTCGCGCATTTGTGCTGCTTTTACAATTGCTGCGGTGGGCTGCTGCCGCTGCTGCTGCTGCCGCCGCTGCTGCTGGGAGCCGTGTGAGCTGCCCATGGTGTGGCTCGGCAGCAGAGGCAGGTCAGCGATGTCAGCTCGCTCCGCTGCCTGCACAGCAGTGCCGCTTGCAGCTGCAGTCATCGCCTCGGGCGCAGGCGCGCTGGGCTGCGGCGGCCGCCACGCATCGCACATGCCGAGCGCCAGCAGCATTGAGGGTGGCGGCGCCATGAGCACAGGTGTGCTGCTGCGGCTGCACTCGGGCTGGCAGCTGACCGCTGCCGAGGCGCTGCCGTGTGCATCATTGGGGCCGCAAGAGCTGAGAGTGGGGGTGCCCGGCCGTAGCCAGCGGTCGCCGCTGCTGTCGCCCCTGGCGGCAGGTCCACTGGCGCTCCTGCTCTCCCAGCTGCCGCCGCTACCCATGGCGCCAGTGGTTCCGGCGCTGCCGGCCCCAACAGGCCCAGCCGCAGCCAAAGCAGTCGTGCTGCTGCTGTGCTGACAGGCCGTGGCTCTGCCCTCTGCCAGCCGCTGCTGCCGCCTAGCCAAGCTGACCCGGCAGGATCGCCGGCGGCCATAAAATGCCTCCACTGGCTCCAGCCGCGTGCACTGCTGGCAGAAGCGTGCCAGGCCGCCGCAGCCGTCGGGCACTGACTCTGCTCGTGCATGCTCCTCGCAAATGCGCTGGCGACGAAAGTAGCGCTGCAGGGCGGCCAGGTCAGCCGTGCAGCCGGGCACCTGCCAGGAGCGGCAGGACAGTCTGACAACAATTAGCGCGATTTGACGTGCAAAGGTGGGGCACAAACACACCTGCTCTCGACGCTGGCACACGGGCAGCAAGTCAAGCCGGTGCAGCACCTGGCAGAAGCTGGAGCACCGCACGCGCGTCCTTGCATGGTTTGGAATGCCACTGGATGTCTCAGGCCACCCTGCTGGCAATGGGGTCATGGGTTGGCAGGTGTCTTGTCGCATGGTACAGGCGGCGGCGTACCAGCCGCCGCGCAAGCACCGTCAAGGAGGCGCAAGGTGGGGCATGCCTTTTGCAGTATGCAAGACGCAGAACAAAACATCCCACTGCAGCGCCTCAAGCGGTGGGCGTGCGATCGGCAGTCGACTTCGCTTACCAGGCGGGGCGCCTGCGGCCGCCATTCTCGTGTTTTCTCTCGGCTCGCTGTTCCGAACAGTCCGCCGTGAAGTGAGCGACGGGCTGAATGCGCACCGGTAGCTTGCAACAGACCGCCGCGCTGTCACGCTGCCGGGCGGCGGCGACCTGGCCAGGTCCATGGGCAACTGGCCCTTGGCATTGTACATAGCTGGCTGAGGCTGCGACAACTTGAGATCCGTTATCCTTTTACTCGGTGTGGCTGCCTGTTCCAAGTGGGCAGCATGCGGGTTTTAGAGTTTTTACACCACTACAGCGGCTGATCGTACATGATGGTACAACAGGCAACATGATGTTTGGTGGTGGAGTTTTCTTCTCGTTTCGTTTGCCTGATGCACAATTGCACACACAGGCAGCATGCAGCGGAGTCGGGGACGTGTGCAAGAGCGCAAGGGGAAAGAGTCAAGGGCAACCGCCGAGACGGCGGCGGTCACCAACCGCCGCTAGCGCCAGCTCAGCGCCGCCGCCCGGCCGCCGCAGGGAGCGCAAACAAGCTGCTTACGCCAGGGAGTTGGCGTACAGGGCGTAGAAGTTGAACTGCAAGACAGCAGGAGAGAATCAGGGTTAAATGCCGCACAGCAAGCGGATCGTGCCCAAACCCGGCGATTTTGGAAGTTGCAGGCAGTCCCAGGGCATTTTCGACACCGAAAACTCGCCTCGCCAGGCTCCTCCAGGTGCTGCAGCAGGTTGTCCAGGGGGCCCTTGCCGGTCACGATGGCCTGCAGCAGAAGAAGAGGAAACGGTGTGATGGCAAGGCAAGGCTGGGGCGGGCGGGCGGCGGTGGGCGGCGGTGCGGGCCGGCACCAAATCACACCCGCCTCTGCCCCTGGCTCAAGGCAACCAGTAGCAACAACAGCGCACCTGCACGAAGAAGCCCAGCATGGAGAGCATGGCCAGGCGGCCGTTCTTGATCTCCTTGACCTTCAGCTCCGCCAGGGTGTCGGGGTCGTCAGCCAGGCCCAGGGGGTCGAAGGCGCCGCCTGCAGCAGGTCGGAAACAGGCAAGCAAAGCAGGTCGGAAAGGCAGCATGACTCTGCGGCTTGCTGGCAGAAGCCTGAGAGCCGTGGCGAGCAACCTCAAGAGCACCGGTGGACAGCAGGCCGAGATCAGCCATGTCGGCCGCACATCCCCCGCCCGCCCGTCACTCCCATCGAACCGCACCGGGGTACAGGGTGTCCTGGCCCTCGCCAAAGCCGTTGGGGCCCTCGCCGTTGGCGCGGTAAATCTCCACGGCGCCCATCAGCAGCACCTGGACGACCAGGGTGGCCACGATGGACTGGGCGTGCACCAGGCCGGGGTTGCCCAGGTAGTTCAGGCTGCACGGCGCGGGTAGGCGAGCGGGGAGGGGGCGTGGTGAAGCGCCGGCCGGTGCTGCGCATCATGGCAGCCAGAACCATCGCAACAACATGCCAAACGTGCTGCACAGGCAAGAGGTCAGGCAGGAGAGCCCTGCCGTGCGAGCACTGCTGCTGCTGCCGTGCCGTCTTTGAAACCCAGAAGCCTGCAGCGCCTCACCCGCCGTCAGCGAAGATCTGGGCGCCAGCCTTGAACCACACAGCCTCGCCAAACTGCACGCCGCTGTACTTCTCCAGCACCTCGGGGAAGATGCTGCAAATCAGAGGTGAGCGCACAGGCAGGAGGGCGGTCAGCTGCTGCAGTTCACAACACAGTGCCGGGTCGGGGTGCACATGTGCTGCGCGCATGTCCGGCGCCGCTCAGCAGGAGCACGACCATGGGCGGCCCATGCACAGGCCTGCGGCTGGCACACACCCAACTCAAAACCGCAGGTTGCTCTCACCAGCCCAGGGCGCCAAGCATGGCCCAGCGGGCGTGGATGACCTCAATGGTGCGGTACTTCTTGAAGGTCTCGGGGTCGGCGGACAGGCCAGAGGTGTCCCAGCCGTAGTCGCCGGGAAACTCGCCTGCGCGGCGCAGCAAGCCAGGCGGGCTGCCGGGTTAGCTGCCGGTCGCCCATGCAACTTGCTGTCAAACCTTGGCGGTGCAGGCAGCAGGGCAGCCCTGCGGAGCATGCCTGCAGTGTGCAACGCAACAGCGCCCGCCGCCCCAGGTGCTTACCGGTCAGGTAGGCGGGCACCAGGCCATCAGAGAAGGGGCCCAGGAACTTCGGGCGGTCGGGGCCTGCAGGCAGAGCAATGGCAAAGCAGCGGCAGCGTGAAGCGTGTGCGGGCAGTGGCCCGATCGCCCAATTGGCGCGGGGCAGCATCGCCGCTCCGCCGCCGCCGCCCCGCAAGATAAGAGGGCTATCTGGGCTTGCGGGTGCTGCATCCGCCCGGCGCGCTCGCAAGCTCACCGTACCACACGCTGTCGGACTTGACGGGCTTGGCCTGCAGGCAACAGGGGAAGGGAGGCCACAAACGGGTTGGGGGCGGGCCGTGTAGCGCGGCTGAGGCCCGGTTGCCCAAGCCATCGCGGGCATCGTCGTGTGGTGGAACTGCTGGAGGCCGGCGATGAGCTGCGCGCGAGCCCAGCGAGCAGCCCGGGTCGGGCGCGGGTCGACAGGCCCTGCGCCCCCGCCTGCGGCAGCTGCCGCCCCTCGCTGCTGACCATGCGTGCGCACCTTCACGGTGCGGCGCATGGAGGTCACGCGGCGCTGCGGGGAGGGGCAGGGAGGGAGGGCGGGGAGGGTGAGCCTGGCGCCGGCCTGGTTGCGCTGCCTGGGCTGCAGGCAGGCTCGCCAACCCGTTGCCAGCTGCTGCCAGAATGGTCTGAGCGCCCCTGCGCCGGCCTGCCCCCGCCCCAGGCACTCACGGTGGCGCCAGAGGCGGCCACGCCGGTGCGGGCAGCGACGGTCTGCATGGTGGCTATGGGGTGATCCAGAGAGTCGACAGCGGCTCGGAGGATGCCGCCTGGGCCGCTGTGCAGGGCATTTGGGGCAGGTGCTGCTGCCTGCTGTGCATGGCGTGCCTGGATTAGGATGGAGATTGCACGCCCTGGCCGGGCGTTTCGCAGCTTTGCTCCCGCCCCCAACTGGCTCCCAAGACTCTGTGGTGACGACTGGATCCCACTCCCACCGCGGCAGTTTGAAATGCCAGCCTTGCTGGCCTGGCACCATGCTTCACGCTGCCGCCCCGCCCAGGTGCAGCATCTTGGCGCCGCCTGGCGGCGTGGCGACCTCCGCTGTTACATTCACGACCAAGCAAAGACACGGCAATGGCAGGCAGATGCAACTGGTAGAAGCAGACGTGTAGCGTGGTACAGCACGCGGGTTGCAGACCAGCGCGCATGATGGTGGCTCGATGGCGCAGCAACACGGGAACAACTGGCAGCATGTGGACCTATATTTGGAGCTACTCTTGCAATGTTGCAATATGTGCAGCAGGCTGCCGGCAGGGCAGCGGGGCTGGCCTGTGCCAGCTTGACGCAACCTGACGACCTGCTGACTGGCACTTCTGTGGGACATCCAGCTATGCGTGCGCTAGCTGCCTCGTGGGTTCGTGCATTCATCAAAACATGGCGTCCAGCATGCGGTCCACCTCGCTGTAGATGTTGCCGCCGCCCAGCGCACCGCCGCTGCTTGCGCTGCGGGACCCTAGGCCAGCGGCGTGGCGCGGCGGCGCCAGCGGCGGGGCGGGCAGGGAGGGCGCCTGGCGCAGCCCGCGGGGGCGGGGGCTGAAAGCCGAGGCAAACAGCGAGCCTGCGCAGGTGCGAGTGGGGATGTTTGAATGGGCATGTGGCATGCTGCCTCCGCGACATCAACCGCACAGCTGCGACACAACATACACTTGATGGAAGGAAACCGACTGCCCAACCCACCATGCGAGGGAGCGGGCACAGCATACTGCGGCTCAAGGGAGCCTGAATCATGTGGGTTGGGGACCGCATCCACAGCATCAGGCTCGCTGGGTGCGGCGTAGCTGTTGGCGCGCGCCAGGGCGAGCATGCTGTGCCTGAGGTCAGGGAAGCAGTGGGGATGGGCAGCAGTTAGCCGATGCGTGGAGGGCAGTAGACGGCAGCCAGAGTTCAGGTCGGGTGGGCTGAAACACAGAGCGGCAGCAGGAAGCATGGGCAGTGGCCCTGCAAGCATGCAACAATTCCAGCAGGGGGTGAGCCACTCACAGGCGGTCGATGGAGGAGCAGGAGCCTGGGGGCAGGAAGCGAAAAGGGTGGCAGGGTTAGCGCTGGGCATACCTGAGTATAGCAAAGCAACGGCATGGCATGCCATGCAGCACGACCAGGTGGCCATGCAGAACAAACTTGATTATCCTACACTTGCTCCCACCTTGAGGCCCTGGGGTTGAGGCGGCACGAGCCAGTGCTGCGCTGCTGAGCGGCAGGAATGGTGCTGCGGAGAAGGGTGACAGGCGGTCTCCCTCCTCGCCAGCGGGGCCCCGCAGCTCGCCAGCCAGCTCACCACCCCCGGGCAGCAGGGCAAAGGCTGAGGCCAGGGTGCCTGCTATGTCAGCGCCTGGCGCCATGGGCTGCGGCGCAGCCACCAGGGACGCTAGCGAGTGGCCTGCAAAGGCGCTGGCATTGGGACCCCTGCCGGCATGGGTGCCCACATCAGGCGTGGCATGCTCGTGGTGCAGCAGGCCGGCCGCCTGCCCGCTGCCTGGCGTCACCACTGCACCGGCAGCCGGCCTGTGCTGCAGTGGGGTGCCAGGTTCCTGTTGCTCGTACAGCGTGGTCGGCGCGCCTTGGCTGCCACTCTCTGAGCTGCGGCCAGACTGGGGGCTGGCCGGGCCGGTACCACTGGGCGGGCTGCCGACTGCGGCAGAGTGGGTGTGAGCAGACCGGCCAGGATCAGTAACAGTGCATCAGGCTGTGAGCAACTCGGGGAGGCCCCCCGCCTTTGCCCACCAGCTGTCCAGTGTGCCGCCCCTCCCACACACAAGATGCTCTCCAACACCTCATCCCACCAGCTGCACACCTGAGGCAAAGGGTCTGAAGCTTGTGGCCTGGAATGCAGACAGCGGCAGGTGCTGCGCCTGGCCTGCGGGGCTGCCGCCACGGCTGGTGGCCATGGCAGGGTGGGAAGCAGCGGCCGTCGCGGCCAGCGCAGCATCCACCGCCCTGTCCAGGCCATCCAGGCTTGGGAAAGGCGCCAGTGGCACACTGCGCTCGGCAGCCAGCGGTGGGTGGCCGGCAGAGGGCTGGCACACAGGGTCTGGCCCACTGTCGCGCAGAGGGCCAAGCAGGCCTGCCGCCGCAAGCTGCAGCAGCTCATCCACACTGCTCACAGCTGGGCGGGCAGGGGAGCTCTGCAGGGCATTGAAGAGCGACAACGGCTTGGTATGGAACCAACTTGTTCATGCAGCAGACCAGCCTAGCTGGGCTGCAAACGCAGCCTGTTGCCAACCAGCTCCTGCACCATCACACATTTTACTTATTGATCCCTTGCATACCCACCTGCCAGGCGGCAGCGACGGCAGCCAGCATGCCGGCGTTGCCCGCCAGGCCTTGCGCCGCCAGCTGCGCCTCAACACTGGCCAATCCAGAGCTAAAGGGCGGCAGGGGCCGCGGTGCAGGGGCCAGGGGTGACAGGCTGGCCGGCAGCAGCACGCCCGGCTCAGTGAGTTCGTAGCCGCCGCGCACGGCCTGTGGGAGAGAGGGAGAAGGGAAGCAGATGATCGGGTGGTTGTCAATGTTGCACCCAAGCCCAGCAGCGAGCGCGCATCATGGACGGTCCGCCCCACCAGTGCAACAACACGGTCGCAGCCCCACCTGCTGGCCCAGCAGCGCAGAGGCAGAAGCCTGCTGCTGTGCCTCCTGCAGCATGAGCTGCTGCAGCAGGGCCGTCACATCCATGGCTGGGGCGGGTGGGGGCGCTGCAGGTGCAGTGGGCCCATCAGAGGCGCCAAACACAGACCTGGCACGTGGTGGAACCGGAGACCAGGCAGAAAGGGTGGATGTGCAGGTGCAACAAGAGGGGGTGCATGCAAGCTAGCCTTGTGCCACCACGTCTGCGGGTGTTTCAGGGACGGCTGCCAGCCGCACTTGCACAAAGTGGTGGCACCAGCCTCACCGCATCACATCGTCCTTCTCTAGCTTGAGCGTGCGTGCAGGCGCCATCGGCTGGCCATTGGGCTGAGCTGGGCCGCGAGGCGTCTCTGCCGAGGCACTGCGATGCAGCTGCGGAGTGCCCGTTGTGCTGCCGTGGCTCACATGCTGTGTGTTGCTGGGGCTGCCACTGTCATTATCAGCCTGCTTCGAGTCTGGCCTGCTGCCGGCTGCGGCGTGAGCAGAGCTGCCGCGGCGGCGGTGGCCGCCGCCTGCATGGTGACTGCCCCACGGCGGGCTGCCTGCATGTGGCACAGTTGTGTCATCCGCGACAGCTGGCTGGGGCAGCGATACGCCGCGAGACAGGGAGGCTGAGGGCGCGGGCAGCGAGCTGGCGGAGGGCGCGCCCAGGGAGCCGCTGCGGCCCATGCTGGCCTGCAGAAGGGCAGGGAATGCAATCAACAGGGCGGATGTCTCCGGCGCCGATGGATGTGCGGGGTGCCCTACTTGACATGTTGAATGGGCTGGCGCAGGCCAAAACCGCACATTTCACAGCCTGCCAGCCTCAAAAGGCGCATGGGCGGCACACGTGCCTTGCGGGGCGGTGCAGGTGGCTTGGCATTGGGCGCCCCTACCGAGCCCTGCCGCCCACTGCCCTGGCGCCTGCAGGGGCCAGGGAGGTGGAGCAGAAGCAGGAGTGAGTGTCACACACTTGCAGCTCTCGACTTAGCAGATGAATCTTTCTGCCTGCCCTCCTCCCCTCCACCCGGCTGGCACCGCCCTCCCCGTGTGTTGGCCGTGTGTTGGAGTTGTGCCCTGGCCCTGGCTCACCGTGCACCGCCCTGGCCTTTGAGAGACGCTGCGTACGGCACAATGTTGCGCGGCGGGGGCTGGTAGGAGAAATCCACTCCGCCCACGTGCTGGTTGCGCGACACCGACTTGCCTGCAAGAAGTTGGCAGTGTGTACAGGAGACAGGAGAGGAGCTCACATGCCCACGATGTTGGGCAACATCAGGCATGGACTGTTGCTGATACGCATGCGCGAACCATCGAAACAACAGGGGCAGCTCTGTTAGCCTTGGTTTCTGTCGTACCCACCAGCATCCGCACAAGACACCAGCAGCAGCAGCACAATCGCCATGGCACTGCTACCCGCTGCAGCGGAATGGCTGCACATCTGCCCAGGGAAGCGCCAAACAGCTCAGCATGCTGCTCACCGGCAAAAGCGCCCTCGCACAGCTCCTTGTATCGCAGCACAGCGTCGCACATTATGCCCACCGCGCTCGCCACGCCCTGGCGCGGCCCCTCCACCCTGCACAGGCGTGAGTGGATGCGAGCCAGGTCTTGAGGGAGGTGGGAGGTTGCAGTGCAAAGGTGTGTTCTGTGCATGTGTGTGATGGAAGCGCCGGCCTGGCCTGGTGGATGACGCGCTGTTGTGTTGAGGAAGGGCCCGAGGGGTGGCATCAATCATGGATTTGATGCATGGAATGTTGGTGCTCAGCAGTATCAATGGCAAGCTGAGAGGTAGGACAAGGGCACGAGCATGCCTCAGGTGTGCACGTGCGTCGCTGTAATGGCTGGCCCCTAGCAACATGCCCATCAGTGGCAATGCTTTTGATGCAGCAAAAAGCACAGCACATGGGAGGCCTAGCTCCCCCATCCAGAGCACCGGCGGCAAATTTGAGCAGCTGCTGACCGGGGCCCACCTGAACACGCGGCAGCTGCGGGTGCACGCGTCGTCTGGGTCGGCCGTCCACGACTTGATGTCGGCACCGGTGGCACGGCAGATCTCGCGCACGCTTGAGCCAGAGGGGCCTGGGAATGGGTACGGGAGCGGGTGAACGTTACCATCAAATGTGGTGGAGGGCTTGTGTGCAGAAGCAAGCGCAGCACCTGGAGCAGTTCTGCGTCCAGCGGAAGAACGGTTTGCACGCCATGACAAGCGGCGTGCATGGCGGCTGTGGCTTGGGCATGGCGTCCAGGAGGGCTTGGGTCGCAGGCGGCCGGCAGGACAAGGCAGGGCAGGGCATGCCTTGCATGCCATCGGGTCATGCAAGCAGTTGCATAGTGTTGCATGGTGCCTACTCACCAACCAAGAATCCCGCGGCCAGCAGGGTGATCCTGAGCAGGGCCCCCCTGCACTAGGGAATGCAGGCAGCGAGCTGTGGCAGAGCAGCCGTGTGCAATGGCTGCAGCCCTTTGGGTTAAGGTGCAAAGGCTTGCGTGCCGATGCCTCGAATCCAGCTGAGCATGTCATGCCGCCCCAACCACTCATCATCCAAGCCATGCCTGCCATGCCCCATGGGACCCAAGGCGCCCATCCAACCACCATGCCCAAAAGACGCACCCTGTGGGCGTCGGCTGCGCCAGAACCACACCCTGCTCTACGTCCTCCACTCCCTGGCCCATGCGGCGGGGCCCTGCAGGAAGGCAGGCAGGCGGTGTGACCAATGCTGCAGGGTGACTGGCTTGGCAACAGCACATGGAAGCCAGCAAAACCTGGCGCTGCACTCGCCAGGGCGCCACAACCCCACTTCTTGCCCCGATTCTCGCTGCTGGCCACAATGCTACCCGGCAAGCAGCCAATTGCCAGCAGAAGCAGTGCTGCCTCACCGCTGGGCTGCACCCACTGCATGCGGTTGACGCCGTCGGTTGACAGGCACCGGGGGCCGCCGCCACTACTTCCGCTGTCCAGGGCCGGCGGTGGCGGTGGGGCGGGCGGCAGCAGGCTGATGCGTGCCAGCAGCTCCGTCACATCAAACGGGTTGGACACCGAAGCGCTGCGACCGAGCGAGCCGAGGGACGCGGCGGTTGGGAAGGCGGCGCCGCTTCCGGCGCTGGTTGCCGTGTGCAGCATCCCAGCGTCATCAAGCGAACGCCGGTGGGCGCTCATGCTGAGAGGTGGATGGACATGACAACAGCGAGTCAAACTCAAGCGCATCAGTCTGCAATCGCAGCGCCGGCCGCGGTCAGCGGGTGGCAGGGCGGCGGCCGACGCAGGCGCCGCCGCCGCCGCTTGGCTGCAGTCGACGTGCACAGCCCGGGACCCCTGCCAACGCACCTGGCATCTCTTCCACTGCTCGACCCATGCCTGTAGGCATCCAAGGGGCCCGCAG
The DNA here is from genome assembly GCA_006782975.1 of Chlorella sp. Dachan. Taxonomy (NCBI): domain Eukaryota; kingdom Viridiplantae; phylum Chlorophyta; class Trebouxiophyceae; order Chlorellales; family Chlorellaceae; genus Chlorella; species Chlorella sp. Dachan. The sequence continues at coordinate 2,791,719 of RRZL01000080.1, read as the reverse complement.
GGTGGGGGGCTGCGTCTTCAAAGGGCCCGAGGCCCGCTCCAGCAAACGGAGAGGCCTGCATCACGGCCTGCAAGGTCCCTAGAGGGTCGTGGAGTGCCGCAACAGCATGCCCAGGCCCCAGGGAGGGGTGGAGGCTGTCGGCTGTGCACTGGGTCGCCTGGAACAAGTTTGGAGCGCGCTGATCAGGCCGATCAAGCCCCTGACAGACCCCAGTTCTGGTGTAGGGGTGACGCAGCCTGCCAGAAACGTGAGGCAACCTGGGTGGAAAGAAGGAGAAGGCCCCTGCCACACAGCCAGTCAGGCCACTCCTGTGGGTCTGACACTGCACCAATGCTGCAGCACACAGGACTCGTGCCATTGGACGCCGTGCTGGAGGCCACCAGCCTGCCCCATGACGGCACCCGCCGGTCATCACCCGCCTGCCAACCGCCATGCCGCATTCGGCGCTCGGATCCAACTGTGGTGTTTCGATATCACGCGTGAAGCTGCTGCGCTGTAACTGGAAGTCTTACAGGCACCTGGATGCCCACCAACAGTGTTCTGGTCAGTCAGGAGGCTGCAGAAGACTAGACCCTCCGTCAAGCAGAGCGGCGTGCTGGCCGCAGTGGCAGCCTGTGCTAGTCCCCGCCGGCAACAGCCTCAGGCTGCAGGCACCGTTCTGTCCAGGAAGGAAAAGTGCGCCTTGAGCGGTCTGCTAACCTGGGCGCTGCGGGCTGCCAAGTTGCGCGCACGGCGGATGCCCTGCGGGTCCTCGCTGTTGAGCAGCATCAGGCTGTGCCCAGCGTAGCGGACGTGCACCACCACCTGTTGTCCCTCTGCGCCCACGCTGCTGCCTCCTGCCGCCGCCACTGGTGGGGCGCCAGTGGCGCTGGCGTCGCTCTGCTGCAGGCCGGCGGGCCGTGGGCGGCGTGCCGCTGGCGCAGCAGGGATGGGCTGCCGCCATGGCTCACCGTCGACCTGCATGTGCGTGTCGCCGAGCTCGCCCTTGACCTGCAGTCAACCGATGGTCAAGGTTACATCACGTCAACCACTTGGTGCTCACGGCCGCCACATCACGTGGCAAGCTAACCTCATGGCATGAGCCCATGTCACACCTTGTCATGCAGCGGAGCCACTGCAGCATGGCTTGCCGCCCGCCATGGCTCACGCACCACAGCGCAATTGCGCTAGCCCTAGCCCTGCACTGCAACCCCCAGGTGAGCAGCTTACCCGGCCATGTGCCTCCAGCTGCAGTTCAACCTCGTAGCACTGCGCTAGCCGCGTGGCATGCACCTTGCTGCTGACCTGTGAGAAGCATAACGCATGTGGGTAAACCATGAAGAGCTGTGCGTTGGGAGCCCGGATCAAAGGACGGCATGCAACTGCATGCTGATGCAAGATCCTGAACACATTCCATGCCATGTGACACATGCTGGCATTCATGCCCCGGCAGCCAACGGCAGGCTAACCTGAGCCATGGTCAGCGCCGCATGCCAGCCAGATCCAAAGCCCACCACCTGCAGTGTTGCATGGCAGCTTCATTGTTGGCACGTGCCATACTTTGGCAAAACGGCACAAAGAACAGCAGCGGCCCTAACAACCTTCTTCACAGCATAGTTGGCGAATGCATGGGCAAGTATTACGCCACAAAGCTACCCCATCCACATTCAGAAAATCGCCCACCTCTATGAGCCCATCATCGAAGATGGGCACCTGCTTGAACTCCTGTCCGCGCAGCAGCGTGGCGTCCCCAAGCCCCACAATGTCACGCCCCCCGCCGTAGCTCTGTGGGCAGGGTGGTGTGAGACAGCTCATTCGGGCCGCCAGGTGGTGCCGCACGGCATGGAGAAGCAATAATTGCAACCAACAATATCCAGCCGACTACCCCAGTTGTGGGTCAACCGCCCCGCACCTGGATGTTGAGCAGCACGAGCGCACGCACGCTGCGCGGCACCGCCACTTCGCGCCACTCGCTGCCGGGGTCGTCCCGCACCCTCAGCCGCATCTTGTTTGTGAGCGGCTGCGGGAGCATGGCAATGCTGGGCAGGGCACTGTTGGACGCTTGTGCTGCCGCCCTGAGCCGCACTGCATGTCCAGCATAACACAAGCACTATGCAGCCACAGCAGCACGCGCAACACGGCACGGCATGCCGCGCCTGCCCACCTGTGCACCGCAGAACCAGCCCGAGGTGCACGAGTACCACGAGTACCAGGCCTGGTTGGCCAGCCTGCTGGAAGCCGCCCACGAGTGGCTCTCCCGCAGCGTGTGGAAGCCGTAGGCCGCCTGCGCAGGGCACAACGCACGATGAACACACGGCAGGGCAGCTGGGTAAGGCTTGCCGCAGAGGTCTGAAACCTGTGCAGGAGAGGCAAGGCCTCGAGCTGGCTGGTCAAAGCAGCTGGCCAACGTCACCGCAAACTGCGCCTCACCTCAGCATCCAGCCCGATGCTGAAGTAGTTCCAGAACATGCCTCGCACTTCGTTTGGCTGCACAGATGGCAGGGGGTGGGTGGGGTTAGGAGGCCGGAGCGAGTGACGCACGCTGGAGTACATCTGCAACAACCCAAGAGCAGTAGCGGCGGCAGCTCACACCGCCCTGCTGCACTGCAAGCCACATCAGATGCCACAACAGACGTCACATTCTGCCAATGGCGTGCCTTGTCTGGTGCGGGCGCCAGCGCATAGGGCAGCTCAGGAAAGTAGGAGGCATCTGGTGCTGTGATGGACACATCCCAGCAGTCCAGGTGGCGCGGCTGCGCATCCGCAATGCGCTTCAGAGTGGCATAGAGCTGCGTGCAGGTGAAGGTGAGTGAAGACGGGCTGAGCAGCGCGTACGCGATGCTTCATCGGGTAGCCGTGCACGCAACACAGGCAGCGCAGGGCAACGTGTGTGCAGTTTTGCAGCCATGAGGCGCATGCTCCAACCAAGCCGACTACCCACAGCCCGCTTCACCTGCGGGGCTGCAATCCAGCGCTCCAGGAAGGCGTTGCCCCAGCCAAAGTTGAGGGCTAGGTCGTTGCCAGTCCCCAGCGGCATGACGGCCACTGCCGGCTGTGGCTCCAGCTGCAGGCGCCGGGCGGGGTGGCAGGCAGACAGAAGGGCAGGTGGGACCAAGTGCAGCTGAAGGAGGTAGCATTTGGCAACAGGTGGGAAGCTCTCAAGCACGGCGGCACTCGTGACCAAGGCAACGCCGAGCAAAGCAGCAGTGCTGCAAAAATGCCATATGGAGTCTGTCCATCCTGCTTGCCTGAAGCTCACGGATTGTTTTCAGCAGCCATGTCACCGTGCCGTCGCCGCCCGCCGCCAGGACGCGCAGGTTCCTGCAAGCCGGGTGGCACGCAGATTTTTCGTTGTTGTTGCATTGCTGGCTGACCACCATGTGAGCTCCCCAGCCTGCATCACTCCAGACATGCAAGCCGATTGCTACAGCCCGCATGCTTGCCACACCTGCGCACGTGCCCCGCCAGTGCATCCCCTTGCTCCTCCCGTGCAAGGAGGTTGTCCCAAATGGTGCGCAACACGGGCGCAGGCCGCGACTCGGCCAGGTCAAACTGGTGGACAGAGGGGTGGCAGTGAGGGCGGCTGGTTGGACAGGAGGGTCACTTCCCAGCCTGAACTGCTTGCCAAAGGTGACGCACACCCGACGGCTGCCTCAAACCAGCAGCCGCCCTGCACCATTGCCCCCTCCGCCTCACCACTTGCGCCGAGCCCAGCGAGCGGAACAGCACGGTGAGCAGGCGGGGCCCCACGCGCCCGCCGCTCTTGGCGTTGATGAACACCACGAGCGGTGTGTCGGCCACGCCCAGCCCCACATACCGCTTCGTGCCCACCAGGTACTCGGCGGGAATGCTGCAGGAAGTCCGCAGGAGCAGGGCAGGATGTGTCGACTCGACGACGCATGCAGCAGGCGGCAGCAACCATGCCAGCCAGAGCGTGCACCGCTGCAATACGCCTTGCCGCCTGCAAAGGCCGACACCCGTTCGCCCACCGGTATGGCTCCCGCATGTCTGTCTGCTCCCTGTACTCCATGTAATCCTCATCATCGGTGGGGCGGAGCACCTCATCCGGGGCGTCCCGCGCCGTCGTCTGCGCACGCAACATCTTGCCTGCGGATGCAGCAGCAACAGCCGGGCATGCGTAACTGCATGGCGTATGTACGTTGGAAGTTGCGGCCTCAAACAGCTGCACACATGCTGCACTAATTGGTAGAGGCCAGTTGCTGCCTACATACACGCAGACTTTGACACCCCGCAGCTTGCCAGGTGGCTGGACTGTGGAATCGCATGCTGGGAGGGCCTCCCGTGGCTGCAGGCCATCGTTTTGATGCTGCTGCGCCTCATCTTTGACCACAGCTTGCTGCAAGGGTGCGTCGATGTCAACATCAGTACATGGTGAGGCAAATGCGAGGTATGCAGGCGGCGGCGGCAACGGCAGCGTCAGCGGCGGCGCCGGCGGGAGGCGCTCAGCAAGCCTGACCCCTTCTCTGAAAACTTGCCTGCATCTCGACCGAGGGAGCCGCCATCCCAGCCTGCCCGCCGCTGCTGCGCGCTGTTCGACACCTGCGCAGACGGGGCCTAAAGCTTGCTTGAACGGCTTGATGCGACCTCTCCCGACCAATCAGATGCAAGCCTACTTGTTTGCAGCGGCGATGGCTGCAAGTTGGCGCCGCCCAAGGGTTGCCGAAAGGCTCTCGTGCTTTGAGCCTTCCCCAGCGCCTGCCTTTAATTAAGGATTGCGCTGAGTGGCAGATCTGCACACCGGCAGGCGCCCACTGAAGAGAAGGCTGGGTCGCGACGACAGCGTGCGCCCGTCGCCAGCGCGGTGGACTTCACAGCGCTGTGAACGGAAGCCGGCAGGCACACAAAGCATTGCAGGAAATGTCTTGGACCGTGACTCATTGAGTTTGCAGTCATGCGTGATCCATGCCGCTCGCGGGGGTGAGCTGGACGCGCTGCTTGGGCACGCTGCCCGCTGCCTCCTGGGCAACCATGGGCGCCTCCACGTCCCCTGAGCTGGCGCCCCAGCGGCTGCCTGCAAGCACGACAAACAGGCAGCACGTTTCATGTCTGAAACATGTCTCCTCGGACCAGGCTGCAGTCGCAACTCAAACCAGCCATGAGTTCAGTTCCAGGCTGCACTGCTGCTTGCCAGCCAGATGTGCACCGACGCACTTGTGCCCACGCCGCCGCAGCATGTGACGCGCTTCCAGCGCGGGATTGCACGCAGCAGATAGACCTGCAGGTCAAGGGATACCCCAGTTGGAAACAGTTCTGGCCGGTCGACCACAGAAGCCCAGATCACCTGACGATTCAATCGAGCAGCGGGGAGTGGCACCGCTGCTGCATGCAGGCATCACTCCGCCAATCCAGTGCCCTGCATAGTTGAACCCCGGCTCACCAGCGCAATCATGGTGCCCAAAAGCGCTGCGCCCACCACATCCGAGGGGTCATGCTGGTAGTCGATGATGCTGGGAAGGGTGGCATGGAAGGCATGCACCGGCTAAGAGCGGGGAACGCAGCTGCAACTCCGGCCCTTCTTGCGCCCGAGTGAGCAGGGCCATGGATGCGTGTGCTACCATGCCGGTCGATCACTGGCCAACACCCAACGCACCGGGAGATGCCGACACCCCATGCAAAGCACAGCATGGCCAGCATCCACGCCTTGGCCAGCACGTTCACCAGGTCGGCACGGAACTCCTGCCATGTGCAAGAGGGGGACGAGTGGAGTGCACAAGTGGCACTGTGGCAAGCCGACGTGGTGGCAGCAACTGCACATCTCGACAATGTCACATGCGTCTGCCTGACCAGCAACACAGGCCACCTGTGCTGAACGCCCACTGACACCCACTGCTTGCCTGCCAGAACGTGAGGCGTTTGGGCGGCAGCGGGTGGCGCCAGTGCCACACCCAGATGAGGTAGCCGCACGCATAGATTGTGAGTACAAAAGAAAGCGACGTGTGCCCTGTGTTGCAGGGGGGAGCAGTTTGCCGTCAATGCCATGGCTCTTCAACCGCGCCCCAAAAATGCGAAGCGACAGTCGAGAGCGTCCCACCTGACGGGAAGGCGAGCCGCCCCTCCTTCTCCATCCCGAGCGGGTCAGTGCAGGGGTACTGCGACAAAGGGTGTTGGTATGGGGGGCAAGGAATCAAGGTGGCGCACACGATATTTCCACCCAGTCGTTCAGTTTGTGGCTGGCCCCACCCACCTGGTTCTGCCACAGCGTCGCTTGAGTAATGTTCTGAAGCGGGATGGTGGCATCATTCGGCACCGCCGGCTGGCAACTGCAGGCAGTATACAGAGCCTCGGGTGTCTAGCACCGCCTCTTCGTGTGAAGGCAGCAAGGTTGGCAGGTCAGCAGTGGCGGGCTCGCAGCAGTGGCAGGCTCGCAGCAGGCCCAGCAGTGCGCAGCGCACCGGGCCAGGAAGTTGGGGCGCAGCCGCCCCACCATGACCTTGAACACCTGCGTGAGGAGCAGGCTGACCACAAACGCCTGCAGGGGCAAAGGAAGGCCAGGAAGGCCGGTGCGCTGGCGAGCGCTGCGACACCAGCTGGGTGACGCTGCCCATCCGCCTGGCGCCAGAATGCGGCATCGACAGTGTCAAGAGGACGCCTGACTGGCTGTCCTGGCAGCCACTCACACAACTCACACAACGCGCTGCCTAGCACAGCTCAGAAGCGCCCCCCATCCTGCACCTGCACCCCGTCCAGGAAGAAGTAGATGGCTGTGGCCACCGCCTGGGTGATGCTGGCGTGCTGGCGGCGGGAGGTGAGGAACTCGCCCACCAGCACGGTGAGCAGCAGCATCATGATGGGCGCAAACACGGCTGCCCTGCAAGAGGTGGTATGGATGCAGGGCCAGACGTGGCCTCAGGGCAGCACTGGTCAGCACAGCTAAGGGCTGCAGGGGCTCAGCTCCTTGCCGGCTTCAAGCCCACAGCGTCCCACTGCCCATGCCTGCTCACAGCGTTCCCTCCAGCTGCCACAAGGCGGCATGGGCGCAGGGCTGGGCCTGGACATGGGCTGTGGGGAGGGGACATGCTGCTACGCACAGCTCCATCAACAGCACACACACCACCCCCAACCTCACCAGGCAGGGATGGTATCGACTTCCGAGTTGAGCGGGTATGCGATGCGCGCGTCTGCGCAGGGAGCCAAGGGCAGGGCGGGTGTGAGGCGCGAGTGGTGAGCGAGCGGCCAGTGCAGGGCAAACTGGCACCCCCGGGCTCACCCCAAATGACGTAAGGCACTTCATGCGGCTTAGCCACGCCCGCCACAACCGCCGTTGCGACAATGACGCAGGCTGTCAGGCACCAGTTGGCCAGGTCTTGCCTGCGCGGGTGGCAATTGGCAGGGCCAATCAGCAGCGGGGCGCGCAACCGCCAGCCAAGGCTCGCCGGAATGCGCTGGACTAGCCAAACGTCAGGCTGCACAAACGTCAGGCGGCGGCGGCGGAAGCTGGGCGGCGGCCCCCAGCTGCACGCGTGATGCTACCTTGCGAAGACCTGGCGCCAGCTGATGTCTCTGAAACGCCATTTTTGGGGCTCCGCAAGCCCTCCATCAGCCGTGTAGCCGGCTCCGAGAGCCATCTAGCTGTGCCGTGCAGGCCGTGCCCTTGCAGCAATGTCGATCGCCTGCAAGGTGGCGGTGGCGTCGAATGCAGCACACAGCGTACAGAATTGTCGCAGCAGCTCGTCATGCAAGCACTGAATGAAGGGTTGTGGCCGCTGCGCCTCGCTAGCCTTTGCCACCGAAACTTGGATTGATGCTGTGCACCACGTAGTGGTCCGCTCGAGCCCCCCAGCCATGCCCTGGTGCAAGCGCCGAGCCGCCTGTGCCCTGGCGCTGTTCATATGCGCTCTGGGCCGTCCGGTAACATGCATGATTGTGTTGCAGGCAAGCAGGGTGGTCGCAGGCCTCTGTATGGGCTGGGGGAGCGCCAGGGCTTTGGCCTCTCACGCTCGGCTGGCAATCAGGGAGATTGAGCAGCTTCACGAATGTCACGATCTGTGCCGCGACGCCAGAGTCGGCTCAGCGACTGTGCCTCAAGCACCAAGCGCCGACAACGGCTCGGCCGCCGGCACAGCGCTCCTCCGATCTGAACCGTGCTCTCCCTCCCTGCCGTGCCCTGCCGCAGACCGGCAACTTCAGCATAGAGTTCCCTGCACTGCCAGCAGACTTCGGGCCGGAAATCCCACCCACAGGCGTATCGGGCCTGCTTGCGGCCGCCAACCCAGAGGACGGGTACGGGGTGGGGAGGCACCTGCTGCCTCCACCGAGGGCTGTTCGTCACATCTCCTGTGGCATGCTCACACCACTCCAACGCATGGCTGAAACCCTTTGGCCTTGCAACCCTCCCTGGCAGGTGCGAGCCGCTTGTGCCGCCGCCGTGGGCCGCCCACCGCGCCTGGGTGGCTCTGATTGCCCGCAGCCAAGACAAGGAGGGCTGCACATTCGATGTCAAGGTGCGCTGGTGCATCTCGTCGGCTGCGAGAGCATTGCGTGTTGCTGTTGCAGATAACAAGTCATGAAGAGCTGTATGAGCTGGACCAGCAGCTTTGCTGCCTTTCGTCATCGGAAGCCTCCGCTCAACCTGCGTGCGCCGAGCTCAGCCACCCCGCTGCCGCTCGCCCAACGCCGTTACTCCCCCCGGCCTGACCTGGCAGGTGGCTCATGCCGAGGGCGCCGGCGCGGTGGCCGCCATTGTGTATGACGACGTCTACGAGCCGCTCATCCTGATGGCCAAGGTACGGTTGGAGGCCTGTGGGTGAAGGCACCCCTGCTGGCCACGCCTTCTGCAAAGTGCGGCTCGTGCTGCCCTACTGGGGCAGTCACATGCCCTGCCACCGCCGCAGACACTCCCTTCGGACCAGCCGTGCCTGTCGTCTTGCAGGACCCTCGCCACCCTGACCCAGCCATCCCGGCTGCCTTTGTCACCCAGCGCTCCGGCATCATGATGCGGCGCCTGATGGTGGAGGGCAAGACGGTGGGCAGGGGGCTGCTGCATGGCATTCGCTCAGGTGGCGTTGACTCAGCGTTGGCTCACGAGGCTTATCAGGTGGCGTCTGCTTCCCGTCTGGTGCCCCGCAGGGCTGATGGCCCAGCACACAGCTTGCCCGCCGCCACTGCCCGTGCGCCCACACCTCCACACCTGTTGCCCATGCCTACAGGTTGTTACGCTGTCGCCGCTGACTGAGGCGCTGTGGCTAAGCATGGTGAGCGCAGCACAGCATGCTGTGCCACGGGCAGCTTCTGGAAGCTGTGATCTTTGGGGCGATTGACGGCGGCAGGAAGCCTCTGGGGCACTGTCCTTAGGAGCTGCGATGAGTAATTCAGTGATCCAGCCGTGGTCTGTTCCGCTGCAGGTCATGTCGGCCTGTGCTGGCTTTTTGGCCGTGAATGTGGTCCTGGGAGCTCTCTGGGTCATGCGGCGTCAGCGCATGGCAGCAGGTGCGGTTCTTCCCGGGACGGTGGTGCGATGGCAGCCAGGAATGATGCGGGATGAGCTTGCATTGTAACACACAGACTGGCTAGCTCAGCTTTGCCTGCTCATGTGCCTACGCTCCTGCAGACGTCTGCTGCCCCCGCATTCTTGTCCACCGCAGGCCTGGCCGCTGGTTATGGCCCGCTGCCGCCGCGGCAGGGCATGACCGCGGCTGAGATTCGGGCGCTGCCGATGGTTGTGTATGAGGAGACCCCGGCAGCAGCAGCAGCAGCAGCAGCAGCAGGCGCGGCTCGAGGAGCGGTGCAGGCAGCCAGCGGCTCTGTAGCGGCAGGCGGGGAGGAAGAGGGGTGCACGCTGGCAGATGCCGCCAGCGACAGCGGCAGCGACGCAGGCCGCAAAGGCGGGGGCACACGGAAGACGTGCGCCATTTGCCTGGACAACTACGTTTCAGGGGACAAGCTGCTGGTGCTGCCCTGCTCGCACCGCTACCACAAGTCCTGCATCAGCGAGTGTGAGTGCTGGAGGGAGGGGTGGTGCCATTGAGCTGGCGGGCGGAAGGGCAGGCCAGCTGCATTCAGGCGTAGGTTGCTCTGTTGCGTGGCTTGCCAACAACAGCCGCCTTCCATCTTGCCTGCCCACAGGGCTGGGCAACCGCCGCCCGGTCTGCCCCGTGTGCAAGGCTGATGCGAGGACTAGCAGCACAGACGCGGATGTGGAAGGGGGTGGCAGCAGGGGCAGCAGCCAAGCGCCGCGCCGCGAAACTTTCCTCCTGCGCATGGGTGCCAGCTGGTTTGCGGTGCGCCGCCACTTTGGCCGCAGTGGCAGGGGCAGCGGGCGCACGCAGCGTGGGCGCCAGGCTGGGGCGGCATCGGCAGACGACGAGCAGGCGGGTGCGCGGCAGCTGCTGCTGGGTGGCAGCCGCCCCAGCACGCCTATTCCCACAAACAACAGCATGCAGGCGGCTGAGACGGAGACAGCTGCCACCATGACTAACTTCCCACACCTCTTCCCAGCCAGGTGAGAGGCCAGCTGCCTTGGGATCGGGCTGCTCTGACACAAGCCGGCTGGAAATCAATAGCAGGCCCATGCTGCCGCGCAAGCCTTGCAACGTCATGTGCACTGCACCAACTTGCTTCCTCCCTTGCTCACATCTGCTGCAGCGCCAGCAGCAGCCGCGCGGCACCCAGCTCTGTGCCTGAGATTGAGCCAGCAGACGTCAGCAGCATTGTGGGCCTGGCAGGCAGCTTAGCTGCAGAGGGCGGTGCAATGCCCACCGCGCCATCTGCGCCAACCCCGGCCATAGACACCGCAGCAGCCCGCACCCGCATGGCCTCGCCGCCCCGCCCCTGCCCGCCGCGTGCAGCCGGCCCCGTGCCAGATAGCTGCAGCTCGTCAGCAGCCTCTGCTGCAGGTTCACAGGGTGGCTGCTACGCCGTACCCGACAGCACAGAGGGCAGCGAGACGGAGAGCGAAATGGAGTGAGGGGGGAGCGGCAAGGCTGGGCAGCCAGTTGATTGCATGCCCACAATGTACCATGATCTGCAGAGCCTGTCACAACCTGTGTTGATTGTATCATGCCATGCAAATCGCATGGTTTCCCTCTGCCTGCCTGCTCATCTGTTGTACCACCACTCCAGCTTTTGCCCGCTGCGTATCTGCTTTTGCCATGCCTTGCCATGCCAACATGCCGGATCTGGGTGCTGCGCCAGGAAACATTATGTACAGCGAACGCGTGTTGGCAATGTCGGCAAAAAACCAATTACACCTAGAGAAACACCTCAGAACCCAGCTGTGATGGACTCGCAGGGAACAGCAGCATGTCAACCGTTAGGTTCCAGCAAAATACGGCCAGGGCTGCGTGCAGCAGTGCTGCTGCTGCTGCTGCTGCTGCTGCTCCATGTACTGCTGCTGCTATGGCCACTGCCGCTGCTGCCCGAGTGCACCTGCTCGCAATCTTCTTGCAGCTGCCCTCCCTCGCTGTGGCTGCCGTCCCTATGAATCCCTGCTTCACCATCCAAGGACAAGCTGGGTGCGCGCAATGCGTACTGGTGCGAGGCATCCGGCTGCAGAACCAGGACTAGCACAGCCTCCTTAATCGGGGCGGGAGGTTGCTGCGGCGCTGCTCTCGGGCCTGCACAGAACGAGGTGGGTGTCCGCAAACATGGCTGAGCGCAGCGCCGCTGGCACATTCCTGCTGTCCCAAGCAACTCTGCAACGTGTCTTGTCTCTCCACCGCCCCGCTTGCCTCTCTGCCTTGCACGCCGCCTGGGCAGTGGCTGGTTGCCGCGGCGCAGCCCCACCAGCTCCAGCAAGCGGTCCCAGGACTTGGGCACGCACATCACTACGCTCAACAATGCCAGAAACAGCACTGCCAATCCCACATAGACCACTGCGCAGGAGGGGAGGGGGAGCAGGGGGGCACCTCGAGAGAGCATGCATGGCTGATGACATACGGAGCGCAGCAGGAGCAGGCCGCAGGAACAGGTTGTGGGCCAGCTCACAGATGCGAGTAGTGCTGCTGACGCCGTTGTCCGCAGGTGGTACGGGGGCTGGCTGCTGCAGCAGCCGCCGCGAGGGGCCGCCAGCGGTGCGGCCCAACAGCATCAGTCTCTCCTCGTTCGCGGCACGCGTTGTGAATGCCTTATGCTGGCCTGGTTATCGGCAGAACACACGAGGGAGTCTGCGCGCTTTGTTTTGCGAGGGGGACCTCCGCAGTCGATATTCCTTGGCTCAAAGAGAAGCGCAAACGGGCAATTGACATTTCAACAGCGGACTCAACTGCAACCGCGCCTGTCCGATGGCTCAGAGCAGCCCACCAGGAGATGCTGGGAGCACAGCGTGGGGGCGGGAGGCGTTGCCCTGCCACGTCGCTCCTGGAGCTGCAACCAAGGACTGCCGCAACTGTACTCACAGGACATTGAAAACATGTAGGGGTGCAGATTTGCTCGGCGGCAACTTGCACATCAGGGCAAAAGAAGCGCAAGGCTGCTCAAAAACTTCCTTTTCTTGTTTCCTTCGGCCGGTGCCCAACGACCCAACAGCTTACAGTGACCAGCGTACAAGCAAAGAAAGTTTGACAGTAGAGTACAGCCGTGAGGGTGTGTGGAAGCAGTACAAGTTTACAGGGGGAGGGCAGAGCACAAGGGTTAGCAGTGTACAAAGGGCAGCCGCCGCCCTATGCGGCGGCGCCATTGGCACCGTACAATAGGGTGTCGGCTGTAGAATCCTGAGAGAAGCGGAGGTGCGAACAAATTGCACAGAGAGGGGTGTCCCCGACTGGGGTGAGCCTCTGGCCCACTACATGCCGGAAGCAGTGCCGGCTGCTCCATCCAAGCTGCCAGTCGAGCTGTCAGCAGACTCGCCCAACGACAAGCCCACTGGGCGGGTGGTCGAGCTGCTGCCTAAGTTGCTGTCTGAGCTGCTGCCGCTCAACGTGCCAGTAGGCCTGGCGGGCCGGAAGCGGCACCAGAGGCCGGCCAGTCAGGACTGGGCACCCACGGCCACCAGCTGCCGCTGGCGGCGCAGCTGCAGTGCGGTGCCGTGCCGCCCCTCCTCATTAATCCGCTGGTACTCGTTGTAAGTGAGGCTGAATGTGGTGGACTGGTAGCGCGTGACCTGCGTGGGGGCAGGTCCATGGAGTGGTTTGCTGTGCAGCCTTGGGGAGTGGCAGGCTGGCTGGCTGGTCTGAGGGCGTGGCACAGCCGGCGCAAGCATGGCAGGCCATGCCTGAATATTGAACCAGGAACCCCTAGGGCTTGGGCACACCTTCAATGTGGCGGATGCGCGCACGGTGATGGGGGAGCCTGTATACCCCGCCTTGCGTATCAAATGATCCAGCGTCTGCACAGGGGAAGGACAGCATGCACCGGTTGTGAGGTGCATGGCACTGAGGGAATGGCAGAGGCGCCAGCAGCAGCCGCAATGCTGCAGCCCAGCTGGTGAAATCTGGTCGCCCACAGCTTGAGGCTGATCACCCACGGCTTCAGGCACACCCAGGTGCCGCGGCCATTCTGCCGTCTTGCTGTTGCATTGGCAGCCACAACTGCCAATGGATAGGCTGTAAGCAAGCAACACAAACACCGACAGCACCAGTCACCACAGCAGGGACCAACCGCCTCCAGCCACCCCACCTGCTGCTTGTCCCAGCCCTCGTGCGCCGCCACCTCGGGCAGGAACGTGGCGGTGCGGCGGCCGCCTGTCGCCGGGTCCACAAACTCAATGACCAGGCCTGCAGGTGTGGACACAAGTACAGGCCACGCAACAGTCGCACAACCAGCAACCCCAGGCAGCAATACAAACAGCCCTGACTGCGCGTACAGCGAGCATTGGCACCGCCGGCTACAACAGCACTGTGCTACACCAGACTCCGTTAGCAGCGGCACTGCCCCTGCGCATGGCTCAAGCCGGCTCACCATGAGTGCCAACCTCCCAGTCCTCCCACCCAGCCGCAGCCTTAAAGCCGCTCAGCAGGCTGACGGTGCACTTGAGCTGCGGCAGCTCGCGCGCTTCGATGGGAGCAAAGCGCCGGTCGCGCAGTGCGCTGCAGGCAGGCAGGCAAGCAGGGTGCAGAGCGAGCGCCAAGTCACACGCCGTCCACCGTCAGACACAGAGCTGAAGGTGGTGTGGGGTGCCCAGCATGCAATAATACCTGCCGCCATGTGCAAGCTTGGCCAGCCCAACGAACCTGGTGGACCCGCGAGTCCTCGGAACCGCACCTGGTCAGCGCGTAGTCGCGCACGGCGGTGTGCAGCGGCCGCGGCTCCAGTGTGCCAATGCAGCCACGCAGCCGTGCATCACCGCCAAGCCGGCTGGACTTGTGCCACGACACAAACAGGGGGCTGGGGCAGCGGGAAGGCGGGAGGCAGCGGCGGCGGTGGGCGGCGATAGCGGCAGGCCTATGTCAAGGTCCACGGAGCCAGCAGCAGCCTGCCCACCATGCGCTGAATGCAGGCACCACCCCAAAGGAGACCCCAGCAAGCCACACTGCTGACCAGGTCGCGTCCTCGAAGCCTGGGGCTGGCAGCGGGGCGCTGGAGCCGCTCAAGTGGTTTTGCAGGGCATCCCAGGCCGCCAGAGCGTGCTGCAGCCCCGCCACGACAAGCTTGGATGCGTCGCTGGCGCGGCTCGAGCCGCCCAAGCCCATTCTCCGCGGCCTGCCGGCTGAAAATGATCAGTAACTTTCGGGCGAAGCTTGGGAGGTCCAGAAGTGCTCGATCGGTGCAGCCAGGTGCCTCCATGCAAGTGCCAGGTTGCCCTGGCCCTGCCCCAAATCAGCGCCGCACTTACAGAATCACCCTGCGCAGCCTATCGTAAGTGCGTAGCAGGCGCCCAGGCGGCCAGTCCGCCGCGCACGTGCGTGCTCCCTCCCGTGCCCTGTGCCGGCGCCCAAGCACCTGTTCAGGTGGGTTGTTTGGGAGGGTTGTGACGGGGGTGCGCAACCAGGGCGGGCCCCACCCTGCGGCTGGACGGTGCGCCGTTGCTTCGCCTAGCGCCTCGCAAAGGGGCAGGCAGTGCCCAAAAGCAGTCTGCATGGCGGCAGCAGCGCGCAGCCGACTGACCAAGCCACCTCCTGCTGCTGCCGCCGCCGCCACCGCCGGTCCCCCACCGACCCTCCCTCTCGCCCTCCTGGCAGGGGACAGCAGCCCAAAGCGGGGGGCAGTCTAGGCAGCAGAAGCAGCAGGAGCGAGGCGCGGCGGCCGCAGCGGCAGCGGCAGGCATGGCCGCGGACGGGGGCCCAGACCTGGGCGCCCCGGCTGCCAGCATGGACTCCCTGCCCGAGGGCGAGCCGCTGCCCCTGGGCATCAAGCCCGCCAACTACACGGCTCAGGAGAATGGCGGGGAGAGCGGGGAGGACACCGGCCACTCGCGGCGCCGGTTCGGCGATGGCCAGTCGATCCACGGCGACACGGTGAGGCCTGCACCCGCCACTTGGATGGATGGCCTCCCTGTCTTGGACTGCACGAGTGTGGTGGCAAACGACTGTCTGCATGTGGCAACCTGTGGCCCTGTGCACACCTGGTATATATGGCTGCTCGCCATCCTGATGCTTCTCCTCGCTGCGCTGTCCACTTCCAACGACCCACTCGGCTGCTGCCTGCAGGCCGCACGGCGGCGAGCCATCACGGAGCTCCTGTTCTTTGCATCAGTGGGCGACATGCGGCGCTGCCAGCGGATCGTGCGGATATGGAGCCTGCAGGTGGCGGACCCCACCTGCTGCGACTACGACAAGCGCACGCCGCTGTGAGGCCTGGGGCGTGGTGGCCTTGCGGCGCCCATGTGTCTGTGCTGGCTCACTTGCGTGCGCATGTTCGCTTGTTTTGTTGGTGACAACGGATGTGGTGGCAGGGTCTGCCGGCGTGTTACAACATAATAGTATCCCTCCACGCTGCGGATCTGATTCTGAGCCAGGCTGAGCGCTTGCCCTGGCCCAACGGCTGACTCGTGGTCGCCCCTACCGCTGATCTTCGCGCTGTGCAGGCACCTGGCGGCCAGCGAGGGCGCGTACCAGGTCACAGAGTGGCTGCTGACGCAGGGGGTGGATGTCAATGCCCTGGATCGCTTCAAGCGGACGCCGCTGGAGGTTCGAGCCTGGTGGCCAGTGCTCTTGATGCCTGTCTGCAGGGGCTGGTGGGGCCGGCTGACCGCAGGCGTGCAGCGCAGCGGCTGAACCAATCAATCAGCTTGCCAGAAGGCTTGATGCAGCTGTGGCAGATGTTCATTCCACTTGCTGTGCTGTCCTTGTTGTGCTGCGCTGCTTTGCAGGACGCGGTGCGCAGCGAGTTCCGGGAGGTGGCCAAGCTGCTGTCGGACAATGGCGGGCGCATCTACGAGGACGGCGGCCTGGTGAGGGTGTGGCTGGCTGGCGTGGCTGGCGCTGCCAAGTGGCGGCCCTCCTGCCCTGGCTGCCATTCAGCGGCTGCCTGCTCGCAACCTGCGCCGCTGGTGCCTCCCACCCTGTCGCAGGTGGAGCTGCGGTATAGCAAGCTGGCGGGCGTGTTTGGCTACGTGCCGCAGCAGATGTTTGACTTTGACCCGGAATGGTGAGGGGGCTGCGCTGTGGGGCTTGCGCTCGATACCCTCAGTCTGGCGCCGGGCGGACCAGCTGCAGTGTTCCAATTTGAGAGCCGCTGCCTAGCCTGGGGCCCCGTGCTGCGCAGGGAGATTGATCCCTCCTCCCTGGAGATCATGGAGAAGCTGGGCGAGGGCGAGTTTGGCGTGGTGCACCGCGCCAAGTGGTGAGCCGCTGCCCACCCGTGTGCTGTGCAACAGCGGCCGACATGCTGGACAGCCGCTTCTGGCAACTCCCGCCCATTCCTCCCTGTCACATAACGCCTTTTGTCTGACCTCTTCTAAACCATAACAACCACCTTCCTGCCCGCCTGTCAGGTACGGCACGCTTGTGGCTGCCAAGATTCTCAAGGGCTCCAATGAAATCGCGCTAGGCGACTTCCGGGGGGAGATTGAGATCCTGCGGCGCGTGCACCACCCCAACGCCGTACAGGTGGGGCATTGTAGGGGGGTGTATCGCTGTGGTGCAGGTGGCCAGCAGCCCTGTGGCCGGGGTCACCGTCTGATGCAGCCGACGCAGCTGATGGTGCAAGCATCACACCAGCCAACAGTAGGTGCCTGCCAGGATCTGCTGCCGTGCATCAAGCCGGTGTGCCCATTCCCAACATTCGTTCTGCAGTTCCTGGGCGCGTGCACCAAGAAGGAGCCGTACATCCTGGTGACCGAGCTGATGAGCGGCGGCTCGCTGGCCGACGCGTTCCGGCGGCCGCAGGCGAGAGAGGGGGGGGAGGTGGGCAGGGTTGTACCTGCCCCGCCTGCACAGCAGTCTGGCCTTTGCGCGGGCCTGCTCCCGTCCTCCAGTTGCTGAGCCTGTTCCCGTTGCGCCGGTCACACCGCTGCCTGCAGGTGTTCCCCATGCGGCGAGCGGTGGAGATTGCGTTGGATGCAGCACGTGGCCTGGCATACCTGCACCACAGGTGGGCCGTGGCTGGCTGGTGCCCGCAGCTTGCCGGTGCTGTGGCAACGCACTCATGACAGCGTCGTCTGCATTGTGCGATGCTTCCCGCCCTGCCAACAACCGCCATGCAACCTGGTGCTCCTGCTGACCTTGCAGGAAGCCCAACCCCATCATCCACCGCGACCTCAAACCTGGCAACCTGATGCTCAGCGGCGGGCAGTACCAGGACCAGATGCAGATTGTGTTTGACACCGGCGCCGTCAAGCTGGTGCGCAGCACGGCGTGCAGCTGCTGTGTGTTGGCCGTCTGCTTTGTGGATTCGGTGTGGACCAAGCTGTGGTGCCCTCAACGCGAATCCTGCGTTTGTGCTGATGTGAAGTTGCCGCCTGTTGGTTGCCGCATCCCCGCAGCACCCGCCCTTGCTGCTTACCTCTGACCACTTGCCTGGAACTCGTTGCCCCACCTATTCTGGCGTTGCAGGCTGACTTTGGTCTGTCCAAGACGCTGCCCATCAACAAGCACGCCGAGTACGGCTACCTGGACTCGAAGTTCCGGCTCACGGGGGAGACGGGTGCGTGGATCGTCGCGTCGATTGCGCGTCAGGCGGCGGGAAGCGGCAGGACAGCGCTTCTCACACATCCTTTCACCCCTGCTGCTGCCCCTCCATTCCCACCTCCCGTCCAGGCTCCTACCGGTACATGGCGCCCGAGGTGTTTCGTCACGAGCCCTACAACAGCCGCGTCGACGTCTACTCCTTCTCCATGATTGTCTACCAGCTGTTTGAGGTGCGCTGCTGCTGGCCAGGGGAACCCTGCCGCTGACCCTCGGCTTGCTGACACCTGCGTCTCTCACTCCAAACACTCCACCCAGCCACTCCTGCACCCTGCCACTGCCCTGGCTGCCTGCAGTTCCAGCCGCCGTTTGCGGGGATGGACCCGGTGGAGGCGGCGCGCCAGGCGGCGCTGTACGAGCGCCGCCCCGAGTTTGTGGCCCTCTTGCAGCCGCACCCGCAGAAGAAGGTGGGTGGGCGTGCACCGCCAGGCCTGCGCTGCTGGGAGGCGGGGAGCCGCCCGCGGCGCGATAGCAGGCTGAATGTGCGGCGCTGCGCCCTGCGGACTGCAGTTGCAGCATCGTTGGAGCAGAGCTGGCCGCGCCTGCTCGCCGCAAGCTCGCATCCCGCACTGTGCCTTTCTGGCTGACACGCGCCCTCTGCTGTATGGCTTGCAGGAGCTGCGGGAGCTGATTGCGCGGTGCTGGTCGCCCAACCCTGAGGATCGCCCCGCCTTTGTGCAGCTGGTCAAGGAGTTTGAGGTGGGGCTGGTGGCAGGATGGCCCCAGGGCAAAGAGCGCGCTGGGGCGCTGTTGGGCAGCTGCACGGTCTTGCACTGTTCGGGCCACATCCTGTTGCAATGGTGCGGTCGATTTCATAAATTTCATAACCAGTCAAGCAAGGTTGGTCCGCAAGGGTAGTGCCATGGCAGCGGCTGCTAGCCGGCGTTTCCCAAGGTTCGGCACGTTGCTCTGTGTTGAATCACTTTCTGTCCGCTCTGCGCACTGCTGCAGGCAATACTGGCACGCATCCCTCGGACCGTGATGATCAAACAAGATGCAGGCGGCGGCTGCTGCACCGTGACGTGACGGAAGCGCAACAGGGGCGGGGGGCCAGCCATTGAGCCTAGCCGTTTGCTTTGATTGACACTGTCCGCTTGACTGCTGGAATGGCGCCCTCACGTGACCACACTGCTCGCCGCGGTGCACGCCACCGCAGGCTGACCCTCTCTATCTCGCCCACAGCTTTTGGCTGGCCCTTTTCTCAACATCCCGCTGCTGCTGCTCATTCTTTATGCTGCTTCAAGCTGTTGCTGCATGCTCCCTGTTCTGTACCTGTGAAGTACGTACCCTGTTGCCCATACGCATGCCCACCCGCAAGGATGCCGATGTAAACCAGTGACGGCTACAAGCAAGGGATGCTACATACAGCGAAGGATGCTACACACAAGATGTCAGTTGCGGATGTAAGATGCAAGGTCCGCAGAGCAGTGCGGGGGGCATGAAAATGTACACAAAAGAATGGCTGAGGATATGTTCTGGAGTGTCTGCTGCATGAGGTATTGCTACAAGCGGCTGAAGGGTGAGGGGCAGTGCCGGTTACTGCCGCCCTCGCCGCCGCTGCTCGTCTTGCTGCTGCCGCCACCACAGCGGCATGTCCTCTTCTGGCTGCTGCTGTTGCCGACGCTGCTGCTGCGGGGCGGCCGTGGCGGGTGGCGGGCGCTGCCCTGCTGCCTGCTGCCGCTCCTGCTCCCTTGCCCGCAGGCGCGCCTCGAAGTTGTCTGCTTCCACGTCTGCTGGCTGGGCCTCAAGCGGGCGGTCGCTGCGATACACAACATCCCTGCTTGCAGGCGAGGAAGCGGACGGGATCAGCAGAAGGCTGGTCACTTCAGGTGGTGCCAATGTTGCCCGTCCCCCACGCTTGCCGGCCCCCCACGCAGCATCGCCGCATCCCCAAACCTATCCTTGACTTCAACCCCTCCCTACCGGTTGGTGATGACATTCTGCCGCGCCACCGCCTGTGCTGCCGCCAGCTTTTGCCGCAGCAGGGGGTCGGGATTCGCCAGCAGGCGCAGCGCATCCTGCCGCGTGCTGTTGCGCCGGTCAATATCCGCGTTGCGGGCGGCGTTGCGCACCGAGCGGAACAGGGGCAGCGCAAAGAAGGCCGCAGCATAAGCCTGCGATTGGGGCACACTTTCGTAACTGCTACAAGCGATGTGAGGAAATAAATGACGGTGCAGGCTTGCAGCACGGCTGCTACAAGCTGCAGCAGCAAGGTGTCGGTGGATAGTGCCCTCTACTAAGCCAGATAAATTGGCAACCGGCCAGGCGCACCTGCAGGAAGGGCATGATCCCAATGATGCCCAGCAGCCCGTTGCGTGCCAAAGCCAGCTGGTTGACGGGGTTCTGCACGACACACACAGGGGCAACAAGCAGAGCAGGGCCACGTCTCTGCTGCTGCCAACGGGTGCACAGTGCACAAGCTGGCACTGCAAGAACTTGGGCAGGCAGCCACCGGAGCCACCCCAAGGCAGCCATGGCTAGCCAGGCAGCAGCACAGGCCCTAGCAACCCTTTTGTTACATATAGTGTGCCGTCCAGCGCACCTGCAGCATGAAGGTGAGGGCCACCACGCCCACCAGGTTCACAGCGCCCAGCGCAATGGTGCCCAGCTGCTGCCCTGCAGAAGCTGCCGTGAGCTGCCAGCGCTGCTCCATCGCAGCTTGTGCAGGAGGCGAGGGCCGCCGTGCCGCCTGCATGGCAAAGGCAGGGTTCTTGAACAAACTGTCACAGGACGCTGTAGGGACAAACCGCGGCTGGACAGCGTCATGGCAGGGCTATGGACACCTGTAGGGCTGCGTGTGCCGCACGCAAAGCCTGCCCAGCCGCAACCTCTGCAGCCAACATCGATGGAGCACCCTCTCTCACCGTGGCCGTCTGCTGCAGGTCGGGGAACACGTACTGTATCTGGCCGGCATCGTCCACCTCAGGCCGGCCATTGAAGCGTGCAAGCACCGGCAGCACGTACGACTCGTCCACTGCGGCAGGGTGGTGGGCAGGCCAAGGGAAGCTGCTGGTGCCTCCTTCCTGGGGTGCGGCAGGCACGGCCTGCAAAGTAAGATCTCCAGTTGCCCCACCACCAGCCAGGGAGCCGCGCAGACAGCAGCAAGTGCTGATGGTGCACAGCCAGCTGATTGGCTCCGCGCAGGGCGCACCTGTGACGCGGCTGCCGCGGTCCGCAGCCAGCTGGCTGGGCTTCAGGTCCAGGAATGGCGCAAGCTCCTCCGCAACCACGGTGCCGCCCCGCGACTGGATGTATCGCCCAATCTGCAGGCCCATGCAGGCCCATGCATGATTTCAGTGGGGCCATGCCAGTGGCACGCAGCAGCTTTGGCCGCCAACGACGCGCATAGATGGATGGCAGCAGCAGCACATGGATAGCCACCCAACCAAGCAGTGGCACGCACCGCCTGCCAGCGCTTGCGGTCGTAGTCCTCGTTGGGGTCCCCATCGCCAAACACAAAGCTGCGTCGGATGGAGGGTCCTAGCAATGTTAGCAGCGCTCCTTAAGGCGGCCAGCAGCAGCCCAAGCTGGGAAGGTGGTGCTGTGCGCCCATCGCGCCAACCAGCCAACCAGCCCATCTTCCCATCCTCTCGTCCCCAGCAAGCCCACCTGAATATGGCCTCCAGGAAGTTCATGCCACCCTGGCGCCCCTGCTGCTCCATCATACGCTGCCGCCGGTTGCGGTAGTAGAATGGATCCCTGCGCAGCATGCAAGCCCGTGCAGCGTGGGCAAGGGTAGCATCCAGGCTGCACGGGCACGGCAAGGTGCTGCATGGCCGCCCTCCGGCGTGTGGAGCCTTCAGCACCACTCCAACTCGGCAGAACGACATGAGCGCCCCAGGTCCACTGCTCACCAGTACCAAATCAAATCTGTGAAGTCAAAGTACATGCGCGGGCCGCCGTAGTCCCGCCGGCGGTCGTCCCGATCGCTGGACCCGCTGGCAATGGCGAGAATGGCGACGTACACAGCACAGACAGAGGCGATGAGTGCGGTGCCAAAGGCCACTCGCACCAGGTACTCCAGCCCCGCCTTGGCGGCTGCGGGCAAGCAAGAGGGCATGCGGCTGTAAGGTCGCATGTGTTCATGCCCCAGGAGCACAGCAGCCTGCTTGCAAGTTCATGCAGCTGAAAGGACGCATGTGTTCATGCCCCAGGAGCGCGGCAGCCTGCTTGCAAGTTCATGCAGCTGAAAGGACGCATGTGTTCATGCCCCAGGAGCACAGCAGCCTGCTTGCAAGTTCATGCAGCAGCACCACCACGTGGAGCCTTGTTCATGGCAGGCAGCACTGCCCAGCACACGGCTCACCCTTCAAGGCAGGCTCGGCGCGCAGGCGCCAACTCTTGGCGGCGATGGTGGCCTCAAAGCCGGACGGGAAGACCCACACAATTTCGCCATCAGCGGCGACCTGCACGCAGAGGGAGCGGTCACAAGTGCCAATGTTGTAATGTGGTGTACAATCACTGGCAGCATGCGGTGGCAGCAGCTGAAACCAGCGCACCTGGAGCGTGGCCTGTGAGTCGGCAGCCAGGGCCCGCAGCGCGCCCTCCGCCTCGTCAAGCCGCAGGCCCGCCGTGGAGGCCACGTCACCGACTGTGACCCGCCCGCCACGCGCCTTGATGGCTGCATCAAAAGGGCAGCCAGTGGCTCAGGGGCATGCAGGCCAGGCTGGACAGGGGTGCGCACAGGCGCAACAGGGCAGCAGCCACCCCAACCCCGCTGACGCCCAACCCCGGCGCACCTCGCTCCCCTCGCTGCCGCACGTCTGGGTTGAGCTTGGCGCTGAGAACCTCGCGCTCGCCCGGCACCTTGTCCAGCAGCAGCTCCACAGCACCACGCTGAGCGGCCGAGCAGGCGGGGGCGGCCCGGCGGGCTGGGAGCCGCGGCCGGGCGGCCAGCGGCCGCTGTGCCGGGAGGCGCAGGGCTCCAGTGGCGGGCAGCAGCCGCCGCGCAGGGCGTGCCACGACTGCTTGCATTGCTGCGGCTCAGCAGGGCATCGGCCAGGGCCACGTGAGAGGAAGCGCGATAGTTCTGGCTGCTTCTAGCACCCGAGCCTGCACTGATGGAGCGGGAGCTCCCCCGACAACTTGTAGGACAAGATCGAATCACTCCCACCACCTCGGGAGCGCGTTTGGCCCCTTCGCGCCCTGATCGCGCTCATGCAGCGCGCCGACCGAAACAGGGGCGCATGCATTGGCCCCTGACTTATTCATCGCCCTATTCTGCTGCCCTCCATTAACGTGAGGCAGCTGATCGAGGTCTCCTTTGCAGTGCACTCGCTGGGCAGCGCCGCCAGCATCGTGCCACACTGTCAGACGGTGCATACAGGTGAGTACACACCGCAACGGTGCCCTTGCGCACGGCGACGCCCAGCGACTCCGCACTGCTGCCCAGCTGCGCCGTGAGGGCTCTGGACGGGCGCTTGCGTTGTTCGGCTTGCTCAGGGTGGTGTGAATCGCCCCCGATATAACGCCCAAGCCGCCACTGCGTGCCACCCCACTCCAGCCGCCGCCGCCGCCGCCTCCGCCGCCTTGTGCAGGGCAAGCCCCCCGACCGAGCCAGCTCCGCCCGCCATGGGCAAGCACAACGGCAAGGCCCGCAAAAGCGGGTTGACAGTCGGATCGGCCCTGGTCAACAAGGCGCGGCGCGAGGGCCGCACCGGCGGCGCCGCCGCCTTCCTGCACACCACCGACCTGGAGGGGCCCAAGAAGAACATGCAGTCGGTGATCGAGAGCAATGACCTGGACGAAATGATGGCCATGGTGGGTGGCAGCGGAGGGGCGTTTGCAGTTCCGTCGGGCCACCGGCCGCGCAGCTTTTGCGGCTGCACCGTTTGCCGACCAAGTGCATGCCGCACGACAGCTCGGTCCCATTTGCGACGTACCATTGTCTGCCGCCAACCTTCCCAACTGCGCCCTCCATCTGCGCAGGCCGACCTGGCGGGCAAGGACTTCACTGCTGAGAAGGAGCATGTGATTGTGATCAGCACGGGCGCGGTTGCGGCTGTGGATCACGAGCGCCTGGCGGCGGAGCGCAAGGCAGCAGAGGACCGCAACCGGCACAGGTAGGTGGGCAGGATTGCATGAGGAACGTGGGTTGGGCAAGTGGGCCAGCATGAGGAACCTCGGTTGGGCATGTGTGCCACCAGCTCCTGCAGCTGGGTGGGAGGGGCCTTGGTCGCCTTCTGCCTTGGGGCGGGGCGCACGCTGTCAGGCTAGCCGAGGGACACTCGTGCTTGTCAGGCACCCGTCTTGCGTCGGCTGATGGTCACATCCTTTGTTGCTGCCCACCTGCCGCCTGCAGGCTGCGCATTCCGCGGCGCCCCGCCTGGGACGAGAGCACAACACCGGACCAGCTGGATGAGCAGGAGCGCTCCTCGTTCTACGAGTGGCGCCGCGAGCTGGCCAGCCTGGAGCAGGACGAGCGGCTGGTGCTGACGCCATTTGAGAAGGTGGGTTGCCCGCAGTCTGGCCTGTGATGGCTCTCACCGCAGCATGCATGTGACTGGTGCCGTTTTGGCTGCTGTCGGTCGCCTCAACGCGACCTTTGGACGGCATGCCTGCACCGGCGAAAGCCCTCGTGGTAAGTGATCAATGCTGGTGTGCTCCCCACCTCCGCAGAACCTGGAAGTGTGGCGCCAGCTGTGGCGCGTGCTGGAGCGCTCCGATGTGGTGGTGCAGGTGCGCACAGGCTGCGGGTTGCTTGGGCTCTCTTGTAGCCCGTGGTGGCTGGGTTGTGGCCGCCAGTGCGCAGCCAGTTGAGCGGCAGTCGTGCTGAAGGGCGCTTTGCATCTGCCACCTGCCGCCAGGTGGTGGATGCGCGCGACCCGCTGACCTACCGCTCCGAGGACCTGGCTGCGTATGCGCTGGACCTGCATCCCACCAAGCGCTCCCTGCTGCTGCTCAACAAGGCAGACCTGCTGCCCGAGGCGCTGCGCAGGTGAGAGGGCCAGGGGCGCACAACGCGTGCTTGCTCCGGCATGGGGAGCGTGTGGCTGGGTTCGGGCAACATGGCAATTCATGTGTGTCGTCTGTGCGACCTGCGCTGTCAGCCTGCCGAGTAAGGCAAGCAGCGCAGCGCTGCTGTTCAAGCCGGCTGTGCCATCTACCCTCTGCCACCTGGTGCAGCGCTTGGGCTGACCATTTCGACGCAATTGGCGCCGACTACGTGTTTTGGAGTGCCAAGGCCGGCATGGATGAGCTCAGCACAGGTGGGTCCGATGTCCCTTGCTTGTGTGTGAAGCAAGCCAGGCGAGGCGACCAGTTCGATGGCAGCGCATTGGCACTGGCCTGCAGCCAGCGCTGTGCGGCTCGTGTGCAGGCATGCCTGCTGAGAGTGTTGCTGTGCAGAGCACTGCCTGCTGGCAAAGCGAGGCTCACTGCTAGAGGCGGTCTGCACCGCAGATGATGATGTACGTGCAGCAGCGTTGGAGCGGCAGCGCGTGGGCAAGGACCCCCGTGCACGTGTGCTGGGGGTGGATGCCCTGCTGGACCTGCTGGAGGCTCGGGCAGCAGCGGCCGCTGCGGATGCAGAGGCAAAGGGCATTGGGCGGGTGAGTGTGCCACCACGCTGCACCTGGTGCCTGGGCTGTGGCTGGTCTGCATGCCGGGAAGTGCAGGCGACAAACGTTGGCACAGCCTCCGGCCTGCTGGTCTTGCGGTTGGTGCGGCAGCTGATGTGCAGGCATCCCCTTGAACAACAGCCCATCAGCTGCCCCTCATGTGTTCCTCTGTGCCCTTGCAGGCGTCCCGTGGCGACCGCCTGGTTGTGGGGCTGACGGGCTACCCCAACGTGGGCAAGTCCTCCACCATCAATGCGCTGTTTGGCTCCAAGAAGACGGCCGTGGCGCCCACGCCCGGCAAGACCAAGCACTTTCAGGTGGGCTTAGGCTGGAGGTTGTGGGGGGTTAGGTTAGGGTGTCTCTCTGCGCACCGCCTGTAGGCTCCGTGCCTCAGCGCATGGGTTTGCTCCACAACGCACCTCGATTGCTGTCTTCCTCCTGTCCTCCACTGCAGACGCTCAACGTCACTGGCAGCCTGTGCCTGTGCGACTGCCCCGGCCTGGTGCTGCCTCAGTATGCGCAGAGCAAGGCCGAGATGGTGGCGGCAGGTGCGACTGGTGCCTCGCTCGTTGCATTTCAGCAGGTTCATAACATGGGGCGGTCCCTGTCCGCGTGTGGCAGCTTAGCCATCTGCTGCTGACGGTATCCGCGCCTGTTTGTCCTCCTGCCCGGCAGGCGTGATTCCCATCGACCGCCTGACGGACGTACGCGCCCCGGTGGAGGCGGTGGCGGCACGCGTGGGTCGGCAGCAGCTGGAAGCCGTCTATGGCCTGCACCTGCCCGCCCCCGGGCGTGGCCAGGAGCCCAACCGGTGCGTCCAGCAGTGGGTATGCGTGGCATGGCACATCGCAGCAGTTATCCTTGTGTTGAGTTGCCGCAGGATCGCACGGCCTCGTTCAGCTCCTTCTGGCTGTCGCCAATGTGCGCGTTTGCTGCTGGTATGCAGCTTCTTATTCATGCCCTCAACTCTGCCCCACCTGTGCCGCAGGCCTCCCACTGCAATGGAGCTGCTGCGCTCATTTGCCTATGCGCGCGGCTGGGTGGCGGCCTCCGGCCTGCCTGATGAGACGCGGGCCGGGCGGCGCATTCTGAAGGATTATGTGGACGGCAAGATCCTGTACTGCAAAGCGCCGCCGGGTGCTAGTCCGGAAGTGCTGGCCCTTGCCGCAGCAGCCGGCCACCGCCAGCGGCCCTCGTCAGCAGCAGCGGCTGGTGCGGCGGGCGCAGCAGCCCAGGCGGCCCAGCAGCAGCAGCAGCATGCGGATGGTGAGCACGTGAGGGCATCGCAGCAGGGCGCAGCTGCGGCAGCTGCAGGGGACGCCGGCGCAGACGGCTCGGAGGGGGCGTCCATTAGCAGCGCAGCAGCCATCAGCAGTGCAGGCGAGGTGATCCCTGAGGGCGGCCCGGTGGTGCTAGACCTGGATGAGGGCGACCTGCTGCTCATCGACGATCTGGACATTGGCGGCAAGAAGGCCAAGGCACAGCGGCCGACGTACAAGGTGAGGGGAGGCAGGATATATGGGGTGCAAGCGGCAACGGGGGTTGGGACGGTGGTGCAGTTTTGGCTGGTTGTTGTCAGTTGGGCCGCTTGCAGTTCAATCTGTAGAGTGGACACGTTGTCCTTGTGTTCTGACTGCCACCGCGCCTGCGTGATTGCCCTGCTGCAGTTCCAGAAGAAGGCAGCACGCAGCAAGGGCGATCGCGGGCAGAAGAAGGAGCTTGGCGCCATGTATGATGGTGCACAGATTGTGCAGGTGCGATGGGTGATGAGCAGGGTTTCCGCCCTGATTGACAAATGGGTTTCAGTGGGTGGCATGTAGTTCACACCACCACGTTACATGCTGCATAAGCTCAGGCAGCTGAAAATTGTGCCTATGTCTGCTTGCAGGGCAAGCGTGGCGGCGTGGTGCGCATCCCCAGCTGACCGGCACAAGAGGATGGGCGGCCAGCTGGCCGGCAAGCGCTGCGCTTGCCATTTCCCGTGCTTGCTCTTTCCTGCCCTGCTGGGCACTGTACATCACTTGTACTCCTGCAAGCTACATCCCTGTGTCACACCAATAACACCTGTGTCTCACCAATGAGATAGAAGCGTACACAACTGTTGCAGCCAGCTCGTGTAAACTCATGCGTGCATGCAAACACTGGCCACCAGCTGGCCAGCACATCGTGCCTCCTGCGGCGTGGCCCCCGTTCCACCCCAGCCTCAGGACTGCCAGCTCCATTACATTGTGCTGGGAAGTAGCAGAATAACAAATGCAGCTCAGCGGTCACTTGCGGAAGGAGGCGCCCAGCGAGGACAGCAGGCCTCCCGGCGCGCCCAGCGTGCTACCCATGTCCCCCAGCTGGTCGCTGATCAGCCCCTGCAGACTGCCCACCAGCTTGCTGGCCACCCCGCTGCCCACCGCCGCCGCTGCAGCACTCCCGGCGCCAGCTCCAGCACCGCCTGCTGCACCGCCCTCCTCACCGCCCGCCCGCGCCTTGCTGCTGCTCAGCAGGCTGGCAAAGCTGTAGGCCGCAGCAGACACATCGCTGCCTGCCGCCGTGCTGCCATTTGCTCCCAGGACCGCTGCCGGAGACGCCGCGGTTGCAAGCCGCCCCAGCTCCGCCTGTGCAGAGCTGCCGGCACGGTGCAGCTGAGAGCCCTGGCGCAGTAGCGCCACTGGAGTGGTGACCGGCAGGTAGGAGAAGCGGGGGCCAGCAGGCGCCACTCGAAGGATGTTACTGTCTGCCGGCATGCCGCCTGCCGTAGCGGCTGCGCCTGCCGCCGCCTGCGGCCGCTCGCCGCGCAGCAGCAGGCCAAACAGCACCTGCGGCAGGAGCATCAGGGCGCGAGCTTGTCGACAGTCAAGAGCCGGCCGCTGCTCAGAGCTGCATAGCAGCTTGCATCTGCGTAGCAATCGGCAAGGCAGGCCTCAACCGCTTCATAGCAGCCTGCACCGTACTAATGATCCCCACCTGGGAGCGCGTCGCGGCCCGCTGCTTGTTGGCATACAGGTATGGCTCATAGGTGGCCCAGTCAATGGGGTCCAGTCGGCCGGAAAGAGCCGCCTCCAGCTGGGTGCCCTCGCGCCGGCGGGCAGCCAGGGCAGCGCCTGCTGCTGCTGCATCCGCCCCGCTGCTGCAGGAGCACAAGTAGGGCCAAGCAGAGTGGGCTGCGAGGTGCGACTGGAGGGCAGGCACACACGTGTGCTGCTGGCCGTTGGCATGCACCCACACACATTTCCCTTGGCTCTCAAACCAGTAGCACGGCGAATCCCTGCCACAGGTCACCCTCTTCCCACCTGGATGGCAGCCCGCCCGCCAGCAGGTCGAGCAGGAAGCGCACGTCAAAGAGCAGCTGCAGCACGCCCTTCTCAGACAGGCGGCTGCCCAGGTGCTGCTGCTTCGCCTGCTGCTGCTCCGTTGTCGTGGCTGCATCGCCTGCTGCACCACCGCTGCTGCTGGCCTCATCTGCTGCCAGCTCAGCATGCAGCGCGGCCAGCACCGCGCCGCCCAGCTGCCACTTGAGCAGCAGCAGGGCTTCATCCTCCAGCAGGTGCCCGCCTGCCAGCCAGGGGTGACCATAACAACAGCGCAAGCGTGAGCGTGCACTCCGAGGTGACTGCTTGTAGCACACGCCATCACAAAGCTGCTCTGTGTATGGACGCCAGCTCCATGCACCCCCCCTCACATGCCCCGCAACTGCCTCACCTGCATGGTCTGCCTCCTGGCATGCGGCAAGGGCCAGCTGCACTGCCGCTGGGGAGGGTGTGGCCGGCAGCTGGAAGCGCATCTCGCCCGCCCCAGCAGCCGGCGCCTCATCCCCTGCTTTCTCAGGGCTGCCTGGAGGGATGCCCGACACAACCGTCTCCTCCCACGCCCGCAGCGGCACGGCCGCCGACAGCGTCTGATCGGCTGCCAGGCCAGCGATCAGGGCTGTGGAAAGGCCCTGCGAGGCCCAGCTCGCCCAGGCGCCGTATGCTTGCAGACCCACGCTGTGTAGCCGCTGCTGCAGCCGCTCATAGCGCGGACTCGGCACTGCTGCTGCTCCGACTGCGCTGGCCATGCCCGCCGCCCGCCGCCCGCTGGCACCCGTGCCGCGCCCGCCGTGCCCTGCTGTGCGCCACTGGTCGGGCGGCCCGAGCATCAGAGGAAGCATGCTGCTGCGGCTGGCCAATCCTAGCGCAATCCACCCCAGGATCAGAGCCTGTGTGGCTGTCGGTGCATAGGCTGCTGCAGCAGTCTCGCTGCTGCTGGCCTGGTGCCGAGGCAGTGCCAGCAGCCGCGCATCCAGCGCCGCAGCAATGCCCTCGGCAGCCTCCGCGCACCTGCAGGGCAGTGCAATCTGCTTTAGAAAAGTGCAGTCGCAGCTGACCAGCCAATGCCATGATTCTACACTTGTCAAGGCGGCCACAGGAATCAAACGGAGGCATGCAGCGCACCTGTCCTGCACAAAGGGCTCCAGCACCAGCGCACGGCTTGCTGCTGCCTCAGCGATCCCAGCCGCAGAGTGTGGCTTGCCTCCAGTGCCACCGCAGGCATCCAGCGCTGCCGCTAGCGCCTTTTCAAGCTGCGCATCAAACCGCCGCACCACTTGCTCAGCCTGCGGCAGCCAGCCCTGCCCAGATGCAGATGCTGCGGAGCTGCTGCCTGCCGGCCCGCCTGCTGGCGAGGCCTTGGGCTGCCGCCCCGCCAGGCGCCGCCGCTTGCTGCCGGCAGCAGGGCCGGCTGGTGCTGCATCCGGTGTGGACGGCTCAAGCTCAACCATGTCCGACCAGCTGGCCTGGAATGTGCCAGGCGCAGCGGGCGGCAACGCGGCAGCCTCCTGTGAACACGAGAAGACAGTTGAGGGAGGGCACTTGGAAGAGCGGGCCTGGTCTTTACACATCAGCGGTGCAACTCACAGTCGACAAGCACCCAAGCAATCGCTCCCTAAGCTGGTTGGCAATAGGCCCCGACCTCCCTGCATGGCAGGCGCCTGTCGAAGCCCCATCCACGGCAGCAAGCCAACTGCAAGCACCCTGCGAGTGTGCCCCTCACCTGCAGCGCGACACCCAGCAGCTCAGTCACCTCGTCCACCACGGCGCTGAAGTCACGCCCCATCAGTTGCTTGGCCCGCTCCAGCAGCGGCTGCTCAAACAGCAGCGGCCACAGCGGCGCAGGGCGGCCCAGCACCCACTGGCACACATCAGGCCAGGTGAGCACAGCGGGGGGCAACTCCGCGGGCGAGGGTGGGGCAAGGGAGAGTGGCGAGTCGGCAGCAATGTCAGCATCAGCAGACCTGCAGAGAGATGGGGCGAGGGTTTAAGCTGTGTCACGGAACGGCAGAGACATGGCCAGGCGTGCGGCAAGGCATGCAACGCTCAGTCGCTGGGTAGACACGCTCAACCACTGCCCTGGGCTCACCTGCTGCTGGGCGTCAGGCTGTACTGCCAGCCCTCCAGCGCCGCCTTGACTGCCGCCTCCACCGCTAGCAGGCCTTGCCCGGTTTCGCAGGGGCCCAGCAGGCGGCCGCCCAGAGCGCGCAGCGCAGCCGACAGCTCGTCCAGCCACTGGCTGCACTCCAGGGCTAGGCCCGCAGCAGACAGCTCCCCAAGGCGGCCCCGCACTGCGTTCAGCGTTGCCTGCAGACAGTATCATCCATGAGAACTGTGCCAACTCAACGGCCGTGCATGCGGGCTGCCCTGGGTGCACCGCCCGCGAGACGCACGATGTTCAACCCAGCCGCCCAGTGCCCAACAACTGCTGCTCCAACAGGACAGCAGCCAACAGCCGCCCAGCAGCTGCCCAGCAGCCGTGGTGCCCTGCCATACTCCTCACCTGCCAGGCCTGCGCCTCGCGCCCCGCGTCGAACAGTAAGTCGGCAGAGGCTGTGTCCTCGCCGCCAAGAGCGTACGCCAGCAGTGGCATGGCGCTCACGCCCGGCAGTTGCAGGAACAGCTCGCCGCACTGCGCCAGCGTGGCGCACACCTGCGGGCGGGCAGAGGGAGCAGACGGAGGAGGTCCGAGGTCACGCTTGCATGCTGGCAGGGGCAGTGCTGCGTGCAGCGGGTTGCCTTCTGTCCGAGGTACCAACCATGAGTAAAGGCAGCCCCACAAAGCACCCCTATAGGGCAAGGCCAGCCACCGACGCACCATGGTAGCCACGTCGGCCAGGATGCAGGCCAGAGAGTCGAGGTCGGTCTCGGCACCTGCCGCTGTCGCGGATGCCAGGCACTGCATGATGTAGCCCTGGCGGGCGGTGAGGAAGGTCTTGAGCACCTGCGCAGCCAGCAGTGGCAGGGGAGGGGCACGTGGGTGAGACATCTGGTATCAGGGGCGTCGCACATTACCGGCTGCTGCAACACCTCTCTGGGTTGCTCAGCCCACTGACATGCTCAAAGCCCGTGTTGCCACAGGCCGACGTGTTCACGATCTGCGGTACTTCTCAACTTGATTAGGCAGGCTGGCTAGTCCAGCCCAGGCCTGCACATGCAGGCGCCTCACCTCGGCACCATCCATGGGCTTCAGCAGCGCCTGAGCAGCCAGGGTGGCAGCTGCCTGCGCTGCACTCAGTTCGCCATGGGACCCCAACCATCCCGCCGCAGCATTGTACACCTGCAGAAGTGGTGGTGGGCGTGGCAACTTCGGATGAGCGGGGTGGTCGCACAGCCAGGCCATGCACCACCAGCACTGGCCAGCAAACATGTAGGCTGCTCTTTGCACTGCTGACCGCCTGCATGAACCATCAAAGCAAGGTTCAATCCACCGCACCTGCGGCTTGAACTTCTTGACCAGCGGCCACTGGTGCTGCAGCAGCGGGAAGCGCTGCGCCACATGCTTGGCCTGCCCTGCCGTCAGCACTCGGTGCACCTCTGAGGCCCGCACGTACCGCCGCGCCTGCGCAGCAGAGGAGGAGTTGGGCAGTGAGCGCGGCGGTTGATGTGTGTGGGGGCCGGAGCTTGATTCCCCGCAAAGCAGTAGAGGGCTGGTCCCAGCAGCAGCTGGCTTGAGCCCGGCAGGCTTGCCAGCCAGCCTCACCGCCGCCAGGTAGTCTCCACTGTCCAGGCAGCCGTAGATGGTCTCTGGTGTGTCGATCAGGTACTTGATGCGGCTGCCCAGCGCATACAGGCGGTCGTAGGACGATGCGGCGGGCGCAGCGGCGGCAGCGCCGCCCTCGGCCGCCTGCCGCGCCGCCACGCTGCCTGCCAGCTCGCCGAGCCCCGCCTGCCAGCCAAGGGTTTAATGCTTGCTGTGAATGCTGGCCACAGCTCTTAGCAAAACGGCCAGTGCAGCAACAGGCCAACGGCGCAGAGCTGCGAGCTGACGCACCTGCAGGCTGCCGGCCAGGTCCACCAGGCGGTGGCACGAGCTGGCAATGTCGATGATGGTGTCGGCGCTGGAGATCAGGTCCCTGTGCCAAGTGAGTGGGCGATGCAGCAGGATGGGCGGCTGGCGAGCCGACAAGCGCGCCGCGGCGGTGGCAACCGAAGGCGCAACCGAAGGCGGTGGCGGCCCCCCAGGCTTGCCTGTACGAGTCGCCCACCACCCCGCGTAGCTGCTGCTTCTTTTGCTCGATCTCATGGCGGGTCTTGGTTTCCACCTGAGGCGCGGGGGCGAGCGGCAGCGGGGTCGAGCTGCAGGTCCCCCTGCGGCCTCCGATCAGCGGCACGCATAGCCGGGAGCCCATCAACGCACCTCCCGCACGGCGGCGATGCTCGACGCCTGAAATAGCTTCTCCACCTCCATACTGCGAGCCCTGTGCAGCCCAGGGGCTGGCTGATCGTCAATGGGACATGGTCAGGGCTGCTGGATGCGATGCAAACAGGGCAGAGGCAAGCCTTTGGCGCCTGCATGGCCTCCCTCATGGCCGCCCTGCCTTCCCCCCTTCCGGATGCCCAGCCCGCAGTCTGATCTGCGGCAGATCTCGGACGCGTGCCACGGTCGCTGCCGCTCGCCTCAGGGCTCTCCCCGCGAAACAGTGCTGCGCCAGCCGGGCCTGTTGGCCGCCCAGCAGCAGCACAGGCGCTCGGGATCATGGTGAGCAGGCTGCTGGGCGATCCACAGGGTGGTACAGCGCCCTGGCCACATCCTCAGCGTCCGCAGCCCCCTTCTTGGCCGCTCTGCAACCGCGTGGCAGGCCCATGACACGGGCAAGCGATCCGCACGCCCAGCCGCCCCGACGCGAGCTTGCAGACGCTCGCCGCGAGCGCCGCCGCCACCTGCCGGTTGCAACCGGCTCTTGACCACGCTGCTCGCCCATGCACCGGCCTGTCTGTAGGAGGCCACGGTGGTGTGCGTGGACAACAGCGAGTACACCCGCAATGGCGACTACGCGCCCACACGCTTCCAGGCACAGGTGAGCTGGCTGCCCATTTCAGCATTACGCTTGGTGAGGCACCGTGGCCTGGGCGCGGCCACTCATCGCTTGCTGCGCCTCTGCTCTGCCTGCCGCAGGCAGATGCCGTGAACCTGCTGGCGGGCGCCAAGACGCAGCACCACCCGGAGAACACGGTGGGGGTGATGACGATGGCGGGCAAGACGCCGCAGGTGCGCCGGTGGCGGGTAGCGTTGTCGGCGGTTGCACTTCATTCACGCTGCGAGTGGTGTGAGTGCCGCTGGTAGTCCTTCTGGCAGGGCTGGCTGGGCTGCTGCTGCTGGACATGCAACACAACTGGCACCCTCTGATGCTTCTGCCCCTCCCATGCCGCCCGCGACAGGTGCTGGTGACGCCCACCCCCGACCTGGGCAAGGTGCTGAACGCGATGCAGGAGCTGAAGATCGAGGGCGACATCAACCTGGCCACCGCGGTGCAGGTGCGGCGGCGCTGGCAGCGCAGGTCACGCTCCTTGTGTGCCGCAGGCGCAGCCGCTGAATGGAGCTGCTGTTGGCACTGTGTGTCCGTGGCATGTTGCATCTGCCAGGGTTCATGCTGGGCAGCTGTCCTTGCTTCCGTCGGTGCAGATTGCGCAGCTGGCGCTGAAGCACCGGCAGAACAAGAACCAGCGGCAGCGCATCGTCATCTTCATTGGCAGCCCCATCCAGGAGGACAAGGTGGGCCAGGCACCGTCTGCAGCTTCGCGTCTGCTCGTCCTGCCCAGACAGCAGCCTGCTGAGCTAGGCCAGGCCCACTGCCAACCGATCAGGTTGCTCCACGCCGCCGCCCTGCTTGTGCGCAGGACTCGCTGGTCAAGATTGCCAAGAAGCTGAAGAAGAACAACGTGGCGGTGGACATTGTGTCCTTCGGCTCAGAGGTGCGGCCATGGCATTTACATGGTGGTTGCATGTGCAAGGCTGCGTGATGGTAGAGGCATGCTCTGTGGTGAGCAGCGCTGCTTACTGGGCCAGGCTGCCTAGCTTCTAGTGTTCAAGCTTGCAGCGTCACCGCCGGTGCTGTGCGACCTCACCCGCCGTTGTTGCGCAGGAGGAGAATGGCGAGAAGCTGGAGGCCTTCCACGCGGCGGTCAACTCAAATGACAACAGCCACCTGGTGAGCCGGCTCTGGCAACAGCTGCAGTCGGTCGGAGTTGCCTGAAGCTGCCGCTGATGCAGGCCGGTGCAGGACGTGCTCACGCCGCTGCTGCAACCCGCATTGACCCTGCTACCCTGCAACCCTGCAACCCGCATTGACCCATGTGCGCGACTCTGCTACCCTGGCTCACACCCGTCGCACCTGCCTCCCCGCAGGTGACCGTCCCTCCCGGCACCATTCTGTCCGACATGCTGTTTGGCACGCCCATCTTCATGGAGGAGGGTGCTGGCGGCGGTGGCGAGGAAGTCGGCGGCGGCGGTGCCGCGCCACGCAGTGAGGATGGGGCTGCATCGTGCGGGGCTGCTTGGCTGGGTGATGATGACGCATTTGTCGGCAGCCACAGCTGCCTGGCCGTTTGCACGTCCTGCACTGCCAATGCTGCCTTGCTGCAACTCCTCCCACCTGCAAGCAGGCAACGTTGTGGACGGCTTTGACTACGGCGAGCTGGGCGTGGACCCCACCCTGGACCCGGAGCTGGTGGGCTGGGCTGGGCTGGGCCGGGCTGGCGCTGGTGCACCGCAGTTGCAGCTGGATCAAGCGCTCACCCTGAGGTGCAGTGCCTGCCGTTCCGCAGGCACTGGCGCTGCGTGTGTCGATGGAGGAGGAGCGGGCGCGGCAGGCGGCCGCCGCAGCTGCGGCCGCGCAGCAGGCGGGCGGTGAGGGAGGCGCCGCAGCGGAGGGCGCAACGGGCGAGGCAGCGGCAGGTGCGAGTGGTGCAGCGAGCACTTGCATTTATTCATCAATGATGCTATCATGCTGGTACCGGCAGCTCTTGCTTATCAGCTGTGAAGCTGAATGGGGCCTTGTGGTGCACTCCGCTCCCCAAACGTTGTCGGCAGCTCCACCGGCCGAGGCGGAGGGCATGGCCATTGACGCCATGGACGAGGACGCGCTGCTGCAGCAGGCGCTGGCGCTGTCCATGCAGGTGGATCAGCCGGCGACTACGCCTGCACCGGCAGCAGGTGAGGGGTGGGGCGCAGCCAGCAAGGCATGCTGTGCACCGCTCACTTTGAGGCTTGATCTGCCTGGCACATCTTGGCCCTTACCTGCCTCCTGCGGTGTGCCCCTGCAGCCGCCGCCCCCACGCCTGCGGCCCCTAGCAAGCCGGCGGGTGAGAGTGGGGGCGCAGGTGCGGCCAGCCCTGGCGAGGATGCGGCCATGGCGGACCTGGAGGTGGACGACCCGGAGGTGCGCCTGGGGCAGCCGGCTGTGCGCAGCCTGCCTGCTGTTGGGGGTGGGGTTGTGGTGGAATGGGAGAGCAGCCTTGGACGGCTGGACGTGCCGGGGCTCTGCACGCTGCCGGCAGATTGGGGCACGGTCCACGGCTGGTCCTTGTTGAGGGCAATTGAGTGTGCTTGCATGGCCCACAAGCATTGCGCTCCTCCTGTCCTCGTCTTGCAGCTAGCCCTGGCGCTGCAAATGTCGCTGGCCGAGGCGCAGCAGCCGCCCAAGGAGGAGGAGAAGGAGTGAGCCTGCAGCACGCATCCGGATGCTGCCGGGGTGTGCCACACCCAGCAGTGATCTTCGCACCCGGACACAGCAGCCTCTGGTTGCAGCTGTGCCCGGCTTCTAATTCCAACTGGCAGCTTCTGTACCATTCCAGTCACATGTAACATGGCAGCATATTGTTAGCAGGTGGAGGCGCAGGTGTAAGTTGCAGTTGCCTTTCAAATGTCACACCGCTGCATTTGCTGCTGCTGGTGCTGCTGCTGGTGCGTCCTCTGGCAGGACTGCGCCGTCCTTCTGCCGCAGCACCTCCATCACGCCAATGCCTGCGCGGTAAAGCATGTGGGGACAGCACACAAATTAGTGCTGTTGCTGTGTGCTTATACAGCACATACAGCATATTCCGTACGCACAGCCTGCCCGTGACGACTCACCCA
This sequence comes from Chlorella sp. Dachan, assembly GCA_006782975.1. Classification (NCBI taxonomy): domain Eukaryota; kingdom Viridiplantae; phylum Chlorophyta; class Trebouxiophyceae; order Chlorellales; family Chlorellaceae; genus Chlorella; species Chlorella sp. Dachan. Next base: position 2,754,788 of record RRZL01000080.1, on the reverse strand, counting down.
CGCTAGTGGCCAGGTTCAGCGAGCGAACGAACTCAAAGTTGGCCATGGGAATCTTGACCAACTGCGTGGCTGCCGCGTGCGCCTCGGGTGGCAGCCCAGTCGTCTGCAGCACATGTTCAAGCGGTGCAGGGTTGCAACTGCTCACAAGAGAAGCAGCCACCGCGGCCTGCTGGGAGTCTAAAGGCCAGCGTCTCCGCGCTGCCCAGGCAGTTGGCACATGAAACGGCCAGCAGGTGGCCTCACCTCTGCACCAAACATGAGCCACGTGGAGGTGCCCTGGGGATAGCGGCCCTCTGTCGCAAAGTGGTGCGTAGCAAACTTGCTGTAGCCTGCAGGCGCAGCGGGACGTGACAAACTAAGTAACGTAGATGGCCCACTCTAACTCAAGCTCGGCATGCACACAGCAACCTGTGCAACAGCAGCATCTGCAGCGCCCGGAGCCCCCAGGCTCACCCACTAGCTGCTTCGGCCCCGGCTGCTGCTGCCAGTACTCGTAAAAGGCATCCCAGCTGGGATGCACATCCACGCATACTGAAGCCCAGTAGTCCAGACCGGCACGCTTGAGCCTGCAGCAGGAGGAGCGTCGAGGAGGACACACGCCGGTGTTGGATCGCTCGATGGCAACGGCGGCTGGCTGAGCTGACGATCAGCTAGCATTCCTGTTCCTCAGCTCTCAGCTTTCCCGGCCCCCGTAGTGCTCACTTTTTGGAGTCCAGCTCAAAGCCCAGCGGCCCAACCAGGTGCAGGCCCACGTTGGTGGCGGCGCATGTCCGAGCCACGTTGCCTGCAGGTTGGTGCAGACATGATGACGGCTCTGCACCTGCTACAAAATGTCGCGCCTTTGGACCGTGCAGCCGAGTCAGCATGCTGCAGACGCCTGTACCCACCCGCATTCTGAGGGATGCAAGGGTGGACGAGCACGACGTGCACATCCGGGCGCTGGTGCTGCTGCCTGCAGGAGAGCAGCAGAAAGCAGCAGCAAGTTGAGGACCCATTGTCTGGGCCACCAGGCGCATTGCGTCTCCCGCTGCATCCCATCTGCACCCAGTCACCTGCCGCCAGCCAGCCCTAAGTTCCAGTCATCCTGCTGCTCCTGCTGCTCTTGCGCCGCCGCCTGCCGCTGCAGTCGCCGCCGCTGCCGTGCCACCGCGAGCACGCCTTGCGGCGCTGGATGCGCCTTGTGGGTTGGACATGCGCATGGTGTGGAGGCTGGCCGCCACGCCAGGCTGGCCTGCAGGCTGCGGCACCGCACGAGCGCAAGTTGAGCCACTGCCGGGAGCGCTTGCAGCGCCTGGGGCGCAGACAGCCTCATGTTCAGGGCTCCTGGGTTGCGATCAATATTGCCAATTGCACAACGGTCGGACCCCTTGGCAGGGGCTGCCAGCGCACCCTCTCATCATCGGGGGTAGCCTCCTACACTCCCGACGCCCCGGCGTCCAGACTCCCGCAATCTGGCAGCGCCGTTGAGCGCTGTGAGCCTCCCGAGCAGCGCTTTAACCGAGCCCCTGCAGGGCCCCAGCACCGGGTGCGCTATGAGGGCCGCCAGCGCCGCTCCCTGCAGCTCCGGCAGCCGGGTGGCTGCAGGCTGCAGCAGCTGCGCGCGGCCCGGCGCGCTGCTGTGGGCCAGNGGCCGCGCCCCGCCGCCAGCCGCCTGGCGGTGCACGCAGCCGCGGCCGAGGTGGAGGCTGAGGAGCTGTCGGAGGATGCCAAGATCGCCAAGCTGCTGGCTAAGCCCTACAAATGTGAGTGGGGGATGGGCCACACACAACAGGCAGAGCCATGCCCCTGCCGGTGTTGCGCCGGCTGCCGACCTGCCTGCCAAATCGTGTGTCTGTGATCAGCCCTGTGGCCGTCTGCTGCTGCATGGTTGCAGACGGCTTCAAGACCATCATCGAGAGCGACGTGTTCCCCAAGGGCCTCAGCGAGGATGTGGTGCGCGCCATCTCCGCCAAGAAGGAGGAGCCCGAGTGGATGCTGGAGTTCAGGTGCGCGGCCAAGCCTGGTACTGCCCTGTGGGGAATGGCTTGGATGGCTTGGTTGTTGCAACACACGGTCTCTGGGAGCTGGTCTGGCTTGCTTGCACCAGCGCTGTGCTGCTGAGCACTTAGCCCACCCAACCTGCCGGTGCGTGCCGCAGGCTCAAGGCATACCGCAAGTGGCTGACGATGGAGGAGCCCAAGTGGAGCGACAACCGCTACCCCCGCATCGACTTCCAGGTGGGCGCAGAGTGCGCCGCAGCTGTGCTGCGGCGTTGGCGTCTGTTGCAGAGGCAGGGGGGTCCCATTGCGCGCTCCGTCCTGCACCTGCCCATCTGCTCCATCTCGCATCAACCGTCCGCCGCAGGACGTCTCCTACTACTCCGCCCCCAAGGCGCTGGAGAAGAAGAAGTCGCTTGACGAGGCAAGGAGCTGTGGTGCTGCAGCTGGGTGCAGGCGCGGCTGGAGTGACCTATCTAGAGGGGCGTTGCGGGAGGAGTGCAACCAGTGGAGCTGTGCATGGGGGTTCAAGGCAGCCTGCCCCGCCTCCATCCGCAGGACCAGCCAACCCCACCGCACCTCCGCCCTCACACTCCATGCGCTGCTCCTGTTACCCCCTGCAGGTGGACCCCGAGTTGCTGGCCACGTTTGACAAGCTGGGCATCCCGCTGAACGAGCAGAAGCGGCTGGCCAACGTGGCGGTGGACGCTGTGTTTGACTCGGTGTCCATCGCCACCACGTTCAAGGACGAGCTGAAGAAGGTGCGCTGGGCTGTGCCTGCTGCGCTGGATGCTGTGACGTCCTCTGGTTGGTTGGTGGCAACCGCTGCTGCCACCCGGGGCCACCCTGCCATGTCTTGTGGCTTCTGCGCCCGGTCTGCATGACATCAACGGCACGAGATCAGCAGCCACCTGCCACGTCCTGCGGGTTCTGCGCCTGGTCTGCATGACATCAAGGGCAACAGATCAGCAGCCAACCCTGCTCCCTTCCTCCCACCGCCGCTGCCGCAGGCGGGCGTCATCTTCTGCTCCATCAGCGAGGCGGTGAAGGAGTACCCCGACCTCGTGCGCAAGTACATGGGCAGCGTGGTGAGCAGCTTGGACTTGCTGCAGCCTGGCTGGGGCTGCGCATGGCTGCTGCTTGCCGCTGATTGTGCCTGCTTCGCTCTGTTGCTTGTGCTGCACTGGGATTGTGTCTGCTGCTTGCCAATGGCAGCCGCTCCCCTCGTGCTGCTCTGCAGGTGCCCGTGGGCGACAACTACTATGCGGCGCTCAACTCGGCCGTCTTCTCGGACGGCTCGTTTGTGTACGTGCCTAAGGGCGTGCGGTCCCCCATGGAGCTGTCCACCTACTTCCGCATCAACGCCAGCGAGACCGGCCAGGTGCGTGGGAGGGTGGCGTGCGGCAGCTTTTCGAGATTGCAGGCATAGCAGCGTGGAAGCCATCAGGCCTGGTCGGCGGCACGCAGCCCAGGCGGCGTGACTGTGCACTTTGCAGGTTTGTGCCAACCGAATGCACTGTCCCGACCTCTACCGCATGCTCTGTCCGGCTGCCGCAGTTTGAGCGCACGCTGATTGTGGCGGAGGAGGGCGCCTACGTGTCCTACCTCGAGGTGGGCAGTGCCTGGCTTTGAAGCTGCTGATAAACTGAGGTGCTTCACACGACGCGGATATGCAGCTGCATGACCTGGCGGGCGAGGCTGCTAGTTCGCAAGCAGCTCCATGACCTCTGCTTCCCACCCGCATCCCCGTGTCCACACAGGGCTGCACCGCCCCCGCCTACGACGAGAACCAGCTGCACGCGGCGGTGGTGGAGCTGAGCGCCGCCAAGGACGCGGAGATCAAGTACTCGACCGTGCAGAACTGGTGGGCGCTGTGCTGTGCATGCTGGCCTCCTCCCTGTGTGCTGTGCGTCACAGCTGCGCCTGCTGTGCTGTCGTCCAGCAAGGCTGCTCTCAACAGTGCACATCGGCTGCCCTGGTGAGCTTTGACGTCTGTGGGCACCACCCCCCTTTTGCATTATGACTTGCCTCCTGCTCGCCTAACCTAACTCCATCGCTGCGCAGGTACGCCGGCGATGAGGAGGGGCGGGGCGGCATTTACAACTTTGTGACCAAGCGCGGCATCTGCCTGGGAGACAACTCCAAGATCTCGTGGACCCAGGTCAGCGGCAGCGGCAGATCGTCTGCCGCCGTGCATGCCAGCTTGGGCTGAGGCACGTCAAGCTCATGTGGCTTTAAAGCAATCGCAGCCTGCCCTTGGCGGATGGCCTGGCAAAGGAACTGCCCGCCCTACCCGCAGCATCCACTCCAGCCTGACGTGCTGTGTTGCTGCGCGCCCCTTACCCAGCTGTGCCCGCTCGCCCCACCCCCTGGCCCAGGTCGAGACGGGCAGCGCCATCACCTGGAAGTACCCGTCTGTGGTGCTCAAGGGCGACAACTCGGTGGGAGAGTTCTACTCGGTGGCCCTCACCAACAACAAGCAGCAGGTGAGTGGCCAGGGTCTGGGTGCCTGTGCACATCAGCGCGATTGGGAGGCGTGCCTGCGCTGCCTCTCAACCCGGTGATCCATGGCGGCATGGGAGCCTTGCTGCCGCAGCTGTTGTGCCAGGCTCACCCCTGCACGCTGAGCCATGCCACTCCGGACCCGCTGCAGGCTGACACGGGCACCAAGATGGTGCATGTGGGCAAGAACACGCGGTCACGCATCGTGTCCAAGGGCATCTCCGCCGGCAACAGCGTCAACGCGTACCGCGGGCTGGTGCAGGTGCAGCCCACCGCTGCGGGCGCGCGCAACTACAGCCAGTGCGACTCCATGCTGATTGGCGACCGGGCAGGCGCCAACACGTACCCCTACATCCAGGTGTGCAGAGGGGCCGCCAGCTGGCTTTGGTTGGGCTGCTCAGCTTGTTGGGCAGCATCCTTCCGCTTTCGGGGGTTGGCGCAGTTTGTTTGCTGCTAGTCCTGCATGCCACACTTCCACGCCGCCGCTCCAATGTGCAGGTGCGTGAGCCCAGCGCGCGGGTGGAGCACGAGGCCTCCACCTCCAAGATTGGGGAGGACCAGCTGTTCTACTTCCAGCAGGTGCGCCCGGTTGGACCACCGCCGCATGCCTCCTTGTGTAGGTTGGTGTGCCCAGCATGGCGCTGCTGATGGTGTTGCCCTGGTCCGTGCCAGCCCTTGCGCTGCCTGGCCTGCCAGATAAGCGAGCCACCTGCTGCCCGGCTAACAGCTCCCCCGCCCACGCAACCGCCTGTTGCAGCGGGGCATTGACGTGGAGGACGCGGTGGGCATGATCATCTCTGGCTTCTGCCGCGAGGTGCGCACCCCAGTCCTGCTGGCCTGCAAGCTGCACACATGGTTGGGTGCTGGGAGGGCCTGCCAGTGGAAGGTGGAGTGGACAGGGGTGATGGCTGGGTGGCTGGGGCGGCAGTTGAGTTGGGACTCGCTGGCTGAGAACAGTAGCATCGCTCGTCGCCGACCCCTTGCCTGCAGGTGTTCAACGAGCTGCCTCTGGAGTTTGCTGCCGAGGTGAACCAGCTCATGTCGCTCAAGCTGGAGGGCAGCGTGGGCTGAGGCCCACCATGCACCAGCCACGCAATGCTGAGTAGCGGCAGTGGCGCGCACGATAGCCATCAGAGACAGCTGCGCCGCTCCCGCTGCAGCAAGGCTTGCATGCCGCTGGCACCCCACTGTTAGCTTGCTTGAAATGACCGCCGTGGGCGGTGAGTGATTTCATTTCTGCATTTCCGTCGGAACTCAAAACACGACCCCAACGCATGACGCCGTACCATGAAGACTCCGCTCTGTACCGTGCGGGCCTGTAAGTCTAGCCAGCAGGTCATGGAAACACTGATGGGGACGCCTTTAGTCTGTAGTTAGAAACACTGATGGGGATGGGCGCGAGGCGTGCTGGGCAGGGAGGGCATTGCAGCCGACAGGGCAACACCTTGTAGCGGGTTTGGTTCTCCACATGCAAGCCATGACTGCCCATGTCCCCGCAGCAAGCAGCCAGGACGCTGCGTGCAATGGCAAGCCAGGGGGCGCCAGCAGGCGGCAGCAGCAGCTGCAGCCCCCACCAGGCATGGCGTGCAGAAATGTGCTCCAGCCAGGGCAGTGCACCAAAGCCGCCCTCGTCGGCCTGACAGCCAGCATGTCACCAGCCACACCCGCAAACTTGCGGTGCTGGGCATGCGGCGCCAGCCCACGCCCCACCAACCTGGAGGTTGCGCGCTGCAGCGCGGTGCACACAGCGGCGGCGGGGTGGCCCGAGAACTCGGCACGGTAGAGGAGGCGGGACACGCCGCAGGCCGCGCTGGCAATGCCATGGCCAAAGATGGAGAGGCGGCGCAAGGAGGCAATGCGGCCATAGGAGGCACAGTAGCTGCAGGAGCTTCCAGGCAGGCAGGCCGGGATCGCAGAGAGAAGCGGAGAGGGCGCAACGAGTGCACGGCTCAGGTCACCGAGGGGAGAAAGTGGGAGAGGCATGGCCTCTGGTGGGGGAGTGTAAGGGCGGCAAGCGCCAGGAGGGATGGGCTCAGGTGCCCAGGAAAGGGATGGCCCAGGGCAGGCAAGTCGGGAGGATCGGGAGGGAGGGGGCAGCGGGGGCGGCGGCGGGCGGGCGGCGGCCCTGACCGGGAAGCCCCGGCGCCACCCGCGCGCCGCTCAGCACCACACGGGGCTGCGAGGAGAGCGGTATATGCGGGAGTAAAGGAGCCGGAAGCCGGCTGGTCGGGAATACGGGTGGTCGGGTGTGGTTACCGCGGGCTTGCTGAGGCCCGCGGGGCTGTCATCGCTGCCATTCTGCTGCCTTCGGCCGCTTGCAAGTCCAGGGCGCCACCAGCCGCCGCTCCAGAAGGCCGCTGCAGGTGCTCGGCTGCTGACCCGACTGCGGAGGCCAGCTGCTCGCTCGTCCCGGTGATCCAAGCCGAGATGTTGCCTGCTGGGGCCCCCAGAGGGGCGGGGGAGGCGCCTAGGGGGCGCAGGCGGCGGGGGGCTGTAGTAAGGAAGGATGAACAACTGCCTACGTGTGTGTGTGTGTGTGTACACACATGTGTGTTACATGGACTGGGCACGTTAACGTGCTGGGCCCTAAGCCACTAGCCATGCGGGCATTCACAAGCAGGGCAATCTGACAACAGCCGCTTTTTATAGGCTCCGCCTACTGTCTGTCTGTCTGTGCTTACAGAGGCGATGCCCGTTAACGGGCTGGGACACATCAGAAATGAATCGCCTACTGACTGGGTTTACAGAGGCTGGGCCTGTCCACAGGCTGCTGAATCGCCTACGTCTGTCTGTGCTTACAGAGGCGATGCCCGTTAACGGGCTGGGACACATCAGAAATGAATCCACTAGCTCTGCTGCCCCGAGGGGCGGTGCAAACCAGCTGGCAAAGCAAGGCATGTGAGGGGTGCGTCACTGCGGGGCAGGGGTCGGGCGCGAAGGACGGCGGGAGAGTGGCGGGCGCCTGGGAACATGCTTGTCTCAGCCAGCGGCTGGGGAGAATGTGGGAGAGGCATGGCCTCTGGTGGGAGAGTATAAGGGGACATGGGAGTCGGCGCTGAAGCGCCGGCACCACATCAGACGCCTACGAGTGTGTGTGTGTGTTACATGGACTGGGCACGTTAACGTGCTGGGCCCTAAGCCACTAGCCATGCGGGCATTCACAAGCAGGGCAATCTGACAACAGCCGCTTTTTATAGGCTCCGTATCTCAAGCGCCGTGTGCGGTGCTGCCGACCATCACTCGGATGCCACTTTTTGATCGGCCACTGAAGGCCAAAACCTGCTAGTATTTCGGCAAGTTTCGAACCCGCAACCTCGGCATCACCCGGCAGGCGCTGATCCAGCTCGTTCTTTAACCTCGCGGCCTACGTGTGTGTGTGTGTGTGTGTGTGTGTGTTACATGGACTGGGCACGTTAACGTGCTGGGCCCTAAGCCACTAGCCATGCGGGCATTCACAAGCAGGGCAATCTGACAACAGCCGCTTTTTATAGGCTCCGTATCTCAAGCGCCGTGTGCGGTGCTGCCGACCATCACTCGGATGCCACTAGGCGAGGCCTACTGACTGGGTTTACAGAGGCGAGGCCTACTGTCTGTCTGTGCTTACAGAGGCGATGCCCGTTAACGGGCTGGGACACATCAGAAATGAATCCACTAGCTCTGCTGCCCCGAGGGGCGGTGCAAACCAACTGGCAAAGCAAGGCATGTGAGGGGTGGGTCACTGCGGGGCAGGGGTCGGGCGCGAAGGACGGCGGGAGAGTGGCGGGCGCCTGGGAACATGCTTGTCTCAGCCAGCGGCTGGGGAGAATGTGTGAGCGGCTGTGACGCAGTATGTGTGTGTGTGTGTGTGTGTGTGTGTTACACAAGGGGAACTGCAAGATTCACTTGCTGCCAATGCAACCTCAACGCCGCCTTGTGCCGGGTCTGGCCGCGATCACGACTCTGGCCGTAGCGCCGCAAAGGTGGCCCGGAATCTGAGCACGATGGTGCGCCGGAATGCCGCCCGACGCCGCACAGCCGTCCCGGTCGCGCATGGCGCACCCGGACCTGCTAGTATACCGGCAGGATTCGAACCCGCGACCTGTGAGGCGCGGGTCCACTAGGCGTTTAAGGCCCGCCTAGCAAGGCCCGTGACGCAGTATCGGCCTACGAGGGAGACGAATAGACACTTTTTGGCGTTGTCATGAAAGGCTTGCTGGAACCGGTTGCCATCCAGGTGCTTAGCTCGGATTGGCTCCATGGCCCAATGGATAAGGCGTCGGTCTACGGAACCGAAGATTCCAGGTTCGATCCCTGGTGGAGTCAGCAGCTTTTTGCATCCCCAGAAGCAAAGCATGCCATACTGGCTGCAACGCAGCAGGCTGGTGATGGCCCCGCAAATGGCAGCAGCAGATCGTGCTGGCTGACGGCAAACTGCTGCCCCTGCGGGCTACCCACAGGCTGATCGCCAATGTCATCTTCTTCGTCGCGGACACAGGCTGCGCTGGGCGCAACACAAAGCAAGTTGCCTGCTGAGTCGGCCTGCAGCAGACAGCATTACATGACCAGCCAAGGCGCTAAACAGAGGCAGAAGTCAAGGACCCAAACCGGGGCTGGCAAGAATACAGATGAAGCGGTGCATTCAGAACAGACAAGCAAGCATCAGTCTAGTACCCACCAGGGTGAGTGCGGTGCGCTGTGCAAGGGAGGAGAGGGCCAAAGCTGCGCTATCAAACAGGAGGCGCTACACTCACAGGATGGAGACGTCGTCAAACTGGTTGCTTCCATCAAGCATACTACACAAGTCAGGGCTAGTGCTGGACATGAAAGGTCGGTCTGGGTCAGATGAATGAAGCAACCGGGCTGCACCGCCGCCCACCTCAGTTGCGGCGCGCCTTGATTGCTGCTGCCAGCGACCGCTGCAGCGCCTCCCGCCGGCGCTTGCGCTCCTCCTGGGTGCCAAAGTAGACAGTGATGCTGCAGCCCCGCTGC